>JAQISU010000105.1:1710000-2310000 GCA_029339505.1 Unio delphinus
GGCACTGTCAAAACAATCACTGAATAAGACATATTTTACCTGTTAAAAATGTCAACCTCTTTCCTTCGTCTGTGGTAGTCACTCTGCTTCATGCATTCATCCCAGCATTTCCTCAGGTTGCAATCCTCCAGAGGCATATTGAAGTGTGTCCGATCATTCTCCTGATACATGTTTATCTCCCTTACCTGCAAAAGACAAAGGTAAATTTATGTCCAGTCTGTTTAAAGCTGTTAAAAAGAGGAAATTTCTGTACCATAATAGATTCCTTTATTACATACTCGCTCTGACAATGAATGCCCATTTAGAAATATACATGGTTGTATACTACTAATAATAATAATAACTTTAAAAAAAAAGTAGCTCATTTGCTCCACTGGCCAGTCTTCCATGAAAGTGTATGGCATCATGCATGCGATGAAATGGCAGTTGTGGGTATACTGGCAGTCATAGCCGCAAACCGGCACACAGGCGGTTCAGACCATTAGGGTTGTTCACCACTAACATGGAGCAGCAGTGGAGTCTAGCAGCCCTCTGAGTGACTGAGCAGCCCTCTTCAGGAATGCACTGTTCACCTCCCTGGCATTAGGAAGGGGCTAGAAAAGGTGCCCCAGCTGGCAGGAACCCTACTCCAGCAGTCAAAATACGAAAATGAAAATGAGGATTGTTCCTGTCACACTTGGTACATGGGATGTGTACACCTTACTTAACAGAACCAATCTGAAAAGACCCCAGAGGATAACCACCATAATAGGAAAGGAACTAACCAGATACAATGTGGACATTGCTGCCTTGGGTGAGACCTGGCTTGCAGGAAAATGGGACTCTGTGACAGGGGTTCCAGATACACTTTCTTTAGTAGCGGCCAAGGAAGTAAAGTGCCCCATGAAGCTGGTGTCAGCTTTGCAGTGAAGACAGCACTGATTGGCAAATTGGCTAGACCTCCCCAAGGAGTAAACGACAGACTCGTGACAATGAAACTCCCCCTCTTGTCTGGAAGAAAGCACATAACCACAATCAGTTGTTATGCTCCAACCATGAGCAACCCAGTTGAAGTGAAGGTCATGTTCTATGAGGATCTTCACTCCATCATCGCTAACATTCCAAGGTCAGATAAGTGTGTCATTCTTGGTGATTTCAATGCAAGAGTAGGCTGTGCTCACATTGCCTGAGATGGAGTGCTAGGAAAGTGTGGATGAGGTCACTATAACTTCAGTGGTGTCCTTCTGCTCTAGACTTGTGCCGAGCATGAACTGCTGATCACCAAAACAGTCTTCTGCCTCCCTACCCATAACCGGACGTTATGGATGCACCCATGCTCTAAGCACTGGCACCTCATCAGCTACATCATTGTCAGGAAGAGGGACAATCAGGATGTACATGTGACCATGTCCTTGTGCAACATTAGACGAATATGAGAATGATAATTAAACTCTTGACTTTTCATACTTAAAACAAATTTTTTTTTTTTTTTTTTTTTTTGGTCTTTGAGAAAAATACCTGTAATAAATTACTCGAAATTTCGGGAGCCATGCCACGACCAGGTTATATCCGAATTCGGGTTATAGCGGGGCGGGTTATAGCGGGGTCCCACTGTACTGACAAAGAAAAGATTCTTCAAAGATGGGCTGAACACTTGGACAGTGTCCTTAATCGCTCTTCATCCATCATTGATGAAGCCATCAGTCATCTCCCCAATTACCCATTAATGAAGCACTGGATGAAAACCAAAGTCATGACAGACACCATCAGGGATCTCTTATTTGCTGATGATTGCACCCTCAATGCTGGCCCAGAAACCAACCTGCAATAAGCTCTCCAGCTCCTGCACAAGGTCTCACCATCAGTACCAAGAAGACTGAAGTCCTGCACAAGCTTTGGTCTCACCATCAGTACCAAGAAGACTGAAGTCCTGCACAAGCTTTGGTCTCACCATCAGTACCAAGAAGACTGAAGTCCTGCTCCAGCTCCTGCACAAGCTTTGGTCTCACCATCAGTACCAAGAAGACTGAAGTCCTGCACAAGCTTTGGTCTCACCATCAGTACCAAGAAGACTGAAGTCCTGCACAAGCTTTGGTCTCACCATCAGTACCAAGAAGACTGAAGTCCTGCACAAGCTTTGGTCTCACCATCAGTACCAAGAAGACTGAAGTCCTGAATCAGCTGGCCCCTGGAAAACCCTATGTTGAGCCCAACATCTCATAAGTACCCCATGATATTGTAACATGATGGGTTCAGAAATAAATCCATAAAACAATTCTCCTAATTACTGATTTATTTACAATTTATATAGTACACTCCTTTCTTGTGTTGCATTACACAAGAAAATCCCTACTTCCCTGTATGATTATAATCTAACAATCCATTAGAACAGAGAAAATCTAATTAATCCTTTCACATTGAAGCTACAAAACCCCTTCCCAGGTATCTAATTTCATCACGCTGTATTTCCATAGAGATTTTGGGCACTTGCCAGGCTTTTCCATACAGATGATTGTGTAACCGATATCCTTATCCTTTTGCTCAGTTCTCTTGTTACAATTCCTGCAATCCACGATTACTCTTCCTTGTGCCCTTCTTTTCTCATTGAAGATGTTTGCCCTCTGTACTGGAGCTTTGTGATGCACTCCCATCTTTGATTACAACATTTTTGCTAATGTGAACAGTTTACAAAATGTCTACATGACAGGTTATCATCATATTGGTGTTTTTCACTCACACTGTACACAATTTCAAAATCATTGCTTCCAAGAGTTTCTAACCAACATGCAAGTTGGCCTTCAATGTTCTTGAATTGAGTCAGCCATCTTAGTGAACTATGATCAGTAAAAATGAAGTTTCTACTGTTCAAATAGCAGTGAAAAAGCTTGACAGCACTAACAACAGCAAGGAGTTTTTTAATGTGTGATGCAATATGTCCTCTCTGCTTTACCCAGTGTTTGGCTGTAGTAGCCCGTAACTTGTCCATCTTGATTATAAGAGAACTATGCCAACTGAAACGTTACTTGCATCAGTATCCAAAATGAAGTAAGATCCAGATGGGTTGGGAGATTATGGCTCGAAAATAACATGGATTTCAGAGTCTGGAATGCCCCCTCACATGCATCATTCCTTTCAAATTCACAATTTTGTCTGTCAGTACCATCACAGTCCATGCAATCTCAGCAAATCTCAAATAAATATCCTGTAGTATGAACACAGACTCACAAAGCTCTTCACCTCCTTGTAGTTAATAGGAGTAGGAAAGTGTAACGGCTTTGATTTTATCATGATCCGTTTGGACGCCATCTTGAGACACAATATGCCCCAGATATAAAACACTGCTTTGGAACAGAATAGACTTCCCTGAACTAAGTTTCAAGCAAGAAGCTATCAGTCTCTCAAAAATGACTTGCAGACACTATAATGTCATTTTGAAATCTGCACCAAACACAATGACATCCAAATAGACCTGACATATCTTCCTGATAGCCATTCTAGAACTCTACCCTTCAAACATGACCTTAAAGCAATAGAGACCATAGTCTGTGACAAATGCAGTCTTAGTCTTTGGAGTCCATGACCACCTTCCAATACCCACCTTTTAATTCTAGGGTGCGAGACCATTTGGACCAATGATAAACATCCAGTTTGTTAACCAACTCATTTCTCTGAGAGTTATCCAGATACTTAGACAACGTTCGAGTAAGTCTGCAAGATGTGGTGCCACCATGTCAGTCTGAGAATACGGAAACACTGATTTCATTATCAACTGTCACAGCATCACATATCACTGCCATATATTTCTCATACACCTTAATTGATTTTTCTTATGGATTGAGCACCCAAATAGGGATAGTTATTTTCTGCATTAACCACTGACTTTGCCATCAAAAACTGATACCAGACGGTGAATTTCTTGGTTGCTACCAGTATTGCACAAGATGGTGCAGCTTCTAGGTCTTGTACCTTTCCAGGTATGATTCTTTCCACTCCTGGAAGTATGATTATTGTTTTGTCCACTACCATGTGGCAACACCCAATGCTCTTCAAATCCACCATGACACATTTCACTGGTTGACAATTCAACTTAAATATATTAGTCCCAGCATCTATGACACACAAGTGTCTATGTAGAATGTCAAAACAAAGAATTTCATTGATAGGTTTGTCAATTTCTGCCACCCTCACTGTGTGCTAAACATTCATACCATTTATAATGATATCCATTTTCCCCACACCTCTGGTTTGGTTACATTTTCCATCAGCCATTTTCATTTGTTGACCGGCCAGTTCTAAATATTGCTTTTGTTGACCCCATATTTGTTCATAGATAAATTCCCTTTCTGTCCTTGCACTGTGTTGTATGTACATTTCTGATCCATTGCTTGAAATTCAAGTAGTACAGGTTTGCATCCTGCCCTGTTGACTCTGTTCTTATTTGCTTTAATTTGCAGACAATCCTTCTTTAAATGCTCCTCACTGCCACAAATCCTGCACTTCTTTGAATTCTGCTGATTAATTAATCTAGTTCTACCTTAATTTCTCTGATCTCACTGGATTATTCTTTGATGAAGACCTGGAGGTTCACTATGCCAGATGCTGAACATACTATATCATGAAACCAATATTTCGAACTTGAGCTGTCATGTGACAGTCCCATTATCTGTGCTTTGATCAGCCTCCAATTCAACTGCTAACTTTGTGACTTGTTCTAAGGTTTTAGGATGGCTTTGCTGAATAAGAAGCCTCATGTCTGCATCTGTCACCCATCAATAAAATGATCCCAGCTTGAAGTTTCAATAAGTTCAGTTGGAACCTTAAGGTAGGTTCTCCAGCTTAAGCATTTTTACAACCTCAGCCAGTTCCTGCAAAGTTTGATCTTGCATCCATGGGAGAATATTAAGCTGCACCCTGAACAATTCTGTTTGATTCTCTTTGCCAAACCACCTGCTCAGCATGTTTGATAATTCCTGATACATTCTCCTCTCAGAAGATTATCAATCTGCTAGTGCTGCTTGTGCACTTCCTCATAAATTTGATGCCAGGAACATTGCTTTTTGGACTTCAGTTCAGTTGTTAACTCAAAATGAACTCAAAAGTCTTTTAGAGTTCTGAAACATCATAGGTCTCTGGCCTCACTAATGGCTTCTGAAAGTTTCTACTCCCACTGGTGTTTGTGCCATTTCCTATACTTTTCAAGTTTCTCTGAAAGATTCTGTTCCCACTGTTGTTTGCAACATTTCCCAGACTTGTAAGGTTTCTCTGAATTTGACTCTACGGTGCGTCCTATTCCCATTCTATCTTCTTTATTTCCTCCAGCTGCAAACTACTTTGCACATTAAAGGTAGGAGCTGAGGTTTGTAACATTTTACCCAAACCTGTGTTGGAATTTCTCCAATGTCCCAAAATAGTTATTGGTGTACTAACTATCCTGTTAGACAGAAAATCTAATTATTCATTTCACTATCAAGGCTACAAAATCTCTTTCCAGGTATCTAATTTCATCACAATATATAGACTTTTAAAAGGAGTAGTAATTACAAGACCTTCAATATGGCCAGGTATGGCTCTCTCTCTTCTGTAAGAACAACAGTAGTGAGCTGTTCAAGATGGCTGACATGGTTGACATATTCGATATCAGATGTGTACCAATTTCATTCAGGTCCACAAAACATCATAAAAAGTCTTCAGATAAAAGCACAATATTAATTAAACCATTCATTCAGGAGAAGTAGCAATGCTAGGACTATTCAGGCTGACATTCTGGTTGCCATATTGTAGTCAGTTTGGCAATTTTTTTTATTTATTACCATCAACACATTTCAATACGTCTTTCTGAACGATCATAAATTATGCTGATTTGATCATTATTGCAGGAGAATCAAGATGGCCACTGTAGTGGACACATTAGATGTCTAAGCAACATCATTTTCATTTAGGATCAGCTAGACATCATACACGTGACAGTTTTAGTACAAACCTCATGTTGACATGACCATCCATTCAGAAAGAATAATGATAACAAGTTTTTCAAGACATATATACATTCCTTTCAGGATATCATCTTTATCTTAGTAAGATGGCTCTTCACCTTTGCTGCTCCAAGACAAAGTTACACCTTGGGAAAATGCTGTCACAAATCTTGTTTTCAAAAATATATTTCATCATCATATATTGTTATGTACAATTAATTTGTATGTTTGTCTTTTTTTTAGTTTGTTTTAATTTCCTTATATGCTATGGATAAATGTATTTTGGAGAGGACCTTGTCCAAAATCAAGTTCATTTTCCATCTGACCTGAATCATTGATTTTGGTTTTACATTCTGTAGGCAACTAATACACAGAAAATATTTTATCTTTGAGTATGGGTTAATTATTATGTTGGCCTGAGTCAAGGACATTGCGTTTAACACATTTTGTTATAATTCTTGTAGGTGACTTTCTAATTATAACTAAGATTTTATCTGAGTAACATAAGGAAACTAGAATGAAATTTTCCATTAGGTGATATATTTTTTTTAAACAAAATTTTAATGGTGACCTGAAGTTCAAAAGAGGACAATATAATCTTTTTTTTATAGAAATTACTCATTTGTGGTACAAGATCTTGAGGCAGAATCATTGTTGTGTCCAGTATTTCATTTGGGCTGGAATTTATTCAAATTATTTATCCTTCAGAAATACTAAGTGCTCATCATTTAAACTTATATTCTCAGACATAGTGACTTTGATTTGTAGTGAAATTCATAGAAAGATATATTCTTAAACTGTATTATTGCGATCCAAAAAAAGACTATTGTCACATCACTGCAACAAGAGCCATTGCTGGCATATCATCACCTTCAGTGTTGAATGTATTTTGTAATGCCACTAAAGTTTATTCAGATCATTAATCATTAGGACATGCATTAGTAATTCTAAGATTACTGGTATTTGGGATTTAATTTCGATACTGTGTGTTCATCTTTTATATTTTTTACTTTGCATAATAGGAAATAAATTATTTGTTGATTTTACAAAGCTTGTTGCATCTCAGTCTTTCATATTACTTATTTTATTACCATAGAGTTATAATTATGTGAATACTGAAGGTTTTGTATTTTTTTAAATTCATTTTACTTCAGTGTTGACTATCTGTGCTAACAGATCCAACCATTTATAAAAATACAGTCAAAACATATTTAAACTAGTAGGCTGCAACATTATAAGTTGACTTCAAGTACAAACCCTGATGGTATATGCTTAACCATCCAGGATATATTTCCTTTATTCATATCACTATGTTGTGTTATGAGTCTATTCTCTTAAAATAAAATGTTTTTAGTAAGTCTCTGTGAATGTCTCTATCAAAAAATATTTTTTGTAATGAGTATTCCATATTTTTACACTCTCTACTCACAAAATTAAGTAACATGAAGAAATAAATTCCAGCCCAAATGAACTTCTGGACATGTTAATAATACAAATTAATTCAGCTAGAGAATGAATAAATCAGTAACAAGATTATAGTGTCTTCCACTTGACCTCAGGTCACAATTAACATTTTCATTAAAATACATTACCTAATAAAAAAAAAAAATACTAAAAAGTGCTTAATGGTTACCAAAAAAAATGTTAGTTATAATTAGAAAGTCAGTTAATAAAATTATAACTTTCAAGCAAAAACATTTAGTTTTTTTATTCTGGCATTTAACAAAAAATGCTGTATTTTCAGTTCTTCATTAGCAACTAATCATTAACAAAACTGAAATGATAAGAATATGGTCACATGGATCTATTTTACCAACACTAACATTTACTATCACTGCTTACCATTCCAACAATAATAGCAAGATAACATACCTGAACAGGTGAGATTTGCAGGTAAATGGCTACATCTGTAAGCCAATGTTCTGCTATCAACATACACTGAGGAATTCCAAACCCCCTGAAAGCTGTGTTAGATGGAGTATTGGTCTTACATAGGTAACCAGTCACTTTCAGGTTAGGGACCTTGTATGCATTATCACAGTGAAGTATGCCACGATCTAAGACCTGTCAAGAAAGAAACATAGCACAGTATTTACCTAGTATTGGTATTATTTAGCAGCTTATTCAGAATAAAGATATCATGTAAGTACATAGTATGTACAAAAATATAAAGGTTAATCAATATGAAGACTTTTAGTTATAACAATTATACGCATGTTAAACAAGCCATGAATGGCCAACTAATCAACCATATAGCTAAATATGAATATAATATTCCTTTGCAGCCAAAACAGCATGAGAAATCAAGACATGCGATTTTCTGTAAAAACATCATATCTAGTGAATAAAATTACATTACAATAGCATGTAATGAAAAATAAAAAGGAATTTAAAACTAACAAACAAACAATTAAATATATATTAAATTAGATATACGTAACAGTAGTGGTGTGGAGACAGCCTGATTCAAATAAAAGTAAGTATAATGCACTGCTGGAATGAGATATTTAAAAACCTAATTACAGTAAAATTTCCCTACACCAGAGCAACTCTGTAACACAGTTTCATGTGCAAAAGAGATTAAATATTTTGACCATTTTAATTTTAAATGAAGTTCTATATACTGACAATGGCCAATGTTTTCAATGATGTATAATGTATGTGGAAAGTCATAATGATAAGTAATGGTTTTCACATGTATACAGTCTATTTCTATTTATCTATTTAAATGCTTTACATAACACAAAAATAATTGTATTTTACTGAAGATAATTCAGAGTCTTCTAAGTTTATACAACTATCCTTTTAGCAAAAGAACTTATCTGCACTGCACTAGATAAATGAGACAAGAATGTAATTCAATGCAAATAAGAAAAGATACATTTCGATTGCATATTAGGATATGACATAAGCTTTTGACTTTAGGACAAGACCTTTATCAGATGAACTATTTCTGGACTGGAGTGGATCACCTTAATTCCACATAGCTAACCTATAAAAAAAAAAAGTTCTTAAGGTCATGAATGCTTCATGAACTTCATGAACTGGTTGTGAAAAGTCAAATATGTTTATGAACCCTTCATGAATTGTTCATGAACAACAGTTCATGAAATTTGAATTCTTGAACATTTCCCCTGAGTTTATGAACTGTTCATGAACAACAGTCCATGAAATTCAAGTTCTTGACCATTTTCTCTGAGTTCATGAACACCGGTTCATGAAATTCAAGTTCTTAAACATTTCCTCTGAGTTCACGAACAGTTACTGTTTTTGAACATCAGTCCATGAAATTCAAATTCTTGAACTTGTATAAGTTCATGAACTATTAAGTACTGAACCTAATAGGGAATCAAATTAGAATTTTATAAACTGTTTATGCTTACTTGTAGTTCATCAACTGTCTTTGAAGCAATCCAATTTATGAAGAATTAAATTTGAGAATTTTTATATCATTTTTATAAAATTAGTGATGACCAATATATTTAAAATTAACCTCATAACTGTAATTAAGTACCATGAATTGAAGCTATCTGCGAAATGGGTTGTAAAATGTGATTTAATCTGATGAACTTAAAATGTTCAGTAGGTACCACTTCTACTGTCCACATAGCTTTAACTGCTAACAGGTGTTTTCAAGCTGGTATTTGTGAAAGTTTGGTTTCCACATTTAGTCTTATTTGATGTATTGTAAAGAAAATATGTAACAGTTATATAGCACAACACAACAAACTCTTCTCTGCATTTTCAAGTACTGCAACAAGCAGAATTGTTGGCTATCTAGTACGCTAATAAAAGAAGCTAATGAAATTACGGAGTTGGAGCCAGTGTTGAACCATGTTTCTGGATTTTGCCATGTGGTCAACATTTAGTTGATCATGTGACTCTAGTCCAGATTAATCATTCCAATGATGAAGGTCTTGTGATAGGGTCGAAAGTTTAAACAGTCATAATTGATATGCTACAGGAAGGTATCTATTTCTATGTTAATTCATTGACTGCAAGTGTCTGGAACAGGTAACAATATTCATTCATGTACAATGCAATTGTTATAGTGTTCATTTATGCAGAGTATGTTGAATACACACAACTATCAACATTTGGATCTTAATTAACTCTAAATTGATCATTGCCTAAATACTTACAGCTGGTGAGTGATCAATTGAGTTGCCCGCATTACTGTAGAGTTCCAACTGTAATGCCAGAATCTTGCCTTGCTTTGTGAATCCAACCTGTGATGCAAAAGCAAGAAATCTAGTTGTAGCATCAGCAGATATTATATAAAGTTCACCACTGATTAATATGAAAGCAATGTGTCATAAATACTATATGTCACACTGCAATATAACACATTACTCAGTAATACTAATGAATAACACAAATCTTAGTTATTTACCTATGTACTTTTCCTACATTGTGCAAGACAAAAACATTACAAAAATAAAATATTAATACAAGTAATTGAATGTCATCTAAAATAGACCATCTCAATCCTCGAAAAGCTCCATGTCTCCAAATTGAAAGAGAAGAATGTGACATATATTTGGTGAAGAAATGTGCAAGCAACTAGTAATAATTGATATGAATGTCAAGAAAACCTTGGCTTACTTCAGGGACACTGTGTACTTTACTCCTTTGTTCCCACTACATGCAAACATCAAGATTGGTTTGATGATAATGATGCTGACATAGGGGGACTACTTAAAAAAAAGCATTGGATGCAAACTTCCATTAACAAAGAAGCACACTTAGTTCATGTACCTCTGCAATACACTCTCACAGGATCCACATAAACGATGAAACCAATACTAGAATTACCAAAGCAAGATTGGCCTTTGACAAACTATGTCAAATGTGTAGAAGAACAGAGGAACCATTCTGCATACAAACTAAATGTACTGCTGACCAAGCTGTTGGCATGTGAAACCTGAATGGTATATAAATGCCATGTCAAAAAGCTTAACCATTTTCACATGGTCTCCTGGAAAAAACTGATGTGGATAAGATGGCAGGACATATACCAGATATTGAGATTCTCAAATTAGCAGGCATTCCAAGCATACCAAAAATAAATTTCTGTAATGACATGAAAAAAGGAAATGTGATCTAATGGGAGCTTAATCAGAAGAAAGGCTTCAGAGACACTCTCAAGTCATCCTTGAACTTGAAGACTCAGGAAGATCATGTAGAAAGTCATTCTGGACATACAGACTTTGAGCTGACAAGACTTGCAGAAGCAGTATAGAAACATGCAAAATATAATTATCAGAGATCAGAATGATCTATTAAGTGACATCTCCTATCGTGAGTGCCACAGACTTACATTAGCTCACACAAACCAGAACAGTTAATACTGTCTTAGTAATCTTCGTACTTGAATATTGCAGAACTTAAAAGACAACTTATGTATGTCACTAATACAACCTGAAACAAGAGAAAAGTCAGAACACTGAATTGATTAAATTACACCCTGTTGCCCACTCTGAAATGCAGTAACATATGCAATGTTGTATTTGCATGGTTCCAGAAAGTTTCTTGTCTAATAGAGCTGGTAACAATGAGATAGAATTGAATGTTATAAGCCAGGGGTCTCAAACACATGGCCTGCATGCTGCTTATGGCCCACCATTATATATCATGTGGCCCACAAAATGTTTGATGTCATGAGGAAAAACAAAGCTTGTGCAGCCCTCAAACCATCAAAACTAACCTCATGCAGCCCTCATGGTGAGGAGTCAGGTGGAGAGGGTAGGAAGTAACTTAATGTCCAAGGAAAGTAAACCCAGCTGTTGGTGCAATATAAAAGAAAATGTGACTCGTGACTTGATCTTGCAGTTATCCTTTTAATAGGTAATGGAGTTTATGGTTCTGTCCTTGTCAAATTTACAATCTAAGATATCCTGAAATAACATTAGCATTGAGGTCCATTGTAAAACAAATGGTACCATGATACCAAATGACAATTTTTCTGATGTGTTCCATTAAGCAAACAGATTTTCCTTGATCTTATAAGTTATAAAGATAGATGTGTGCACTACCGGTTTGTTTCCAGTTGAATTAATGCATGAGTGTCCATATTTCTAGTTAGTTTCCAATTGATTAATTCATGGGTGTCCATATTACTGGTTAGTTTCCAATTGATTAATTCATGAGTGTCGATATTACTGGTTAGTTTCCAATTGATTAATGCATGGGCATCCATATTACTGGTTAGTTTCCAATTGATTAATTCATGAGTGTCGATATTACTGGTTAGTTTCCAATTGATTAATTCATGAGTGTCGATATTACTGGTTAATTTCCAATTGATTAATTCATGAGTGTCCATATTACTGGTTACTTTCAAATTGATTATTTAATGAGTGTCCATATTACTGGTTAATTTCCAATTGATTAAGGTATGGGTGTCCATATTACTGGTTAGTTACCGATTGATTAATGCATGAGTGACCATTATATTGGTTAGTTTCCAATTGATTAATGCATGAGTGTCCATATTACTGGTTAGTTTCCAATTGATTAATTCATGGGTGTCCATATTACTGGATAGTTTCCAATTGATTAATTCATGAATGTCCATCCTACTGGTAACACATAGCATGCTTGGTTTCTTTTCTTTTGTCTCCCGTTTAGTTAATGTTTCCACTAAATAACTGCACATGATATCATGTGACTGCTTGCATAGATCAATCAAAATGAAAATCATGCTTACTGACAAAATTTTGCATATCATCAGAACAATGTACTGATGAAGATTTTACTTCAATAACAACACCATAATCAATAGGTACTTCATCTATGATTGTCATTTTGTCACAGGTAGTCATGTGGTTTAGTTTAAGGTATACACCAATATACCAATAAATGCATCAGAGATTCAGTTTAAATCACGTTTTGCCACTCACAGTTACATCTATGAAATATCAGTGCAGTGTAATTACACTGGCCAATCAAATTCACAGTAGGGAATGATTAGAAAAAAAAATTGGTTATAAAGCTGACAGCATTAACAAGAGTGTATTATTTGTCTCATGCTGACAGCATTCCAAAGAGTGTATTATTTGTCTCATGCTGACAGCATTACCAAGAGTGTATTATTTGTCTCATGCTGACTGCATTCTAAAGAGTGTATTTGATTCATGATGAAAGCATTACAAAGTGTGTATTATTTGTCTCATGATGATAGCATTACCAAGAGTGTATTATTTGTCTCATGCTGACAGCATTCCAAAGAGTGTAGTATTTGTCTGATGCTGACATGCATTTCAAAGAGTGTATTTTTTGTCTCATGCTGGCAGCATTCCAAAGAGTGTATTACTAGTCTCATGCTGACTGCATTCCATATATTATTTGTCATATGATAATAGGATTACCAAGAGTGTATAATTTGTCTCATCTGACAGCATTACCAAGAGTATATTTGTCTCATGCTGACATCATTACCAAGAGTGTATATTTGTCTCATGCTGACTGCATTACCAAGAGTGTATATTTGTCTCATGCTGACTGCATTACCAAGAGAATATTGTTTTGTATAGGCTTTTCCTGATAAAAACATGAAGTTCTATCTTGACTAGCCAACATTGTCTAGAAATGTTTTGATAGATTAGCATGAAACAAAATTCCTTGAGACTATTACATAACCTAATATGATTTCTGCAAACACAAAGATGCCTAAATATCTATATGGGCAATTAACATGTTTATACATGTCTGCATGGACAATCCTAATGTTTATATATGTTTCATGGATAATTTACATGTTTATACAAGTCTGCATGGGCAATCTAAATTGATATGTTTCATGGACAATTTACATGTTTATACAAGTCTGCATGGGCAATTAACATGATAACACATGTTGCATAGGCAATTTATACTTTTACAGTGGGACCCCGCTATAACACGGTAGTTGGGAGCCATAGAATCCGACCGGGCTATGAACCGAACCGTGTTATAAGCAACCATGTACAATACCAACACATTTTTGGATTTAATGGGGGGGGGGGGGTTGGTTACATAAAGACGGGTGCGAAAATGCATGGCACAATTACCATTTTTGATCAATATATATATTAAATGAGAAAAACATTTGTGGTAACAGAAATTGCAGACATAATATATTACTTTATTCAGAGAACCATGCATTGATACATACACGTGTCTAATTTATGTATACATGTATAATCTATTGCATGAAAAGAGTATCAACATCGTGTACTCACCAGCGAATTTTGTAACATACATTGAATCCATAATACAAATATTTCCATCGAAAATATCCACACACGGATGTAAAATATTCAATAACTTTGTCACTAATCATTATGTGACTGAATTCAATGAAAAGAAAAAAAAAAAAAAATTACGTAACGTGTGTACGTAATGAATGATGAAATAGTACATGTCCATAGATTAAATAATGGAAGCTACAGTGTATTCTTATAATAACTACATGTACATCTCAGGATCTCTCTGTCTCTGAATTCAGTCATTGTAAATTTCAGCACATTTTCCCACCCAAGCTGCTAGTCAAAGTCCTTTGAACTTGCCGCCCAGTTATTGCATCATGTTCTTTTGATGTACTCTAATAAATACAGCAGGCAGAACTGGCTTAACCACTGAATTATGTCACTGTTTAGCTCGGCAGTTCACTTTGATGATAAACAATGTACTTAAATTAATTGATTTATACATTCTGGTGAGAATCTTTTATCAACCGCCGCATTGGCTGTTGCTTAGTTGTGTATGAAATTAAGAGAACATATATCGGAGATTATTTTGAGCAACGATTGTATTCGGAATGCATTCAAGACAAACGCAAAGTAGACACGATGGCTTCATTACTCAGGAATCAGTAATTATAATATTGACACTTATGAGCTGTAATTTTTCAACAATAAACAAAGATCAAAGTTCTCAGTAGGCCCAGCAATTGGTTCGTATTTCCGATGTTTATTTTGGCACAAAACTAGAAGAAATTTGATACACGTTCTTTTTCGCACTGTTTAGACGAATATGAGAATGATAATTAAACTCTTAATTTTTTTTTTTCATACTTAATTTTTTTTTTCTTTGGTCTTTGAGAAAAATACCTGTAATAAATTACCCGAAATTTCGGGAGCCATGCCACGACCGGGTTATATCCGAATTCGGGTTATAGCGGGGCGGGTTATAGCAGGGTCCCACTGTATTATGTTGGCAAGGGGTGTTAACTGGTAATTTTTTTAGTACCAATGTCTGTGGTTGTTCGAAAAATGATAATATTGTTAGCATTTGAAATTGAAGTTAGAAAAATGATTAATAATAATAATAATAATAATAAGAAGAAGAAGAATAATAATAATAATAATAATAATAATAATAATAACAACAACAACAACAACAACAACAATAATAATAATAAGAAGAAGAAGAAGAAGAAGAAGAAGAAGAAGAAGAAGAAGAATTCTATTTATGGTACTGGTGATGAACCCAAAACAGATACCAAACTAGCATACAGTACATCATAACTGAGGTGCACAATAATGATTATAACAATAGCAATAATGATAATAATACAAAATATATTTTTAAGAAAAAAATGGAATATATCATGCACAAATTTAAAAATATCAATGCATTTATATTTCAGTAAAGAAGGATGAGGCAGTAGATACTCATCTCATATAGATCTCCTAATAGGACTGAGGAAGGGGCTTTTACACCATTGTGTATTGCCCAACATTCATTGTGTCTTTAAATCTATTGCCCAGCATTCATTGTGTCTTTAAATCTATTGCCCAGCATTCAGTGTCTTTAAATCTATTGCCCAGCATTCATTGTGTCTTTAAATTTATTGCCTGATATTCATTGTGCCTTTAAATTTATTGCGTGATATTCATTGTGCCTTTAAATATATTGCCCAACATTCATTGTCTTTAAATCTATTGCCCAACATTCATTGTGTCTTTAAATCTATTGCCCAACATTCATTGTGCCTTTAAATTTATTCCCTGATATTCATTGTGCCTTTAAATATATTGCCCAACATTCATTGTGTTTTTAAATATATTGTCAAGCATTCATTATGTCTCTATATCTATTGCCCAGCCATCATTGTGTCTTTCAATTTATTGCCTGATATTCATTGTGTCTTAAAATCAATTTCCCAGCATTCATTTTATCTTTAAATCTATTGCCAAATATTAATTTTGCCTTTACATTTTGAAATACTGGTTTGTAGCCATCACAAAATCCATTAAGATTGGTAGTGAAGTCACAGTACTGCAGAAGCTTTAACAAATCAATTGGCTTTGATAATGGTTCTTAGGATCTGGAGTTACAGAATTTACCCATACACTGCAAGCAACACCTCTAACTGAAACTGTGTACACCCTGATCTCCATGACATAACGTATCACCATATCACACTGTAAACTATACTTACTTAAATCTAACATGATCTGATGCACAACCACATCTAACTCTACAATTTTTCCAGTTTGTCACAATATCTTACATCAAAAGCATTATAGAAAGTTTGAAATTTAATTTTTTTTTTGCAGCTGGCATAAGCTACAAATTAGACTAAAATACAGAGTCCTGGATAATTAAGTTGGACTAATTAGAGCTTTGCTGTAATTCAATTAATTTACCTTATATCTTCCAAGGAATGGATGACGAGTCCCAGTCATCAACATGTCCTGATCTCTGTCCAAACTGACTCGGACAGGATGCCGCAACCTGAATATAAAAATACAGCTAATATGTTACAAACCACTTTCTTCATGGTTATCAAGTTTGATGCACACTGTTGGACTATGCTACAAACCAGACAAGAGTAGGAAACAAATAGTCTGTTGAAATATAAAAATTCTTCCAGAATTCATAATTTAACTATTGAAAAATGTCTTTTTTGTAAAATCGCTAATGCTGATATGCACACAAATTAATAAATTCACAGAAGCTCAATTATCAACAAACTGAATGTTTTTCTTTTTTTTCAAATTCAATAAAACTTTGCCACTAACTACCTTACTCCAGTAAATTTTCTGTTGCCAAGTCTTAAAGCATCATACACAATGATAGATCTCATTATAACATAACAGTCAAGGATCATAACTTGACATTGCAATATACACGACTGGTTCTAAAAGAAAACTGTTTTACCAAAGACAAAATAATAATAATAATAATAATAATAATAATAATAATAATAATAATAATGAGTACTTTGTATAGTGCCTAATCTTTAGAAGCTCTAAGCACTTCACAACATATATAATGATATGGCTAAAAAAAAAAACTCTATAAAATTTGAAAACATAAAAACATGCTGAAATTATTTAAGGTAAGAAACATTAGGTTCTTAAGTTTGTTCTTGGAGTCGAAATAGGTGAGTTTTAAGAGCACTCTTGAAAGGCATCACCGTGTCTTTGTGTCTACATTCGATGGGCAATTAATTCCATGTTGCTGGGCCCTGGTATGCATAAGAACATTGTTCAAATGACTTTGTTTTCATAGTGGGATTAATGAGAAATGATTATCAGAAGAGGAGCATAAGTATCTTGTGTGTGTGTACACATTAGGTATCTCAAATAGGTACCGGTATGTTGGACTGGAGTCTGTCAGTGAAACATAGCACAGAATAAATTTTGTGTTTGATTCTGGATCAAATGGATTGCCAGTGTAGGGTACAGAGCAGCGAGGAGGTGTGGCCTGATTATGGTACTCTAAAGGATGATCTGAGCAGCTGTGTTTTGTCATGACTGGAGTAGCTATTAATTTAACACATTTTTATTGTATATTAAATACATTATATATAGTAAAATGAAGAAACAAATTTGAACAACAGCAGATATGAAATTAATTAAAGGAAACTATTATTCTTTGGTTAGCAATCCAGAGCAATTAATTAATATTGATTGCCATTGTGGTACATCAGTAAACAGCAAGAACACTGATTGATTGAAACTTTCAGTAGACATAGTTATGTGAAATAGATTTTTTTCTGAAATTTGCTTATGGTTCCTGCATATCAATAACTACAAGTTCACTTGTTTTTTCTCTATTCATTCAGCACAGACATGTCATTACTCTCTTAATTCAACATACACAGAATGTCATTACTCTCTTAATTCAACATACACATAATGTCATTACTCTCTTAATTCAACATACACAGAATGTCATTACTCTCTTAATTCAACATACACATAAGGTCATTACTCTCTTAATTCAACATACACATAATGTCATTACTCTCTTAATTCAACATACACAGAATGTCATTACTCTCTTAATTCAACATACACATAAGGTCATTACTCTCTTAATTCAACATACACATAATGTCATTACTCTCTTAATTCAACATACACATAATGTCATTACTCTCTTAATTCAGCATACACATAAGGTCATTCCTCTCTTAATTCAGCATACACATAAGGTCATTACTCTCTTAATTCAGCATACACATAATGTCATTACTCTCTTAATTCAACATACACATAATGTCATTACTCTCCTAATTCAGCATACACATAATGTCATTACTCTCTTAATTCAACATACACATAATGTCATTACTCTCTTAATTCAGCATACACATAAGGTCATTCCTCTCTTAATTCAGCATACACATAAGGTCATTACTCTCTTAATTCAGCATACACATAATGTCATTACTCTCTTAATTCAACATACACATAATGTCATTACTCTCCTAATTCAGCATACACATAATGTCATTACTCTCTTAATTCAACATACACATAATGTCATTACTCTCTTAATTCAACAGACACATAATGTCATTACTCTCTTAATTCAACATACACATAAGGTCATTACTCTCTTAATTCAACATACACATAAGGTCATTACTCTCTTAATTCAGCAAACACATAAGATCATTACTCTCTTAATTCAACATACACATAATGTCATTACTCTCTTAATTCAACATACACATAAGGTCATTACTCTCTTAATTCAACATACACATAAGGTCATTACTCTCTTAATTCAGCAAACACATAAGGTCATTACTCTCTTAATTCAACATACACAGAATGTCATTACTCTCTTAATTCAGCATACACATAATGTCATTACTCTCTCAATTCAACATACACATAATGTCATTACTCTCTTAATTCAACAGACACATAATGTCATTACTCTCTTAATTCAACATACACATAATGTCATTACTCTCTTAATTCAACATACACATAAGGTCATTACTCTCTTAATTCAACATACACATAAGATCATTACTCTCTTAATTCAACATACACATAAGGTCATTCCTCTCTTAATTCAGCATACACATAAGGTCATTACTCTCTTAATTCAACATACACATAAGGTGATTACTCTCTTAATTCAGCATACACATAATGTCATTACTCTCTTAATTCAACATACACAGAATGTCATTACTCTCTTAATTCAACATACACATAATGCCATTACTCTCTTAATTCAACATACACATAAAGTCATTACTCTCTTAATTCAACATACACATAATGTCATTACTCTCTTAATTCAGCATACACATAATGTCATTACTCTCTTAATTCAACATACACATAAGGTGATTACTCTCTTAATTCAGCATACACACAAGGTCATTACTCTCTCAATTCAGTATACACACATGGTCATTACTCTTAATTCAACATACACATAATGTCATTACTCTCTTAATTCAGCAAACACATCAGGTCATTACTCTCTTAATTCAACATACACATAAGGTCATTACTCTCTTAATTCAACATACACATCAGGTCATTACTCTCTTAATTCAGTATACACACAAGGTCATTACTCTCCTAATTCAACATACACATAAGGTCATTACTCTCTTAATTCAACATACACATAAGGTGATTACTCTCTAAATTCAACATACACATCAGGTCATTACTCTCTTAATTCAGTATACACATAATGTCATTACTCTCTTAATTCAGTACACACACAAGGTCATTACTCTCTTAATTCAACATACACATCAGGTCATTACTCTCTTAATTCAGCATACACATCAGGTCATTACTCTCTTAATTCCGCATACACATCAGGTCATTACTCTATTAATTCAGCATACACATAATGTCATTACTCTCTTAATTCAACATACACATAAGGTGATAAAACTCTCTTAATTCAACATACACATCAGGTCATTACTCTGTTAATTCAGCATACACATAATGTCATTACTCTCTTAATTCAACATACACATAATGTCATTACTCTCTTAATTCAACATACACATAAGGTCATTACTCTCTTAATTCAACATACACATCAGGTCATTACTCTCTTAATTCAGCATACACATAATGTCATTACTCTCTTAATTCAACATACACATAATGTCATTACTCTCTTAATTCAACATACACATAATGTCATTACTCTCTTAATTCAACATACACATATTGTCATTACTCTCTTAATTCAACATACACATAATGTCATTACTCTCTTAATTCAAAATACACATCAGGTCATTACTCTCTTAATTCAAAATACACATAATGTCATTACTCTCTTAATTCAACATACACATAAGGTGATTACTCTCTTAATTCAAAATACACATAATGTCATTACTCTCTTAATTCAACATACACATAAGGTCATTACTCTCTTAATTCAACATACACATAAGGTGATTACTCTCTTAATTCAACATACACATAAGGTGATTACTCTCTTAATTCAGCATACACATAATGTCATTACTCTCTTAATTCAGTATACACACGAGGTCATTACTCTCTTAATTCAACATAACCATCAGGTCATTACTCTCTTAATTCAACATACACATAAGGTCATTACTCTCTTAATTCAGCATACACATAATGTCATTACTCTCTTAATTCAACATACACATAAGGTCATTACTCTCTTAATTCAACATACACATAATGTCATTACTCTCTTAATTCAAAATACACATCAGGTCATTACTCTCTTAATTCAAAATACACATAATGTCATTACTCTCTTAATTCAACATACACATAAGGTGATTACTCTCTTAATTCAAAATACACATAATGTCATTACTCTCTTAATTCAGCATACACATAAGGTCATTACTCTCTTAATTCAACATACACATAATGTCATTACTATCTTAATTCAACATACACATAATGTCATTACTCTCTTAATTCAGCAAACACATAAGATCATTAATCTCTTAATTCAACATACATATAAGGTGATTACTCTCTTAATTCAAAATACACATCAGGTCATTACTCTGTTAATTCAGCATACACATAATGTCATTACTCTCTTAATTCAGTATAAACACAAGGTCATTACTCTCTTAATTCAACATACACATCAGGTCATTACTCTCTTAATTCAGCATACACATCAGGTCATTACTCTCTTAATTCAGCATACACATCAGGTCATTACTCTATTAATTCAACATACACATAAGGTCATTACTCTCTTAATTCAACATACACATCAGCTCATTACTCTGTTAATTCAACATACACATAATGTCATTACTCTCTTAATTCAACATATACATAATGTCATTATTCTCTTAATTCAACATACACATAACGTCATTACCCTCTTAATTCAACATACATATCAGGTCATTACTCTGTTAATTCAGCATACACATAATGTCATTACTCTCTTAATTCAACATACACATAAGGTCATTACTCTCTTAATTCAACATACACATCAGGTCATTACTCTCTTAATTCAACATACACATAATGTCATTACTCTCTTAATTCAACATACACATAAGGTCATCACTCTCTTAATTCAGCATACACATAAGGTCATTACTCTCTTAATTCAATATACACATAAGGTGATTACTCTCTTAATTCAGCATACACATAATGTCATTACTTTCTTAATTCAGTATACACACAAGGTCATTACTCTCTTAATTCAACATACACATCAGGTCATTACTCTGTTAATTCAGCATACACATAATGTCATTACTCTCTTAATTCAACATACACATAATGTCATTACTCTCTTAATTCAACATACACATACGGTCATTACTCTCTTAATTCAACATACACCTAATGTCATTACCCTCTTAATTCAGCATACACATAAGGTGATTACACTCTTAATTCAGCATACACATAAGGTCATTGCTCTCTTAATTCAGTATACACACAATGTCATTACTCTCTTAATTCCACATACACATAATGTCATTACTCTCTTAATTCAACATACACATAAGATCATTACTCTCTTAATTCAGCATACACATAAGGTGATTACTCTCTTAATTCAGCAAACACATAAGGTCATTACTCTCTTAATTCAACATACACGTAAAGTGATTACTCTCTTAATTCAACATACACATCAGGTCATTACTCTCTTAATTCAGTATACACACAAGGTCATTACTCTCTTAATTCAATATACACACAAGGTCATTACTCTCCTAATTCAACATACACATAATGTCATTACTCTCTTAATTCAGCAAACACATAAGGTCATTACTCTCTTAATTCAACATACACATAAGGTCATTACTCTCTTAATTCAACATACACATCAGGTCATTACTCTCTTAATTCAGCATACACACAAGGTCATTACTCTCTTAATTTAATATACACATAAGGTCATTACTCTCTTAATTCAACATACACATCAGGTCATTACTCTCTTAATTCAGCATACACATCAGGTCATTACTCTGTTTATTTAGCATACACATAAGGTCATTACTCTCTTAATTCAACATACACGTAAGGTAATTACTCTCTTAATTCAACATACATAAGGTCATTACTCTCTTAATTCAGCATACACACAAGGTCATTACTCTCTTAATTCAACATACACATAATGTCATTATTCTGTTTATTCAACATACACATAATGTCATTACTCTCTTAATTCAACATACACATAAGGTCATTACTCTCTTAATTCAACATACACATAATGTCATTACTCTCTCAATTCAGCATACACATCAGGTCATTACTCTCTTAATTCAGCATACACATCAGGTCAGTACTCTCTTTATTCAACATACACATAAGGTCATTACTCTCTTAATTCAACATACACGTAAGGTAATTACTCTCTTAATTCAACATACACATCAGGTCATTAATCTCTTAATTCAGCATACACATTAGGTCATTACTCTGTTTATTCAGCATACACATAATGTCATTACTCTCTTAATTCAACATACACATAATGTCATTACTCTCTTAATTCAACATACACATAATGTCATTACTCTCTTAATTCAACATACACATAATGTCATTACTCTCTTAATTCAACATGCACATAAGGTGATTACTCTCTTAATTCAACATACACATCAGGTCATTACTCTCTTAATTCAACATACACATAATGTCATTACTCTCTTAATTCAACATACACATAAGGTCATTACTCTCCTAATTCAACATACACATAATGTCATTACTCTCTTAATTCAGCAAACACATAAGGTCATTACCCTCTTAATTCAACATACACATAAGGTCATTACTCTCCTAATTCAACATACACATAATGTCATTACTCTCTTAATTCAGCATACACATAAGGTCATTAATCTCTTAATTCAGCATACACATAATGTCATTACTCTCTTAATTCAACATACACATAATGTCATTACTCTCTTAATTCAACATACACATAAGGTCATTACTCTCTTAATTCAACATACACATAATGTCATTACTCTCTTAATTCAGCATACACATAAGGTCATTACTCTCTTAATTCAGCATACACATAATGTCATTACTCTCTTAATTCAGCAAACACATAAGGTCATTACTCTCTTAATTCAACATACACATAAGGTGATTACTCTCTTAATTCAACATACACATCAGGTCATTACTCTCTTAATTCAGCATACACATCAGGTCATTACTCTCTTAATTCAACATACACATAAGGTCATTACTCTCTTAATTCAACATACACATGAGGTCATTACTCTCTTAATTCAGCATACACATCAGGTCATTACTCTGTTTATTCAGCATACACATAATGTCATTACTCTCTTAATTCAACATACACATAATGTCATTACTCTCTTAATTCAACATACACATAAGGTCATTACTCTATTAATTCAACATACACATAATGTCATTACTCTCTTAATTCAACATACACATCAGGTCATTACTCTCTTAATTCAACATACACATCAGGTCATTACTCTGTTAATTCAGCATACACATAATGTCATTACTCTATTAATTCAGCATACACATAATGTCATTACTCTCTTAATTCAACATACACATAAGGTGATAAAACTCTCTTAATTCAACATACACATCAGGTCATTACTCTGTTAATTCAGCATACACATAATGTCATTACTCTCTTAATTCAACATACACATAATGTCATTACTCTCTTAATTCAACATACACATAAGGTCATTACTCTGTTAATTCAACATACACATCAGGTCATTACTCTGTTAATTCAGCATACACATAATGTCATTACTCTCTTAATTCAACATACACATAATGTCATTATTCTCTTAATTCAACATACACATAATGTCATTACTCTCTTAATTCAACATACACATAATGTCATTACTCTCTTAATTCAACATACACATATTGTCATTACTCTCTTAATTCAGCATACACACAAGGTCATTACTCTCTTAATTTAACATACACATAATGTCATTACTCTCTCAATTCAGCATACACATCAGGTCATTACTCTCTTAATTCAGCATACACATCAGGTCAGTACTCTCTTTATTCAACATACACATAAGGTCATTACTCTCTTAATTCAACATACACGTAAGGTAATTACTCTCTTAATTCAACATACACATCAGGTCATTAATCTCTTAATTCAGCATACACATCAGGTCATTACTCTGTTTATTCAGCATACACATAATGTCATTACTCTCTTAATTCAACATACACATAATGTCATTACTCTCTTAATTCAACATACACATAATGTCATTACTCTCTTAATTCAACATACACATAATGTCATTACTCTCTTAATTCAACATGCACATAAGGTGATTACTCTCTTAATTCAACATACACATCAGGTCATTACTCTCTTAATTCAACATACACATAAGGTCATTACTCTCTTAATTCAACATACACATAAGGTCATTACTCTCCTAATTCAACATACACATAATGTCATTACTCTCTTAATTCAGCAAACACATAAGGTCATTACCCTCTTAATTCAACATACACATAAGGTCATTACTCTCCTAATTCAACATACACATAATGTCATTACTCTCTTAATTCAGCATACACATAAGGTCATTAATCTCTTAATTCAGCATACACATAATGTCATTACTCTCTTAATTCAACATACACATAATGTCATTACTCTCTTAATTCAACATACACATAAGGTCATTACTCTCTTAATTCAACATACACATAATGTCATTACTCTCTTAATTCAGCATTCACATAAGGTCATTACTCTCTTAATTCAGCATACACATAATGTCATTACTCTCTTAATTCAGCAAACACATAAGGTCATTACTCTCTTAATTCAACATACACATAAGGTGATTACTCTCTTAATTCAACATACACATCAGGTCATTACTCTCTTAATTCAGCATACACATCAGGTCATTACTCTCTTAATTCAACATACACATAAGGTCATTACTCTCTTAATTCAACATACACATGAGGTCATTACTCTCTTAATTCAGCATACACATCAGGTCATTACTCTGTTTATTCAGCATACACATAATGTCATTACTCTCTTAATTCAACATACACATAATGTCATTACTCTCTTAATTCAACATACACATAAGGTCATTACTCTATTAATTCAACATACACATAATGTCATTACTCTCTTAATTCAACATACACATCAGGTCATTACTCTCTTAATTCAACATACACATCAGGTCATTACTCTCTTAATTCAGCATACACATGTCATTACTCTATTAATTCAGCATACACATAATGTCATTACTCTCTTAATTCAACATACACATAAGGTGATAAAACTCTCTTAATTCAACATACACATCAGGTCATTACTCTGTTAATTCAGCATACACATAATGTCATTACTCTCTTAATTCAACATACACATAATGTCATTACTCTCTTAATTCAACATACACATAAGGTCATTACTCTGTTAATTCAACATACACATCAGGTCATTACTCTGTTAATTCAGCATACACATAATGTCATTACTCTCTTAATTCAACATACACATAATGTCATTACTCTCTTAATTCAACATACACATAATGTCATTACTCTCTGAATTCAACATACACATAATGTCATTACTCTCTTAATTCAACATACACACAAGGTCATTACTCTCTTAATTTAACATACACATAATGTCATTACTCTCTTAATTCAACATACATATAATGTCATTACTCTCTTAATTCAGCATACACATCAGGTCATTACTCTCTTAATTCAACATACACATATTGTCATTACTCTCTTAATTCAGCATACACACAAGGTCATTACTCTCTTAATTTAACATACACATAATGTCATTACTCTCTTAATTCAACATACACATAATGTCATTACTCTCTTAATTCAACATACACATCAGGTCATTACTCTCTTAATTCAGCATACACATCATGTCATTACTCTGTTTATTCAGCATACACATAATGTCATTACTCTCTTAATTCAACATACACGTAAGGTCATTACTCTCTTAATTCAACATACACATCAGGTCATTACTCTGTTAATTCAGCATACACATAATGTCATTACTCTCTTAATTCAACATACACACAAGGTCATTAATCTCTTAATTCAGCATACACACAATGTCATTACTCTCTTAATTCAACATACACATAATGTCATTACTCTCTTAATTCAACATACACATCATGTCATTACTCTGTTTATTCAGCATACACATAATGTCATTACTCTCTTAATTCAACATACACGTAAGGTCATTACTCTCTTAATTCAACATACACATCAGGTCATTACTCTCTTAATTCAACATACACATAAGGTGATTACTCTCTTAATTCAACATACACATAATGTCATTACTCTCTTAATTCAACATACACATAATGTCATTACTCTCTTAATTCAACATACACATAAGGTCATTACTCTCTTAATTCAACATACACATAATGTCATTACTCTCTTAATTCAACATACACATAATGTCATTACTCTCTTAATTCAACATACACATAATGTCATTACTCTCTTAATTCAGCATACACATAAGGTCATTACTCTCTTAATTCAGCATACACATAATGTCATTACTCTCTTAATTCAACATACACATAATGTCATTACTCTCTTAATTCAGCATACACATAAGGTCATTACTCTCTTAATTCAGTATACACATAATGTCATTACTCTCTTAATTCAACATACACATAATGTCATTACTCTCTTAATTCAACATACACATAAGGTCATTACTCTCTTAATTCAGTATACACATAATGTCATTACTCTCTTAATTCAACATACACATAATGTCATTACTCTCTTAATTCAGCATACACATAAGGTCATTACTCTCTTAATTCAGCATACACATAAGGTCATTACTCTCTTAATTCAGTATACACATAAGGTCATTACTCTCTTAATTCAGCATACACATAATGTCATTACTCTCTTAATTCAACATACACATAATGTCATTACTCTCTTAATTCAACATACACATAATGTCATTACTCTCTTAATTCAACATACACATAATGTCATTACTCTCTTAATTCAACATACACATAATGTCATTACTCTCTTAATTCAACATACACATAATGTGAATACTAAGTCAATTTAGCAAACACATAAGGTGATTTCTCTCTTAATTCAGAAAACACATAAGGCAATTACTATGTTAATTCAGCATACACATGAGGTCATTGCACTTTATGAGCAAATAATAGTTAGTTTCACTGGTGTGTTTTCTATTTAGTTCTATGTCACAATATCATTGTAGCACCATGCAGTGATACAGTTAAAATGTTATCATTCTTTTGGGAGACAAATACATACGTTACATTTAAAATAAAGTTATTTTTTCATTATTCGCAGCTAAAATGACCTAATGCTTGGGTAGGTTTCCTTCAGTAGAAATTCAACCTGTTGCTAACAAACATTCCCCTGTCTCAGTTATATCTAGCTGTCATATGAGTTCAGCTCATTAGTTTCAGCAGGGAGACAAGACCATATATCCAACAAATAGTAGATTGTTTTATTAAGTGTTTTGTTATGTATATCTGTATTATGTGTGTTAATTTTCAGGATTCTCAATCAAAAGAGCATTCACTAATTAACATATTTAAAATTAATATTCTTTATAGTGGCAGGCTTGTCTTCTAAGATGAGGTCATTCTTGTAAACACATTTATTCACAGCATCAGAGATAGTGAAATCCAGCTGACCTAGCTTATGATTGACCTTGTTTACAGATAGACAAATTTTAACTCCATTAGATAATTCAGTCAAGCTTCATTTTCCTTTCTGTGTTGTATCTCAGATTTTAATACAAGAGATAGTTATTAGAAATTAATTATTCCCTGGCCTCTTGGGTCTTGTCATCTAACTTGATGGGTTGTCTATCATGTCTTACCAGAGGTTTTCCTTCTGGCATTGGGATAAGGGGAGGAAGCTCAGGTGTATAATACATATAACACTACGTCATTTTGGCAAACTACTGTTTATATCAAGTTATACATATACTAAAGCTATGTCCACCTATCCAAGTTCTACACTACAGTTTAGCTAAATGGTTTCTTGATATAGCTGTCCACTCTCATACTAATATCTATATATGTCTCCATTATATCTATTAGGTATTCTATCTACCACTACATCATATTTATTAGGTATTCTATCTATCACTCCATTATATTTTAGGTATTCTATCTATCACTCCATTATATTTTAGGCATTCTATCTATCAATACATTATATCTATTAGGTGTTCTATCTATCACTCCATTATATCTATTATGTATTCTATCACTCCATTATATATGTAAGGTATTCTATCTATCACTCCATGATATTTAGGAGGTATTCTATCACTCCATTATATCTGTTAGGTATTCTGTCTATCACTCCATTATATATAGGAGGTATTCTATCATTCCATTATATCTGTTAGGTATTCTATCATTCCATTATTCTATTAGGTATTCTGTCTATCACTCCAATATATATATATATATATATATATATATATATATATATATATATATATATATATATATATATATATATATATATATATATATATATATATTTATATATATATATATATATATTATGTATTCTAATTATCATTCCATTATATCTATTAAGTATTCTGCCTATCACTCCATTATATTAGGTATTCTATATATCACTCCATAAAATATATATATATATATATATGTTAGGTATTCTATCTATCACCCCATTACATATATTATGTATTCTGTCTATCACTTCATTATATCTATTAGATTCTATCTATCACTCCATTATATCTATTAGGTATTCTGTCTATCACTCCATTATACCATTATATATATATTATGTATTATATCACTCCATTATATCTATTAGGTATTCTATCTATGACTTCATTATATTTATTAGGTATTATGCCTATCACACCATTATATCTAGTAGGTATTCTGTCTGTCACACCATTAGATAGATAGATAGATAGATAGATAGATAGATAGATAGATAGATAGATAGATAGATAGATATTAGGCAGTCTATCTCTCACCCCATTATATCTAGTAGGTATTCTGTCTATCACACCATTATGTCTATTAGGTATTATATCTCTCACTCCATTATATCTAGTAAGTCATCTGTCTATCACTCCATTATATCTTGTAGGTATTCTATCTATCACTCCAATATATATATTAGTTATTCTGTCTCTCACTCCATTATATATATTAGGTATTATATCTCTCACTCCATTATATATATTAGGTATTCTATATATCACTCCATTAAACCTATTTTGTATTCTGTCTATCACTCCATAATATCTATTAGGTATTACATCTCTTCTATTAAGTCCCCATCTTGTATATCTCTGTATGTTTTTCTTGTTCTATTATGTCTGTATGTCTCTTTCTCTTATACATTCACATGTGTACCATACAAACAACCACACCCACTTCCCTTACATACAGAATATGATTGGCTAATCATTACTAGATGAAAGACAGCTCCCTTCTCCCCCTATAGTCTGACTGCAGCATCTCTCCAGTAACTTTGCTTGAACATTACCACATGTTACAACCATGAAAGGCTCTCTGCAGGTTTTCATGTAATTTACACATGTGATTTAAGGTAAAGTCATGTGGTATAGAAGGTTGTGTCCTTTATCAGCAGCCAAAATCCAAAAAGCCACAGAATGATATCATTAGTATTGCTGACATGCTAGTCAGCAGTACTTTTTTTGTGCTTTGTGATGCAATCTAAAACTAAATTATAATTTTAAAAATTTGGATTCATGACATCACCATGTTATAAAATAAATTGTGGTTTAACAAACATGTAATAGTAGACTTATGTACTTGCATTTTTTTATCAACCATTCACTCATCTGTCTTCCATATAAAACATTTGATAGAGAAATGCCACATTATTCTGGTTTGACTCAAATTGATATTCAGAAAGTTTTAGTACATGTGGGCTACAAAAAAACGCTACACCTTCCATGATAACACTGATTTATATTAAATGATATGTAATGATTTTAATAGCATAGTATTAATTTAAAATTGTAATACTGTTTTTATAGTTTTAGTTTTGATTGCAGACAAGACAATATAATGATTAATTACCATGTTTGGATAGACTGACTATAAAATTACATCAAGAATTAGAATTAGTATTCCCATTTTTATATTCATATATTTCATATGTCATTTGTTTCTAGGATATTCATCAAAAGTCCAGAAAGGTCTTACTTGTGAGCAGCAACAGCTGTTGGCAAAGTCACCATCAGAAATCTGGTTTCCTTGCCTCCAAAAGCACCACCTAAAGAACCAAATAAGAGTGAATTAACAAGCTAGTCCCCCCCCCCTCTCTCTCTCTCTCTCTCTCTCTCTCTCTCTCTCTCTCTCTCTCTCTCTCTCTCTCTCTCTCTCTCTCTCAGATTTCAAATACAGTGACATTTTGAGAACATACTAAAGCAAGTATAAAACAAAGAAATCAACATGATCTTTTCTTAAAATGCAATCATTAAAATACCTCTTCTGTTCAACCCTGTTCATTCAACCTTCTGGACTTAAAATATATTGGGAAAAATGTGAATTAGAATGACTGAGCTTTGTGTATTAAAGAAACATTGCAAGACAGATATTGGGATATAATCGTATCTTAGATAAGCTCTGATATAGGTTGTGCTATTACTTCCTCCACCATTAATACTGGCCACCATGTATAGCCAATCATGTGCTGAAAAATGGCATTAAACCCTACAAAAGAAACAAACAAACAAATAAAGAGATTTGCAAACATTTGGTCAGGAGGTTTGATATGAAAAGAGGTAGGATTTGCAATTGGAATGGAAAATATATCATTGCAGCACATGTCTTCAGCTTACATAATGTGTCACAATGTGAGGAGTTTAAGTAAATTTTACGAGAACATTGTGAGATATCTGAACCAGGAAACATTATTTTAACCATATCTGAATGTTGATATCCTACCATAAACAGGTAACTATGTTTGGCTATAACACTGGAAAGCAGTACCAATTTTTTGTCACATTTAATTTAATTTTAAATTTCTGCCTGATGTGTAATGTTATTCTTGCCTGTGCAACAGATTTTAAAATCATTTTAAAGAGAAGAGCAAAATGTATATTCATGTCTTCTGGACTCAGTTCTAGTGTATGAAATTCCCATTTTCAGCCATCATTGAATTTTTTTGTAATATTGTGGCTGCATTTTGAGACAACACAGCCTTTGCTTAGACATCTCAAGATACATTAGGGGTGCTGAGTGACAGAGTAGTCTAAAGCACTCTCCTTTACGGATCACTGCCATCTCACCTATGCGTGGGTTCAAGTCTCAGATTCGATCAATGTGGGTATCTGAGAAAGCGTGCCAGTAGCTTCTTGTGGGTCAGTATTTCTTTCCAGGGGTTTTCCCAGGTTTTCCTCCACCATTAGTACTGGCTGCCTTGTACAGCCTATCGTATGCTGAAAAATGGCGTTAAACCCTACAGCAACAACAACAAGTTACATTTAACACAAGAGCTAAAATTGTCTTGTTTGACGAGCCCATTCATAATCCAACCATAATCAATTAGCATCTTTAATCCTGTCTGAAGAGAGACTCAAAGTAATGTTAATTGTTTTATGCTGACTGAACTCTTTTATAATCCAACAATAATCAATTAGCATCTTGAATCCTGACAAATAAATGTTGATTCCACATAGTAAAGACTCTAACCATCTAAGTTGACAACTTTAAGCACTGAAGCAGAACTGACCCTGCAGAGAGAATCAATGTAATGTTAATTGTTTAATGCCAATTGAGCTCTTAAACAATCCAACCATAATAAACTAATTGATTTCATCAATCAAAATCATTTAATTGTTTTCTGCAACTAAATTGTCTTTTACTGCTTAAGCCAGTTGACAGTAACTTGATTACATGCAGTATTAACACAAATAAATTACAATGGAAGCAAAGAGGGAAAAATAGAATTTTCAAACAAAAAAAGCAATAACAACTTAGCTTATGCTGCAGATTTCATTGAGCAACAAGAGAAATGGGATATTCCCCTCATCTTGGAAAAACTGCCCAGCCAGGAGGTTCCTAAGTTACTTCTAGCACTGCCTAAATTGACTGTTTAATGTTATGATGCAAACATTTCCGTGCCTCATTTCTATGTATGTTTGCTAAAGTAAATAACAAAATATGTTCAGTTTGGATAATATTTCTCCTTACTTACCTAACCTTTTTACCCTGACAAGAATTCGGTTGGCTGGTACTCCAAGGACTTCTGCCACTAAATGCTGAAATTATTTTGTAAAAGTCCCAATTAGACCTGATATATCATCCACTTAGTTGTTGGCCATTTCACTAAAGCAGGTTTCTGTATTATTGTAAAACATAACCCATATAAACTATCTCTTAATCTTAATATAATGTAACTTTTTCCTCACCCAGTGTCGCACCAATTGTGTGCTGATGACACCCAAATATACAAGTCTAGCCACCTAACTGAAGTTGATGCTAGCATCCATGGAGTAGAGAAGTGCATTTCTGATGTGAAATCATGGATGACATGTAACAAGCTGCAGATGAATGATGATAAAACTGAGGCTATTCTGATCACAACACAAAGACTTTCTCATTTACATCCTTTACCTCAGACAATAAATATCAGCAACACCAACATAAAATTCTCACAGTCAGTACGGAACCTAGGCGTTAATCTAGACAGTACTCTCACATTGCACCAACATGTCATGAACATATGCAAGGCTGCATATCTTGAATTGAGATGCGTCAGTTCCATTCGTAAATACCTTTCAGTTGATGCCACTAAAACACTTGTGTGTTCATTAGTACTTTCAAGACTGGACTATTGTAACTCAATTCTGTCTGGTTCGTCACAATATTTACTCCAGAAACTTCAAAAAGTTCAAAACACAGCTGCACGGATCATCTTTAGAGTATCTCGATCAGAGCACACCTCACCACTGCTCTGTACCCTACAATGGCTATCAATTTGATACAGAATCAAACACAAAATTTGTTCTCTGTGCTATGTTTCAATGACAGACTCCAATTCAACATAATGGTATACTCGTTGTTCCCAAGGTGAAAACAAAGTCATATGGACAACGTTCATTTGCACGCCAGTGCCCGGCAACGTGGAACAAATTGCCCATTGAAATTAGACACAAAGACACAGTGGTCCCTTTTACGAGTGCTCTTAAGACTCACCTGTTTCGACTGCATGGACAAACTTAGCGACCTAATCATGTTTTGTATCTTATATGTTTTCAGCATGTTTTCATGTTTTCCAGTTTCATTTACTTTTGTCATTTGTTGTTTTGTAGTGTAGTCATATCATTATTTATGGTGTAAAGCGCTTAGAGCTTCAAAAGATTAGGTGCTATACAAAGTCCTCATTATTGTTCTTATTATTAATCTTCATTACATAATATGTTGTATTAATCTTCATTACATAATATGTTGTATTAATATTCATTACATAATATGTTGTATTAATATTCATTACATAATATGTTGTATTAATATTCATTACATAGTATGTTGGATTAATCTTCATTACATAATATGTTGTATTAATCTTCATTACATAATATGTTGTATTAATCTTCATTACATAATATGTTGTATTAATCTTCATTACATAATATGTTGGATATTATTATTTAAATTTTGTATTATTGATATTATCATCAGATTATTGTATTCTCGTAATTTAATTTCTCTCACTTGTGCTTCTGATGGATTCTGAGTCGATATAAACAGTTCCATTTCTCCATCTTCATTTTTTGGTACAGCTAGTGTGGTTTGTGTCTCAAGATAAAAGTGCTCCTGTCCACCGACATGGGATTCTCCCTCAAGAATGTGGTCACACTGAGCAAATGCCTGGTCTACATTGCCTGTGTGAATAGTTCTGGGTGTCAGAAAGTAGGAGTTGGCTTTAATGGCATCCTGTGAATAGTAATTAGGGAAAACTTTTTACAATGTTACAATAATACAGAGTTATAACCCTTGGCAGTAACATGTATATTGACATTCATACTGTTTAATTACTGTGTGGACATTTCAATAACATGGATTTATATAAAACAGCTATAGCAATGTAGTTTTTCTCAACTACATCTTTAAACCAGCCATGTGAAAGAACAATTAGCTTTATCTGTTTAATGAAGGTGGTTGGTAAAGGAAAATAAAAATAAAAATAAATAGAAAGAAAATCAGATTCCAACTGGAAAAGAGAGATGAGCTCCAAAGAAAGTGAATGTGGTACTATTTCAGTCTACTCAGACTGAATCTGTTTCAAGAATCTGTGGTTATCATTCTGGGTAAAGCTTTGGCATAATCTACAACCCTCTGAATTTTGTTTACATCAATAGAATACATTATTTCATCTCCTAAGAAAATGTAGACATCATCAAATTATAATGTCATGTCGTGCACTGCGCAAAATTAAGATAAACCCCATTTACAAATAAACTGATTTAAAAAATTTATCCTTAATTATATAAAATTTTACAGTCTCTCATTTGCTTTCTAGGTGTGAATGAGCAAGAATTTTTAAAATCAATATTTTAATTCCGTATTTAAGAATGCTAACATATGGAGAGTTTTGTATTCGTTTATTGCACCATGGCTGATTCCAGTTAAATTTGGTGTTTGGACCATCACTGGACAATGAATTGTTTCATTATGGGTATGCTGATTTCAGTGTTTAAGTTGGTCTAGGGGTTCCATCCTAAACTCATTTCACTGGAACTATCTTGCATGCTTATTAAGTTGATCATCAAGTCCAATGAGTCGAAAGCAAATTTTTTAGTAAATTATGTTTCTCCGAGAATACTTACCCAATCACATTACTTTAGGGATATTAGCCTGCTACCTCGCGAATCCAGCCCTACCAAAAGACGAAAATTCGTCTTTCCAATCTATGTCATATAGACAAAGGGCAATAACTCTTGCCCATTACCTCCCCTTGCCGCCCGTTAGGTGTCGCTTCTTTAGTTTTTAAGCTGAGCGATATATAAAACACGAGGATGCTCGCATGGCGGGGTGGTTGGGAGGGTTTCTTAGTAATGTGATTGGGTAAGTATTCTCGGAGAAACATAATTTACTAAAAAATTTGCTTTCTCCTTTGAATACGTTCCCCAATCACATTACTTTAGGAGAATAAGTAATAGGAGGAGGGAATGCGGAGCATCCGACCTCCACCCCGGGTATCCTCTAGGGAATGATGGTTGGATTCCCCATGTGAATGATAACCCGGTCTCCTAATTTTCAATCAGCAACACAGCCCAGGGTCACGTGATATGTGACCCTTTTATGCGGTTAAGAAGATAGTTATTGAAATCTTCTTACCTACGAAAATTTATCTGGCGAATCCAGCGAAGCTAATAGGCTGTGCTGATTGTTGCACATGGGTCTGGTGGGCGTCTGGGCTGCCCAACACCGGACCTACTAGAATCAATGTTTGCCTCTGCGAGTACAAACTTGAAGATAAAACTGTAGAAGGTTGACTCTGCAACAGCTTCTATAAGGTGACTGATTTGCGAATTCTCAGAGTACGCCGAGCGTATAACCCACTACAGCCATGAAGCAAGGGCTTGAATGGTGATATCTCATATCCCAGCTATCACCAGAAGAAAGAGGTGCTAGTATGTGACCTGACTCACCTCTATGCATTGAAATGGTGCTAGAGTGCCCAAACAGGATCTTACATGGCTGTTGATCCTGACTTATCTATAAAGAAAGCGAGCTAATGACGACTCGTTGATCGCAATGTATGGTATGTATGGTAATCTATTTTGGACTACGAAGCCTGGCTGCGTCAAGAGGACCATCAAACCCTCTGATCGAAACGAAAGAGAGTTCGGGTCACTAGAAAGGACATGTAACTCGCTCACCCTGCATGCTAAAGCTAAGGCTATCAAGAAACCCAATTTGTATGATAGTAGCTTTAACTAATCGTGGGTTAAAGACTCAATACTGTCTGAATTGAGTCATGTTAAAACCCAGGACAGATTCCATTTGAAAACAGGGTGAGGGATATAAGTCGATTAAATTTTTTTTTTTTTTTTTTTTTTTTTTTTTTTAAATGTCTAAAGATCTGACAAATCTTTGTCATGGCTGATAGCACATGTACCAGAATGGCGGAATGTGTCTGATATCATGGAGCGGTAACATTTGAGAATAACTGGAGCCAGATGTTTCTCCTCGAAAAGCCAGAGAAAAGTTGGCCAGTTGAGGGATTGTGACACTCAGAGGAACAATGTGAATGATATGGTACCAGTCTCTGAAAACATGCCACTTGCCCTCGTAAACCTTCAGAGTAGAGGGCCTTCTTGCTCTCGAGATTCTCTCCGCAATCAAAGATTTAAATTGTTTGTCTTGCAAGGCTGTCTGGACAAGAGCCAAGCTTGAACATAAAGATGGTCCGGACAGGGGTGGAACACCCCTGGCCGCGGTTGCTTGTGAATACTTGTGCTGACTGTAATCTTCCTGGGTAGATCTATCGCCTAGATTGAGTAGATCGGAGACCCAGGAGTTGTTCCATCTGAGAGGGGTAATCAGAACCATCTGACAATTCTGACCCCTTAACTTCTGGATTAATTCCAGTACCAAGACCGTGGGAGGGTAGGAGAATGCCCACAACCCTTCCCAGGTGATTGATCGAGCATCCACGACCCAAGCTTCTGGGTCTGGAACCTGTGAGATGAAAGGTGGAGAACTTGCGATTCCATCTTGTTGCAAAAGATCAATCATCGGACGTCTCCAAAGTGTGTCAATTGGAAGAAAGTCTGATTGATGGAGTGACCATTCTGTGTGAATGACTAGATAGAGTGTCAGCCAAGACATTGAGTCTGCCAAGAATGTGTCTGAATTGTACATTGAGGTGGAGATTGTCGAACCAATGTAGAAATTGCCAGTTCAGATTGCACAGGTCTGGTGATTGGTGTCCCCTTTTTTTGAGGCAAGGCACCACCACAATGTTGTCTGACATAATGAGGGCAGTTTGTAATAAGAGTTGATCCTGCCCGAAATGAAAGGCATTGATGACAGCCGTTATTTCTGAAAGGTTGATGTGGAAAGGGCTCGCCCCTGGCACCCACGTGCCACTGACAGTATCGAAGTTCGGCAACAGGTGGGCACCCCAACCGTAGGTATTAGTGGCGGAACATACCGTTATCCCCTTGGGGTATCTCCAGAGTAAACCCTGTGGACAGCCTACAGGGGTTGTGCCATTGACTCAAGAATGATTGTATCTCTGGTGTGAGCATGACTGTTTTCTGGGATCGAAGGGACTTGAAAAGAGCGCAAATACGCTAGCAACGTCCTTTGTAAAGGGCGCATAAAAGGACGGCTGATTGGGATCAAGTCTGCTGCCGCATTGAATAATCCGAGGATCTGCAACTCTCTCGCTAAAATGCGCATCCTGTCGGAAACGGACTCTACGAGTGCAATTATCTGGATAATCGCAAACTCGAGGAAGCCTTACCAGATTCAGATCGGGAGAAACTCCACACCCAGATGGACCAAAATCCGGATTGGACAGAGATCAAACTTTATCCAGTTCACGAGAAAGCCTATATGACGTAAAGTGATATAAGATCGTTTCTGCCTTTGAGCAGAATAGAACTTGACAGATGTTTCTGGAGGATGTCATCCAAATATACTGCCGACGCAATAGATGAAGTCGAGCGGAACAGGGTGACGACGTAACCCATAACCTTGGTACTAGCCCAAGTGCTTAAATTTAGGCCAAAAGGTATGACATGGAACTGATAAGCCTAGTCCCGACAAGCACAACGGAGAATGTCCGCTACTCGTGGGATAGGGACGTGAAATGTGCGTCGGTCATATCTAGCCAGCTTATGATGGGGTTTAAGCAACGTGCCCTTCAGACATGCGTCACGATGTATCAGGTCTAGGTTGGCAGAAGCAGTCAGCGCATTGGCCATGGAATGGTGAGCTGCCCTGTTAAGAACCCTAGCTAACCGGGCCGTCGAATCCCAAGCATGTTCATTGCCAGATTTTTCAGCGATCCTGAAAATGGCTAGGGAGGCTAGGTCTAACAGTGAAGACGTAGCGACTACATTCGAACCAGCTTGGACATGGCATTGAACACAGTTTTGTCCACTTTATAAGACAATGCCGCAGACATATGGACTGCTGCCCTATTTTATCCCGAGCCAGGACCTCAGTATTGAACGCATCGGAGTGAGTTTTGTACCATCGACCTGAAAACGACGCTGGTACTTGGCTTTCAGAAAAGAACGCCTTAGCATTTCCTGGATCCCCTATACGTGTCGACAGACGGTCATTAATTTCCTTAATTTTGTCGACTGGGGAAGGAGGCGGAAGGATAGAATCTCTTCCCCTTCATCCAGATCGACCGACGCACTAACCCTATAGTCGGTAATTGCAGCAGGAGGTGGAGGGCATTCTGAAGGGGCCTTAACACCCTAAAAATTTCCTCCACTGCGGCTTTGAAGCTGAACTCAGTCCGTTCCATAGTTGGATCTGCATACAGCTGATTTGCCTGTGATTCATCGCACTCACTATGTGCATAATCTTGCTCTGGTAAAGCATCCATATCGGGGTAATGCATACCAGGTGGCATAGATGACTCGATTCCGTCATCTCTAAAAAAGGCATTCACTCTCCCTTGTGGATGAGTTGATAGCCTATGGACGGCCGGCAATGCCGAATGAATTGATTGGTATATGTTTGGCCTGAACGCCTGCGACGGGCCGGCTATGACCGGCACCGACCGCTCGAATGGTCGGGTTGGATCGAGAGATTCATCGCCAACATCAGAGTCATGGTAGTGATATGTAACCGGTAGTACGGATTGACAGACGGAAACATCACTAGAATCTTCGTCAATCCGATTTGTGCGGATTGCGGTATGATAAAAGTCCCCGTGCTGGTACAGCGGTACAGTCGGACGGACTGGTATATGACTAAAATCTCCATACGGTTGGACGACCGGTGCCTGTTGGGCTGGACGGCCGGAGCCGGATGGACTGTCAGTGCCGGCAAGTGTCGGCTGGAAGCTTGGCTGGACAACCGGTGCCATTTGGGTTGAACGGTCATTGCCGGATCGACGCCCGGTGACGGTTAGTGCCGGCTGGATGACCGGTGCCATATGGCTGAACGGTCATTGCCGGATGGACGCCCAGTGCCGGTTGGTGCCGGCTAGAAGGTAATAATAATTACATAATGCTTATGTAGTGCGGCCAGCACTGTGCACCCATCTACCATTCGCTCAGAGGGAATGTTGGTTCTGGTATAGCTTGCATATCTGTACAGCATACCAGGTGACCTAGATGACGCAATTCTGTCATAATTGACACTTTCACTAAATCTCCCTTGTGGAGAAGCCGTGAACATATGGACGGCCGGCACTAACGGCTGACTGAACTGACGAATGGTCGGCCTGAAAGTCCTGTTCTGGTAAAGCTGCCATATCTGGGTAGCGCATACCAAGTGGCATAGATAACTCAATTCCGTCATCTCTGATAATGTCACTAATTCTCCCTTGTTTTAAAATCACACCGACACGTATTTGACGTGACGGGAGGTGTACACCGGCGATACCGACTGATTTGTCTGGAATATGGTCGGCCGGAATGTCGGCGAAGGTCCGGCTATGACCGGCACCTGCCTCTCGAATGGTCTGATTGGACGGAGATACATCTATAACATCTCTCTCATGGTAGTGATATGTAACCAGTAGTACAGATTGACTGACGGGTACATCACTATTATCTCCGTAAATCAAATGTACAGCCGGTGCAGGTTGATGTCGGCTGGAAGACCGGTGCCATTTGGGCTGAAAGGTCGCTGCCGGATGGACGGCCGGTGCAGGTTGATGCCGGCTGGAAGGTCGGTTGCACGACCGGTACCATTTGGGCTGAATGGTCGTTGCCGGATGGACGGCCGGTGCAGGTTGATGCCGGCTGGAAGGTCGGCTGGACGACCGGTGCCATTTGGGCTGAACGGTCGTTGCCGGATGGACGGCCTGCATAGGTTGATGCCGGCTGGAAGGTCGGCTGGACGACCGGTGCCATTTGGGCTGAACGGTCGTTGCCGGATGGACGGCCGGTGCCGGTTGATGCCGGCTGGAAGGTCGACTGGACGACCGGTACCATTTGGTCTGAACGGTCGTTGCCGGGTGGAAGGCTGGTGCCTGTTGATGCAGGCTGGAAGGTCGGCTGGACGACCGGTGCCATTTGGGCTGAACGGTCGTTGTCGGATGGACAGCCGGTGCCGGTTGATGCCGGCTGGAAGGTCGGCTGGACGACCGGTGCCATTTGGGCTGAACGGTCATTGCCGGGTGGACGGCCGGTGCCTGTTGATGCAGGCTGGAAGGTCGGCTGGCCGGCCGGTGCCATTTGGGCTGAACGGCCGGTGCCTGTTGATGCCAGCTGGAAGGTCGGCTGGCCGTCCGGTGCCATTTGGGCTGAACGGACGGTGCCGGATGTATGGCTAGTGCCGGTTGGTGCCTGCTGAAGTGCCGGCTGAACTGACGGTGTCGGCTGGACGGCCGGCTGGACGGCCGGCGAAAGTGCATAATAAAATGGATCCAATTGATCCAGCCTAGACTCCATGCGTCCGGACTTACAGGCCCGAAAGCCATGCACGGACCTGCGGTGAAATTTACATCCACTGGGCAGCCTAAACCATGTCAACATAATTTCCTCCATTTCCACATTGCCAACACCCATTTTGCCATTCATGCCTTCGTTGTCGACTTTGCTACTGAAATGACAAAAGAAGAGAACAAAGCACAGATTAAAAAAATTCAGCATATTATTAATTCGATAATACTATAACCGTTATTAACGGAGTAGTCAAATTATTCCGTGCCATGTTAACTCTTAATGACCACACTAGTTATCACCGTGAGCATGTTGCAATAGGTCGTTCAAGACGAAGTCTACTGAAACGAAAAGATGATAAACAAAGCACAAATTAACAATTCAGTACGCTATTAAGTCGCTATTCCATAACCGTAACTAACGAAGGAAGCAAAATGATTAAGTGTCGCGTGAATTCGTGACTACAACACAAAATTCCGCCATTAAATAGTCGCAACTGGTCGTTCAGAGACGAAGTCTACTGAAACGGAAAGAAGATAAACAAAGCACAAATTAACAATCAGTACGCTATTAAGTCGCTATTCCATAACCGTAACTAACGGAGGAAGCGAAATGATTAAGTGTCGTGTGAATTCGTGACTACAACACAAAATTCCGCCATTAAATAGTCGCAACTGGTCGTTCAGAGACGAAGTCTACTGAAACGGAAAGAAGATAAACAAAGCACAAATTAACAATTCAGTACGCTATTAAGTCGCTATTCCATAACCGTAACTAACGGAGGAAGCGAAATGATTAAGTGTCGCGTGAATTCGTGACTACAACACGAAGTCCGCCATTAAATAGTCGCAATTGGTCGTTCAAAGACTTTTTTTTTGAAGTCTACTGAAACGTCAAAGAAGATAAATACAGCACACATTATCAATGCAGCACGTCATTAGTCGCTAATATCGTAAACGTTACATACGGAATAAGCGAAATTATTGAGTGCTACATGTATTACATGCTTTGACCACGTTGCAACCTGGTCCGAAGTCTAGAAAAGGTGACAAAGTCACTCAAATTGGAAAATATTGTAAAATAATGTATACGACCTGTAGAGGAATGATTATCCAACACAGTAATTCCAAATTTAACTTCAGATGGTCAGAATTTACACTAAGATGGCTTGGATTCATTGGAGGTCTAATTGTACATGTTTTCGCGTAAGCGAAGCTAAAAAACTAAAGAAGCGACACCTAACGGGCGGCAAGGGGAGGTAATGGGCAAGAGTTATTGCCCTTTGTCTATATGACATAGACAGGAAAGACGAATTTTCGTCTTTTGGTAGGGCTGGATTCGCGAGGTAGCAGGCTAATATCCCTAAAGTAATGTGATTGGGGAACGTATTCAAAGGAGAAATCATGAAGTAAAGATATTCACCTGGATTGTGATCACAGCAGGATGTTCTTGATATTCAACCTTAATGAGTTGAAATCATGTAGTAAAGCTATTCACCTTGATTGTGATCACAGCAGGATGTTCTTGATATTCAACCCTAATGAGCTTGGCTGCCAACTGAGCATGTGCCTGTGTATCAGCTACAACAGCTCCAATCACCTGGCCTTGAGTAGTTACCTGTAATTAAAATACACACCAGAATCTATCAAGTCCTAATCTATCTTACAGGTCTAAAGTAAAAACAGACAATGCAAACTGCAATTATTGCTTGGATATAAAACAATGCATATAGTTGTAATCACCTTTCATTCAATGAAGCTGGAATTTTAGGATTTTAGAATTTTTGTATGAAGTTCATTTTGCTATGAAGTCATTTATTTTATATTTTATTAGGTATAGCCATTTTGTAAAACAGAACAATTGAACTTTCATCACTACTTAAATCTATGGATCAGGGAAGGGTCATATTATATTCTCAGAAGGATCAATTACTCGATGTGTTTTCAAATTTATTATTAATTATAATTACTTGATGTGTTTTCAAATTTATTATTAATTATAATTACTCTATGTGTTTTCAAATTTTTTATTAATTATAATTACTCGATGTGTTTTCAAATTTATTATTAATTATAATTACTCGATGGGTTTTCAAATTTGTTTCTTGAAATAAAATAAAATTACTGAAAGTAGTACCCTGAAAAAAAGCAACTCATCAATACATGTATATTAATTTGTGTTTAGAAGACCTTATAGCAAATTGTCAGTATATTAAATTCATGTCTTAGAAGTCCTTATAGAAAATTGTCAGTATGTTAAATTCATGTCTTAGAAGTCCTTATAGAAAATTGTCAGTATGTTAAATTCATGTCTTAGAAGTCCTTCTAGAAAATTGTCAGTATGTTAAATTCATGTCTTAGAAGTCCTTATAGAAAATTGTCAGTATGTTAAATTCATGTCTTAGAAGTCCTTATAGAAAATTGTCAGTATGTTAAATTCATGTCTTAGAAGTCCTTATAGAAAATTGTCAGTATGTTAAATTCATGTCTTAGAAGTCCTTATAGCAAATCATCAATATATTAAATTCATGTTTAGAAGACCTTATAGCAAATTGTCCATATATTTGATCTGTGTCTTTAAAAGACCTCAGACCAATATATCCATCATTATAGATTATATTTTAAAATTTGTAAGAATAGTAAGCACCATGTTTACTTGAGTTTTGTGTTTCTCTTCTTCTAAAAAAAATGGTTTACATGATGTTTATCAGGTAATTGCTATAATGTAAGTAAACAGTACCAGATCTTGCCTGCAAATATGCACACAGTTTGTGGTAGTTTTCCATTAAGATGATCAAGTTTTACAGGAAAAGTTTATTGCAAACAGAGGTCAAGTACTTATAGCTGAAAGAACACAACATGTTTATACAAATAATGTTCTAGCTGAACTTGGAACAATTAAACATGGAGTACCACAAGGGTCAATTTTAGGTACATTACTATTTATATTATTTATTAATGACCTACCACTTTACTAAGGTACTCAATATCATCTACAGATCTCTATGTAGATGGCACAACATTGTCAGACATCCAAAACAAAAAAGCATAAACTGGAACAATTATTGAAAGTTATGCAAATTATGCCGCACTGCCTTCCATATAAATGTATCAAAGGCAGAACAGCAAAATTTTCTGCACTTTTTATTCAGACTGGAAGTTCTTGGGTTTGAGTCTCCCATTTGTCAGTGTTGTTCTGCATTCAATCCAGGCACAAACTGGCTGTGTCAGAAAGTGCATGTGCTTTTGTGTGGAAAGCAGTTTCAAAGAATGCCACCAGACATACATTCCAATCTATGTGATGGATATAAAATATGGATTCTCTTTTCCACCCTTATTTATTTAAATTAAGTGCCTTCCTTCCACCTATCTCCATAGAATTTCATTTGGGAGCAACCAGAATTTAATTTACATAAGTTTAGCTGCAAATAATGAAGAGCTGTTACTATGAAATTAACCTGCAATGGACTAAATGGGCTAGCATCTCATTTTAGGAGTCATGGGCTCTCATTTATAACATAACATCTGAACCGAATAAGGTCTGGCCGTTTAATCCAACTAAAACTGGTTCAAGAAGTTTAAATAATATGTACCTTTATGGGTGATGTTTGAGTCAAACTATTTGAAAATGATGTGAGAGAAAGAGAGAGAGATGCTGCTAAAACTGAACCACCTGTCTGATACCTTGTTAGCAGCAAAGACATATTCATCCTCATGTATCATGAGTTTATAGACTTTTGCCCCTGGGATATCCTTCTCAGTGATGTAATCCACAACCCCTGGTACTTTAAATGCCTCTGTTTTGTCCACGGAAACTATGTCAGCATGAGACTTGGTGCTCAACACAAATGCCAGGTATAGCTCATCTATTAAATATTAAATTACAACATTAATTATGGACACCATTAATAAAATACATCATTAACACAAATGACAAGTATAGCTCATCTGTAAAAAATAAATACAGTACAACCCAAAAGCAAAATGCCACTTCATTCAAATGACTTGGGATCACCTGCCTGACTTGAGAAATGGTTAGACTTTTTGTGACAAGTTTTGTGCGGTATGAAAGAAATAGGAAAAATTATTATTATGCAGTTGTTGTAAATTAAGTTTATTATTCCCGATGTGGTCGGTAAGGGACATTCTACATCATATACATGCCTGTAATTAGAGTGTATTAATTAGGTAATTTACTCATCTTAAATTAAATGTTAATTGTTGGTCTAAAATTGAATACTAATATAGTTTAAACAAAGTATTCAGACTGTTATCAAAAAACTTTCAGACACAAATATTTTATTGTTATGGTCTTTACAATGTTGGCCAGGTATTAACCTGAGTAAGAAAAATAGTGAAGCTGGTCTAGAGACACAAGGTAGTACAAATTTATTTTCAACATGCCTGCTTTCATTGGGACATTAGAGACACAAGGTAGTACAAATTTATTTTCAACATGCCTGCTTTCATTGGGACATTAGAGACACAAGGTAGTACAAATTTATTTTCAACATGCCTGCTTTCATTGGGACATTAGAGACACAAGGTAGTACAAATTTATTTTCAACATGCCTGCTTTCATTGGGACATTAGAGACACAAGGTAGTACAAATTTATTTTCAACATGCCTGCTTTCATTGGGACATTAGAGACACAAGGTAGTACAAATTTATTTTCAACATGCCTGCTTTCATTGGGACATTAGAGACACAAGGTAGTACAAATTTATTTTCAACATGCCTGCTTTCATTGGGACATTAGAGACACAAGGTAGTACAAATTTATTTTCAACATGCCTGCTTTCATTGGGACATTAGAGACACAAGGTAGTACAAATTTATTTTCAACATGCCTGCTTTCATTGGGACATTAGAGACACAAGGTAGTACAAATTTATTTTCAACATGCCTGCTTTCATTGGGACATTAGAGACACAAGGTAGTACAAATTTATTTTCAACATGCCAGCTTTCATTGGGACATCATAGTACCTGGCATTAAATCCATTTTGTACTCAATCACACTTTGGGTTGACCACTTAAAAAATGTCCATGGGCTTTAACATTGGTCTTTGCAGTATGTATTTATTAGGGCATAACAACAACAACAACAACAACAATAATAATAATAATAATAATAATAATAATAATAATAATAATAAATTACTTTATTTAAAAAGGGTAACTTACTTGGCTGACTTGGCTGACATGCACATGAAAGCTAAAGTGATTACATTGTAGAGCTTCAACCAAGACCAACTCCACGAAATTAAAACACATGGTAAATCTATTTCTGATTCAAATATAAAGTATAAAGTTTCTATTTAAAGCAACATTGACCCTCAAACTAAGACCCAGACAAAGGTGAGATAGCAGTGATCCATAATGTAGAGTGCTTTAGACCACTCGGCCACTCTGGGCCTCTTAGTAAATGGAAGATGGGGAAATTAATAAATTGTGAAAAATATACCAAAAATTCTTGAATAGTATGAGCTATATGCTGGAAGGACTGCTAGAAATTGCAACACACAAATGCTTCAAAATCATTGACCAAGTTGTTCTCAACCACTGTTTTACCTGTATGTAAGTTGTATTGATTGCCTTTAGCTGAAGTGCCCACGTTCTATTTTAAGATGTTATAAAACATAACATTGCAAAGGAGCTATAAATAGATGTCTAATTAGGTATTGACAGTTAGCGATAATAAAATTATTAGCACATATATTTACAAGTTTCTGGCTGTGTTCCCTTTTATCAATAAAAGAGTACACAGTTCATAAAATGTAAAATCCAGTCTTTTTCATGAAACCACTACCATTAATCAACAACATCAGTTCCAGCCAAATATCAGTTATTGAAATTTGATTTTTAAACATTGAATTTTTGAATAATGAACTGATCCAACTCAAGACAATTAAATTACCGGATAAATGGAACTTAGATTATGGAGATTAGGCTGTATGTAAAATGATTCCTTACTCTCGAATCTGGGCATATCATCAACATAAATGGCCTCCCCTGTGACATGTTTAATGGCAGATGCATGTGGTATGGCTCGACCAACTGGGTCCTCTGGAGGTTGTCCTGATGCCACTTCCTCATAAATCTGGGAACTCTTGGGTGGGTCACGATAAAATACAGATGTGGCACTCTTGTAGGATGAAGGTACATGATTCTTGGACTTGATGTGCTAAAGTAATTGAATATAAGATAGAATGGTAGACATCTTGAATTTGTGGAAATAAATTGTAACTTGGTAGAAGCAACTTTTTCATAAGGCAGATGTTTGCTGAAAATGTTTTATAAAGTGGTACATGCAGAAAATTATTTTTGTGTTGCAATAAATTAATCAAATCTAAAAGTGATAATATTTTGTCACTTGACCATTTCACAATTATATTAATTTTAATTGTAATGATCCATATTGTTTGTAAGACATTTATTTAAGAATGCTTTGAAACAAAAGAATCACTGTTACTAAAATTCAACTTTAATAATCCAATTATGAAAAGAAAATAATGCCTCACAATTCAGTTCTTTTCCAGTAGCTGTGCAAGAATAGATATGTTACAGATCATGTATTTTCAGTATTCTTCAACAGATATGTTACAAATCATGTATTTTCAGTATTCTTCAACAGATATGTTACAAATCATGTATTTTCAGTATTCTTCAACAGATATGTTACAAATCATGTATTTTCAGTATTCTTCAAAAGATATGCTACAGATCATGTATTTTCAGTATTCTTCAATAGATATGTTACAAATCATGTATTTTCAGTATTCTTCAACATATATGTTACAGATCATGTATTTTCAGTATTCTTCAACAGATATGTTACAGATCATGTATTTTCAGTATTCTTCAAAAGATATGTTACAGATCATATATTTTCAGTATTCTTCAATAGATATGTTACAAATCATGTATTTTCAGTATTCTTCAACTACCTACCATTTTTTGGAGCTGTAGCTGGATTGTGAGGTAAAATTTAAAGAAGAAACTAGTAGTGAGTGTTCGGCGATACTCCACCATTCCTCCTGGTGATCCAGGTGCTAGGGGAAGGTCATCTGCAAGCCAGTGACACATGTCCTGTACTAAATCATCATCCCATGACCTGTAGGTATATAAGTGAAAAAAAAGAAAATTATATGAACAGTCATGTAGTAAATAAAATCAATCATAATAGTATTTCTAACCTTAAAACATGTTTCAAGAAGCAAAAATGGAATGTCAAGATAAAATAAAATTGGAAATGCAAAAAACACGAAAATTCAAGTCTTTTTTTCTCATTAGCAGTACTTCTATCCCATAATGTTCTCATAAGTTAAAGTAGTGAAGAACCTCCAAATACTTGTGGTCAAAGTTTTGATCTCAATTTTACATTATTTGTTGCAGGTTTGTAATGGCATGTTCAATATATTCTTTATTATATCATGAAATGAAAGCTAAGTGCCTTTCCTAAGGACACACTCAGCCAGCCAGTGAAGGCTTGCATGGGCGAAAATGGTTCCCACATCCCACACAGTTGTAATCTCATGCCCAAGTAACGAAGCAACTGCAGGTCCTTTTTAAGTGTATGAGAGTTTCAAGGTCTTTAGAACACCATAGACATGTGATGCTTGGTTTCACACCAGATATGAACAAGTCTTTCAAGTAATGGCTGATGTTTAACTGTCCATTTGCCACCAAATTATTCTTAATTTGTCTATTTTTTTTCAATTGCTTTCAGTGAGTTAAGTAGATGTGATGTTCACACAAGAATCAAAATATCTTTTCTGATAACTGTTGAGTCATCATATCTCTGTACATTAATAATGGTGTGCTGTGGGTCAAGTCATAGTATCATCTCAGAGACAGTTTTACTTTTTTTCTTTCATAAACAAGCCCCTCTGTCATCTGGATTCCATAACACGCTAGCTACATATTTTGATTGCTGGAGAGCATTCTTTATGTAAATAAACCTCTGTATCCAGGTCACCTCATATGATGACCAAATCTGTGGATGCAAACTGTGTTTGTATTTAAACAAAGATTGGTTGAGACTTTAAAAGTCTGAACATCTTAAGTACCCAGTGGCCAGGGGTCAAGCTAGATTTGAATTTCAGGGAGAAGTGATTTCTTGTTTTGGACAGAGCAGGGAGAAGTGAGAGCTCAACAGAGAGAAGTAGAGGCCAAGCAAGAAATGCATTAACATGTTAGTATAGAGTAATTTGATATCCCAATACTATTGGCATGTCAAATTGTGATCTGCCCATGGTGTAATAATATGCATATATAAACATTCTGTTGAATGTTTGCAGTTGAATCTCGATCAAAGATGAATTATCACACACTAATCATTAGTGACTTATGAAAATAATGATAAAAATATTAATAATGTTCTTTTTCTAAATTAATTTTTTTCTCCTGCCATTCTTATTGGTTCCATGGGTTGTTATTGCCAGGGTGGATGTGGGACATAAGCACCCACTTCCCTTGGAAAACATCAAATGGCTTGCATCTGATAGAGCCTCTGACAACCAAATCCAGCTCCAGACCTTCATTATCTAAGTCTGGCAGAACCTTTTTAAATGGACTGGAGAAGGAAATTGACATGCAAGTTTCTGGCACCTTAAAACCAGATGCTTCAGGCAGATTTGGCTCATTAACCTTGGGTGCTCACACATCTAGGAGAAGGTAAACTATGATTTCAAACCTTCGCTGCCTTGCAACTACACCCTCTCATGGAAAAGTCTAAGGGAGTAAACCCTAACAGAAAATCCAGAGACAGAATCACTAAGGTGACTTAGCATTGTTTTCAGTGTCATCTTGGCAATTCATGGGTGCCATGATGTATCGGCTTGTCCTTTCCCTTGGATCCATCAGCTGCGTGAAGAGGGGGAATCAGCTACATGGGCAACAACTAATTCTCCATATCACCCTGCCCAGGCTTGTGCTCTGGAGAACACACTCCAGCTTTGCTTCACAGCATCAACACAACACGGGATGCAACAATTTACTTCGAATCCTTTAGCTAGGCACTTGGAATATCCAGACCATGCTGACTGGACTCTAGAAGATCTCCAGGCAATCAAAAATGTTTGAAAGACTAAAGTCATCAATGATGAATTTCTAAGACTCCAGGTCAACATTGCCGCACTACATGAGACACGGCTACCAGATTATGGGTCTCCTCAGAGAAGAAAACTAAATGTTCTTCTGACAAGGAAAGAGTGCTTATGAAGACAGAGAGCTTTGTGTTGGATTTGCCATCAGGAACTCTCTGCTGGGGATGATAGAACCCTGCCAACAAGGAAAAGGAAGACTGTTATCCCTCTGTGTTCACACCACAATGGTCACTGACTGTGACACTGAACACTCACTGGTGTGTTGCAAAATGAAGCTTCAGCCAAAGAAGATACACCACTCTAGACAGGAGGGTAAACCATGCATTGATGTGAGCAAGACGTTATAACCAGACAAGGTTGAGGAATTCACTTATGCCCTCTCCAAGATGTTTGATTCAGAATCTCCCAACGGCAGTGCCAAAGAGAGATATGATCTCATCAGAGAGACTGTGTACAGCACATCCACATGGATCTTTGGTAAGAAACAGTCAAAGAACAACAACTGGTTTGAGGCTAACTCTGCAACACTCATGCCAGCCATACAAGAGCATCACAGTGCTCAACTAGAATACAAACTATCCCCCTGCCAGAGAACTCTACAGGCATACCATTCTACCAGAAGCAAAGTGCAGAGGTTAGCATGGCAGTGTGCCAATGAATACAGGCTTCAGAGCATCCAGTCAGCAGCAGATATCAGAAACATCAGAGGCATGTATGATGGCATAAAGAAAGCAATGGGTCCAACGAAGAAAGTGATAGCAACACTGAAGTCTGCCACAGGCAACATCATCCATGACAAAGGCAAGCAGATGTAGCATTTGGTTGGATTACTACTCAGAACTGTACTCCAGAGAGAGTCACCACGTGACCAACAATGCCCCAATGCCATTGAAAACCTCCCACTCATGATTAAACTGGATGAGAAACCTACTGTGGCAGAACTATGCCATTTACATGAATGCTAAGCCATTAACCTACAGGCTCATGGAAATTAACGTGGAATATAAACTAAGTGAAATGAAGAAACAATAAGAGTTCATTAAATTTTTAAAATATATTTACATTTGATCTAAGTCATTATTCTGCTTTAGTAACAGTACAAGTGACCATAAACTCTGTCTCCCTATCTGCTTCTGATTGATTTTACTCTCTCTCTCTCTCTCTCTCTCTCTCTCTCTCTCTCTCTCTCTCTCTCTCTCTCTCTCATGCTTTGGTTAGTTTGACTTAACTTTTACACTCATTCATAACTGCAGAGATATCATTGGATGACACAAATGAAAATCATCATTTCATAGATTTTAGCCTGTATTTCACTACTATGGCCCAGCAAAAGAGAGAAAGAGAGAAAAGTCTTTGGATATTTGTATAATTAAGTTATAGTAATCGATTATTAGAACATTATTGTAATTGCAAGTTAGTAAAAATGTTTAATCAATGAAACCCTTAATAATTTTTTAATACTTTCGTAAAGCTCATTTTAAATTAATTTCTGTGTTGTACAATCCATTAGCAGAATAGCAAACCACCACATTCACTACATAACATAGTCAACCTTGACAGCATGTAATGGATGACCAACATGAGTGGATAATAATTTACTCCACAATTATTGGTAGGTAACATTAGTTCTATATTCCTTTTAGACCAACTGTTTAATACAGACAAATTTGTGGTCAGAAGGAGAGCCAGTAATGATTGCATCATCAAACTATATTGAGATTTGATTAACACCATTTTCAAAAGGGAACAAGTAAAAATAGTACATAATATTTTAGCAATGAAGGATTTCCAAAATGGCTAGCATCAAGGCCATGATGGAGGTTAACCAGGTGTCATGTTTTAGAATCAACTTTATCGGATATTCTTTCAGAGAACACCTCATGTAGATGTGAACATCCACTGAGGAAGAGTAATGATAAAATTTTCATGATGGTTACCATTGTGGCCATATAAGATGTATAACTGCTGCCATTTTCATTTAGGACCCCATTATCCTTATCAATGCAACATCGATTCACAAGAGCTAATGATAACAAGATTTTCAGGATGGTTGACATTACAGTTATATTGGTAGTCATGCCATTTCCATATTATTTAGAATAATCAATATTATCATAAGATGTAAAAGTGAAAACCTCATGATATGACCAGCTGTGTAGAAGGAGTAGCAATGCCAAGATTTTAAGATGACAGTCATGGTAACCATCTGTCCATTTAGGACCATGCATATTACATAACTGGTCTTTTCATGTATAGTCTATTTCAATAAGGCCATCCATTCTGGAGGAATATTCATATCAAGACTTTCAAAATGGCTGCTATGACAGCCATATTGGACATCATATCAGCACCATTTTTAGCACAATTACATATCATAAGAGGACTTTATGTAAAACCCCATGTCAATACAGACATCTGTTTAGGACGTGAAGCAATATCAATATTTTCAAGATGGCAGCCATGCTGACCATGCTGAACAACAGAATGGTGGATTTTAATTTACAGCCATCTTGAGATGATAGCAGGTCTTATTGATGAAAATTCAATGTCAATATGACCATCCATTCAGAAGTAGTAGTGATAACCAGTTTTTGAAGATGGTCCATTGGCACCCATAAAGAAAGTCCAAGAGGTACCATTTTCATGTAGGACCAAGTCAACTTTGTGCCAGTTTTAGAACTTTTGAGTAATATACCATAAAAATCAATTTAAAAACAATCACATGATTGTTTCTGGTACTTGATGTGTAATAAATGGTGCATCACATCATCATTAGAAAAACAAAAAAAATTTAAGTATATTCTATCAACACATTTACTGCATAAAGTCAATGTTACACATGTCTATTAACATTTTTAAAGAGAAATTTTGTATTGAAATTAGGCTTAATTTTTGAATTTGAAAGCTTAGCTTACTGACCTTCCCACAGCCCTTCTCATTGACTGTTTGGCCATGACAGTTGTGGGTGCCATTCCTCCATAAGCCAAGGCCATCTCCTTGACAACGTTAGTGTTTTCCTCAAACAGAACTCTCATTCCAGCATTAACAGTGGCTATGTCATCTTCTCTGCGATAAGCCTGTTTGTATCCAAAGAAGTATTCATGCTGGAAGAAATAAATATCTAATTAATTTATTAATTTTTGATCTTGCTGACATTATTTCAAGAAACACAATTTGGTTTAGATTATTTTTCATAGTCCTTAATCTTATATTGACTTTCATCATTACTTTGTCTCTTTGAGTTATGTAGTCTATTATTATTATTATTATTATTATTATTATTATTATTATTATTATTGTCATCATCATCATATTCTAGTAACTATATATCATAAATTAGTCTCATTAAGCGTGCATTGATAACACAATGCTCGATATCATATCAAACCTAGATTTCATAGGCTACATTTCATTGCATATAATGATGAGAGAAACCTTAAAACAACACATTCCCAAATATCTGAGATTTTTGTTCAAACAAAAAAAAAAATCCAGCACCTAGTTGCAAAAAATTTGGCACTTTCAAACTGGTTTCACTGTTGATGAAATTTGCCAGAAAATTTGCCAAATGCCAAATGCTAACAGTCGGGTGTGTTTTGCTTCTGTGTCAAAACAAGAACAAGCATCATCAAGGTGATTTTATGTACGATGCATGTGAACATTAGCTAGTACCTTTCTTGTGAATGGAATTGTGATAGACAATAGAATTTCATCATCATTCAATATGGTTCTTCTATATCCAATGAAAAATCTGTCATCCATTATTATTTTACGCTTCCCTCCATCTGAAAAATAATGAAGTTTAGAGCATCAATTTACCTCAATAGCTTCAGGAAACAGAATACACTGATATATATATATGAAAGCCAGAGACTAAATAAATATTTCTAAACATAGTTAAATAATTTGCATAAATAATCTTCCTCATGTAACACTTACCCATCTACAAACACCACAGACCCAGATTTCTTAGCACATTATGTGTTGGCAAATTAGGATTGACACTGTGTGCATTGCTTATTCTTTAATATAAGTAGTATGAATCCAGATATGCTACAATGATTCCAGTACTAGAACTGAATTCAAAAGAGATGCAATGATTCCAGTACTAGAAATGAATCCAAAAGAGATGCAATGATAACAGTACTAGAACTGAATCCAAAAGAGTTGCAATGATTCAAGTACCAGAACTTGGTCCAAAAGATTTGCAATGATTACAGTACTAGAACTGAATCCAAAAGAGATGCAATGATAACAGTACTAGGACTGAATCCAAAAGAGTTGCAACGATTCCAGTACCAGAACTTGGTCCAAAAGATTTGCAATGATAAAAGTACTAGAACTGAATCCAAAAGAGATACCAGAACTGGGTCTAAAAGAGTTGCAATGATTACAGTACCAGAACTGGGTCTAAAACAGTTGCAATGTTTACAGTACCAGAACTTGGTCTAAAAGAGCTGCAATGATTACAGTAACAGAACAAACACACACAAGAAAAACAAACAACCCATTATCCCTGATCCTTTACTTCAATTATATGTCACTTGTATCTGGGTGCTGGAGGTGGACAGGGACTCATGCAAGAAATTATTATTAGCTGAATTCAAACAGCCAACAAGTTAGATGGTTTGTATGTAGTATCACATGTGGTATGCAAGATTATGACCTTTCCTATTGGTTAGCAATAAGTAGCCGAATTCAATCAACCAACCAATTAAATGGTCTGTATGTAGTATAACATGATAATATAGACTAATACAACATGATCAGTCACTTCTCTTACTTCTGAAGGTACAAACAATGGATTTGGAGTCTCGGCATCCAAATTTATCTTTTGGATTTTATTGACACACGCCCAAAATCCCAGACTCTGCCATTGATGCCATCATGGTGCAGTGTGCCCTTGTGTTATTGTTGCTTTCATTTCAATACTTTATCAAGCAGATGTCATAGCAGATGTCATAGGCAAATTTACCACAATCTGATTCACTTATACTTAACTAATAACATAAAGACCATGCCTGTTTAATGCGGTTCTAGTACATTAAAATAAGAAAAACAGAATACTTTATCCTGGGATCAGCCTGGCTCTGTTTCATTAATCTGGAAATAACTCAAAGTACACACTTATGTGGGGACCAGTCTAGCAAAGATTTACTTAAGAATAGATTAGCCTAGAATAAACTATTATTCTGGGATCAGCCTAGCACATAGCTTACTTAATCTGGGATCAGCCCAGAATACATTTAAATGCTGGGATCAGCCTAGCACAGATTTTGTTTGAACTGGGATCAGTCTGACACAGTCTACATAAGCTAGGATCAGCCCAAAATACACTTTAATGCTGGGATCAGTCTAGCACCAATTCTACTTGAGCTGGCATCAACCCAGAATACACTGTAATGCTGGGATCAGCCCAGCACCAATTCTACTTAGGCTGGGATCAGCCAAGAAACACTGTAATGTTGAGATCAGCCTAGCAGAGATTGGGGATCATTATGGTCTTGTTATGTCCCATTCAGATTCTAACCCATTGTGAAGCCCCCCCACCACCACCAAAAAAGCATAATATATTTTATTTGATTAAGTATTGATATTATTGCATTTATGTATCTTGACTTGTGTTGAATATTAGTAATAATGAATAGAGACTTGTTGAATATTAGTAATAATGAATAGAGACTTGTTGAAAATTAGTAATAATGAATAGAGACTTGTTGAATATTAGTAATAATGAATAGAGACTTGTTGAATATTAGTAATAATGAACAGAGACTTGTTGAATATTAGTAATAATGAATAGAGACTTGTTAAATATTAGTAATAATGAATAGAAACTTGTTGAATATTAGTAATAATGAATAGACATTGAATATTAGTAATAATGAATAGAGACTTGTTGAATATTAGTAATAATGAACAGAGACTTGTTGAATATTAGTAATAATGAATAGAGACTTGTTGAATATTAGTAATAATGAACAGAGACTTGTTGAATATTAGTAAAAATGAATAGAGACTTGTTAAATATTAGTAATAATGAATAGAGACTTGTTGAATATTAGTAATAATGAATAGACTTGTTGAATATTAGTAATAATGAATAGAGACTTGTTGAGTTGAGAATGAGAGAATGCAGTATACTCTTTTAATCTTTATTTTCTAGTAAACCTTTTCCCATACAAGTCTGTGATTTGTTGTTCATTAATGGAAACAAACACACTGGCTTGAATCACATAGAGATGTATTAGTCCATATTATTTCTATGTTATCTATTAACCAATCATATCTTCATCTATATGATTGTATGGGTTGCCTTGTGTGTCTAATTGCTACTATATCCATTTCATATAAGTATATAAGTCGATGCAGTTCTGGATGAATTTTAAAATTAAATTTTTTAATCTGACAGATATTTACTGTTATTTGAAGAAAAAGAACTACTTTTTTGATTTTGGATGAACTTACCAGTAGAAACAACCTCCAGTTTGGCACCAGCTGCCAGGAAGAGAGGGTTTAGATCCGATATAGGACTGGCTGTTACAATATTCCCACCGATTGCCTGAAAAATATATAAGACAGATTTTGAAAATTTGATGATATAAACAATAGTTCCAAGAGGTATAAGTCTGCTGGAAATAGAATTTTCATGATATCTGTTATATTTCATCTAAATTACACAAGATTTCTATATGTTATATTTTATCTAAATTACACAAGCTTTCTGCATACATTTATGTCAAAAAATTTGATATACACTGGTCAGAACCATTCATTTTAAAGTTATCAACTTCATTTCTATAATAATTGATGACACAGAAATCCTGTCAGCATAAAAATATGTGAACCATTCAACAGGTGTGATAGCTATTCTCATACCAGCAATGTGTCTTCTAATTCATCCCATCTGTGTCTGGGATAATTAAAAAGAAATAATTATTAAAAAAAATGATTAAATAGATTGCCTCCATAAACTAATAGTAGTCACAAACAGCCAAATTATAAATATCAATTATGAATATAAAAATAAAAGTCTTGACCTATATAATGTTGTCCCTTATGGCAGGGCACTAAAAGCATAAAACAATTAAACAAAACACCATTTTTTTTATCATATCAACATATAGGTACTATATTTAATTTACGATATCCACAGAATATGTTTCAATTTCTTTTTTCACATCAATGTTCATAAATTTGCTCAAGAATGTATTATTGCAAGATGGATTTTACTGAGTAGGAGTCACTAGTTTTGAGTAACCCCGAAGCCTGAGAACCAATATCACAGTGTTATATTTATAGTAGCCTGATGTACAATACATGCAGTCAGACACTCTTCATGTACCTACTAATGTGCATATGCTGTATACAGGTAACCTGCTGAGAAAAGCTAATTACCGAGATTTTGGAATTAACCTTGACCATAGATTCTACTAGTTTATCTTGATCTTGTCTCACTATTTGTCTTAAAATTGTGACAAAATCATGTCAGAATCACATCAGACATAATGCAATTTGCAGTTTTCATTTGGTTCTTATCAGAGATCAATTTGTACAACACTGGCATTTATGTTAAAAAAATGAATGCAAAAGATGTTCCATTTGATAAACTTATTTGCATGCAAAGAATCATTAAGTAAAAGTTAAAATCAATGGTACTTAAGAAAAAGACCTAAATACAAAATCTACCTGAACAGTTAAACACAGGTAATTGGCTTGATCTACAATTCTGGCATAGAATTGAAGAATAAAAAGCAATTAGGTATACTTTGGACTAACAAAACTGTCAGCAGCAAACAACAAAAAGTCAAGAAACGGATGATGGAATTTAAGTATTGTGTGTCAAAACACTTAGATAACAGGACTTAGATTACGATGTGCCACAATGAGTTACCCTCATCTTGGATTTGTGGGTTTAACATCATTTTTTAGCACATGACAGACTATTCATGGTAGCTGGTATATTTGGTGGAGGAAGAACTCAGGAAAACCTTCATAAAAACCAAAGCTACTGGCATACTTTCTCACATACTCATGTTAGCCAAAATGAGACCCAGACTCTTGCAGACTGAGGTTAGATATCAGTAATAAATAAACTTAAGCAACATAGAATACTCATCAAAACAGATCTCCCTCTAAATCTTGAACTGAAGAAAAATGAAATAAACTATTTTGAGTGTTAAATGATGATTATATATATAATATTATTTTACAGACTTTTTCTTGAGATCTGAAGTAACACTATATAACCAACTTCTACTGTCATGGATCTTAAAGGTTGCATCCCTCATAATGAGAAGTACAGTATCAAAGTATGAATTATATGTTTCCTGTGAAATTTATCTTATTCCCATTACTTCTCTCGTTGAGATTTATGTGCAAAGTTTAACATTCAGGGTGCCTGGAGTGTTCCTGTAATAGTAACGTGTCTATTTTCTCAAATGAATCATTGTTGCAGCAAGGGCACTATATCATCCTGCACCAGGGACTGCTGGTTTCTACCTGCAAAAGTTGTGCATCTCACTGTGTCAAGAACTGCTACTAAATACCTGCAAAGGTAGTACATATCTCTGCACCAGAGACTTCCACTTAATACCAAAAAAGGTAGTACATATCTCTGCACCAGAATCTTCCACTTAATACCAACAAAGGTAGTACATATCTCTGCACCAGAATCTTCCACTTAATACCAACAAAGGTAGTATATATCTCTGCACCAGAATCTTCCACTTAATACCAACAAAGGTAGTACATATCTCTGCACCAGAATCTTCCACTTAATACCAACAAAGGTAGTAAATAACTCTGCACCAGAATCTTCCACTTAATACCAACAAAGGTAGTACATACCTCTGCATCAAGGACTGATGCTTAAAACAATGAATTTATTTTTATGGATTTCATTTTTTTCCAAACATGATATTTTCACAAGAATTAAAACGTTTAGACTTGTAAAATTAATCTTTGTGTTTGGTCTATATATCTGATGTTAATCCAGCAATGAATTCCACAAAACGTTTGTTACTCCATGAAAGCAGTAAAGTAAAGCATCTATTCCTAAGACGACTCTGATAATTATTTTGGGAAACAGAGGTTACTGCATACACCAATGTTTTAACCCATGGTAATGTAAAATAATATTTCAAAATTTTATATAACATTCGAAAAAAGGAGGTCCTATCTATTAGTGTTTTCTCATGGTTTCCTCATGTCCTTTCGGCAGTCTTGTGCTCAGCTCAGATGCTGCTCAAATGTTTGACATCCACTTTGCCAGACAATTGACAGTTAGACATCATATGAGTTGAATCAAAATTGCAGCATGAAAATAGAGATTTTAACTTCCATACAAGATCTTTCTTCTCAGTGTGTTAGGTATTTATGAATCAGATCTTGACATTCTTTAAAAATACTCACAGCAACATTTCTAATTTTATGAATCAGATCTTGACATTCTTTAAAAATACTCACAGCAACATTTCTAATTTTATTAATCAGATCTTGACATTCTTTAAAAATACAGCAACATTTCTAATTTTATGAATCAGATTATGACATTCTTTAAAAATACTCACAGCAACATTTCTAATTTTATGAATCAGATCTTGACATTCTTTAAAAATACTCACAGCAACATTTCTAATTTTATGAATCAGATCTTGACATTCTTTAAAAATACTCACAGCAACATTTCTAATCTGACAGCCTGCAAACCAGCGTAGCATCTCAATAATTGCCTGGAAGACTCTCGTTTTATGCTCTGGAAAAAGATATACAGGCCATTCAAAGAAAAAACCAGTAAATTCAGTTCTTTTGTTTTCTTCTTCTAAGTGACACACTAATGATCATGTAAAGAAAATGCCATGTTTCATCCATTAATCTCAAAAACGTTGAGCAGAAATGAAAGTGGGATAGACAGACAGATCGGTGGAGAAAAGAGATGAAGAACAGAAAAAATAATATGTCCCCCATTTGTCACAAAAGTCAAGGAAGAACCAACCAGAGGCATATAATATACATCTATAATTTATTTTGATGTTTCCATTTTATTTTATTCACATTTGATACAATTTTCTCTTGTAGACAAACATGGAAACAAGTGGAGTGTAATTCAAAACTGGTATGCAAACCTAATTTTAGATAATAATTTAACAATTTTTACTAGTGTTATTATCCAAAACATCTGTCTCTTTAATGTTCAAAGACAGGCAGGTGAAAATGAATTAAACACAGTATAAGCAGTGTTTTTGTAAATAACTTATTTTCAGACAATGGTGAGTTTACTTATTAGCAACAAAAAACTTCTTTAAGAAATAAAGATTTTGTTGGGAAACATCACATGCACATTTTAACAGTATTGCAGAGTAACAGATGCAGACTCTTTTGAAAACCTGTGTCAAACTTATAAGAGAGTAATTGCTGCAGATTGTCTTCAAATTGGGTCCAAAATATAACAGTTGTAGCAGGATAAATTTGTACATGGTAAATTGGCAGACATCTCCAGGTGTCAGGGTTCAGTCAGCATAGATTTGACCAAACTAAAGGTACAAATATTCATTCTGAAACAAATGTGATTTGACCAGCATTCCAGCAGAATTGACAAAAAAGAGTAACTGACTGACAGTCACTGAAAGATCAGTTAAATAAAGGTGGCATTTTAGAGTACAGCATTTAGTTTTGAGGAACATAGCCATTCCCATCATTCTCCATTGAATGGCTTTGTTTGATGTCACCCTGCCTTTTAACTATAACATTGCAACAATTTTGAAAGAAACAGAGAAACATGGCATCACACTGGCATTCTTGTTCAATCCCTAGCTTGTCATCTCACTGATGCTCTGGTTCAATCCATGGCATGGCATTTCACTAATGCTCTGGTTCAATCCCTGACATGGCATCTCACTGATGCTCTGCTTCAATCCCTGCAGGCAAGGCATCACACTCATAATCTGATTCAGTCCCTGGCATGGCATCTCACTGATGCTCTGATTCAGTCTCTGGCATGGCATCACACTGATGCTCTGATTCATTCCCTGGCATGGCATCTTACTGATGCTCTGGTTCAATCCCTGGCATGGCATCTCAGTGATGATCTGGTTCAATCCCTGGCATGGCATCACACTGATGTTCTTGTTCAATCCCAAGCTTGTCATCTCACTGAGGCATCACACTCATAATCTGATTCAGTCCCTGGCATGGCATCTCACTGATGCTCTGATTCAGTCCATGGTATATCATCTCACTGATGATCTGATTCAGTCCCTGGCATGGCATCTTACTGATGCTCTGGTTCAATCCCTGGCATGGCATCTCAGTGATGCTCTGGTTCAATCCCTGGCACGGCATCTCACTGATGCTCTGATTCAGTCCCTGGCATGGCATCTCAGTGCTGCTCTAGTTTAGTCCCAGCTAAGTTTTATGACATCAATAAGTATTCTGCAAAATGTTTTATAAGTGTACCACAGCTTCTTCCCCTGAAATATCACTAATACTGGTAGTAATGGCTGTAAGTGGGAATGCTATAGTTCTAGACACTGACATTTCTCTGCTTGTTCTTGATGCTCAGTTTTAGTGTCAAGGTAAATCATGTTGCAAAATCTATAGGATTTCAGACTGTAGTGTCAAGGTAAATCATGTTAAAAAATCTATAGGATTTCAGACTGTAGTGTCAAGGTAAATCATGTTAAAAAATCTATAGGATTTCAGACTGTAGTGTCAAGGTAAATCATGTTGCAAAATCTATAGGATTTCAGTCTGTTTTGATCTGGATGTGTCTGATGTAATATGCAATAACAAGAAACTTATCAATTTTGTTATGAGGTCATTTCTTAGTGCTATCACGGTATGCAAAGATCATGATTTTGTATTTTAAAAACAAAAGCAGCCTCATTATTTTTAATAGTATTTTTCAATGCCATTATATCTCTATATGTCCCTACATAATTTAGTTATGTAGTTATTTAATCAAAAGAAAAATGTTAATTTACAATAAAGTATATGTTGATCAAAAACTATGCTGATTTTGGTTTTTGTAATTTATCCAATACACTAAAACTAACACAACCATTATCTCTAAACTTTCTATAGTTACCTGGATATTTCTCCAGGCTGTCCTGCAGTATCTTCTCCACCTGAGTGAGTGTGACTGAGGCACCAAGCTCAACTCCATCTTCTCTGTCCCACACCTTGTTCAGTTCTGGGACATGGCTGGCAGCTATAAGAACTGGATAGTGCATGTTCTTTAGCTTTACCTCCACACCTAAGAAAAAAAAAGCACATAAAAATGACTTCTCTTCATAGTATCTATGAAAATTTGGATTAAAAAAGTCAAAAGACCCAAGTGAGCCTGAGTTCACTAACAAACTAATATCTGTCCAACATTGCAGATAAGAAATATGGGTCAACAGGCTGAAGATGTTTTTATCTCAGTGATGCTGATTGCATACATTGTAAAAACTATAAAGTTTTATCTTTATTCATATTTGATCATCATTATTTGCCCAATATGGAAGACCTTGTATAATGGATGATCTTCAAAAGTATTTGTTACAAGTGTATGCTCAGAAAATAAGTAACAGAAAAGAGTGAAAGACAACAAGATTTGCAAAATTTAACAAATAATTTATTTCCAATGAATACAAAGTGAAGATGAGGAATAACAACTTACAGTATTGCAAATTAAATCCCAAAATAATCCTAGTATTTTAAAGTCCTGAAAATAATTCAGTAAAAGTTCAGAAACAGTACCAAAACTGAAAGTCGATGATATGTCTGTGGTAGCTATTGAAGTGTTGATGTGTCAACAGTCTTGTTGAAACACAGAAATATAATTCCAGGTTTGAATTCAGTATAAACTCCAGTGAATATTTGTATCCAAAAATTTTATTAGAGCACTTTTGTATTTCCAAAGATAATAATCACTTGAATTCAATAATTTGAACAAAAAAGATTCCAGCATGAAATAATTAAATAAACTGATCACAACATATGATACAAAGTGCTAGATCTTACAGTAATAATGATCAAGTCATCACAATTACAAATATTATATAGTTATCTACTCGACTTCAGGTCACATTTAGCATTTTCTTTATAAAAGAGTTACCTAATTGAAAATAACCTTCTAAAATGATTCTGATGACCACATCAAAACCATAACCTGTAAATTTAATTTATGAATGTCTAATCTCCTGACCCAAATAAATTATTTACTTCTTCTATTAATAAAGATCTTGATATTAAGCCAATACACACAGAGAATAATTTAACTATAAATTAGTTGTTTACATAAAGTGTAATTTCATTAAAACAATTTAATTATGTCAAGCAGAAATGAACTTAATTTTGGACAAGGTCAATTACAGCATGCAATATTACATTACAATAACATGTAATGAAATAATTTTTTAAAAATCTAACAAACAATTAAATTAAATATACATAACACATCATTATACATATGATGGCCAATTCTGATGACAGATCAGCATTATTGAAAAAATGGTAGTCATGATTGGTGTCCGATCAACATTATCATAAATATGTTGGCTATATTTTGATGTCATATCATCATTGTTATATAAATGGAGGCAGTGTTTGATGGCATATTTGAATCATTATGAAAATGGTGGCCATGTTTGATTGCAGATCAGCAGCATTATAGAAACAATGGCCATGTTTGATGGCAGACTTGAATCATTATAAAAAATGTGTGTTGACAAGGTGTTGAGAAAAAGTGGTTTGTTTATTGTTTTAATGATGACCATAATAATTGCTAGATCAGGATTATTGAATCATGTTTTGATAGTTCTTCATGCAAGAATGCTTCTGATAAATTTGTTAAAATTCTGCTCAAAGGTCTTTGGTATGAGGTTCATTGAATGTTTTCTTCTCATATTAGAAACAGTGGCCATTTAGGCATGATATGTTGTTATCCTCTAACAAATTTAAAATGTTTTCATCCCAGAGTGTTTCCCATAACAGCAGATTAACTAGCAAGACACATGTATGGAGACCTTCTAAAAGTGTTCAGAAGAGGGTAGACCATATTTCATATTAGAAATCCATGCCACATTAGCATGGTTTGATGGTTTTCAAAATCATATCCTAAAATACAACTATCTCATCACTTTCATTTCATTGGCCCTACACAAACTGACAAACTTATGAACACCTATCCATCATATCCCAAGTCAGAACTCTCTGCCTTAATAGTAATTAAGGTGTTACAGAGACCTGTGCCAAATATCTGCAGTGAAATATGTACAAGCAAAAAAATTCTAGGATCAAATATTCCTTTCAATCATCACTTTCTACAGTGCGGGCTTTGGAGGGTAGGCATCTTGTTTGTTTTTTGTTTTTTTATGGTTTAACGCCATTTTTCAGCACAATATAGGCTATAAATGTCGGCTAGTATTAATGGTGGAGAAAGAACCCGGAAACCTCCCGGAAAGAACCACTGCCCCACGAGAAGCTACTGGCAAGCTTTTCTACATAACTACATTAGCCGAATCTTAGACTCGAACCCACGCAGACAGAGGTGAGTTGGCAGTGATCCGTAACGGACAGCGCTTTAGACCACTTGGCCACTCGGGCCCCAGTATGCATCTTGTACCAGGTAAGTATCAAAGAAACACATCTGACCATAAAGAACTAATTTTTCCTGTTTAAATAAGTTACTTTATGATAATACATTCTAGCTGTCCTAAGTCCCTTTTTGCACAGAAGGTTCTTTCTCTGGTCATCCAATATGAAGATGATTTAACCTGTGTGCAAGATGGGCTAGAGCAGGGGTCTCAGAGATGGCCAATGGAGTTATTTCCTGCAGCCCACAACAACACCTGCAGTTTGTTCATCAATTAAATTGAAGTAAACATGTTTACACATAATAATTTTCTGAATATTTAATCCACAACTATCAAAAAATATTAGCAATATATTATGTTGATTGCAAAATAAATGTCACTGGTCAGGTACATCATTAACATGAGTTTGGACAAAGTTTAAGTACAATATATAAATATATATATATATATACATACATACATACATACATACATACATACATACATACATAAAATCATGGCAAAAAGCCAACAAAGAATACAAATTAAATATACATAACTACACCCTATGGCTCCTACACAATCTATGTCACAATACCTCCAACATTACAAATTTCACAATACATCGCCAAATTGCAACAGAACCAACATGATGTAATCATCGAAAGAGAAAAGGTCTAAGCAGGTTCATTACTAAGACTTATGCTAAAACTGGAAAACACCTATTTATAGCTCATTGTAATCTACAGTCATGCCCCAAAAGTAAAAACACAATAGAGACGTACATACAGGGGTCAAGCTGGACTTGAATTTAAAGGTGAGGGGATTTCTGTTTTAGACAGAACAGGGAGAAGTGAGAGCTGAACAGGGAGAAGTGGGAGCAAACCATGACACACAAGATTGATAAATAGGTAGATATATAGATATATATATATAAGTATATGTGTGTTCATGTGTATTGTTTTCATTCTCTTGTTTGAATTATAACCTCTATTTCCCACTATTCATATCTGGATTTGACAGTGGTTTTGAGGAATACTTAATTTTCATGTAGAATTTTTTCTGAGTTCTATCAAAATTATCAAATCATTTGGTACATGACCTATTCATATGCAGTGTATGACTTAAAAAGAGAATTGTGCATTGTAATGAATTTTCAATGAGTAACTAGATTGACAGCATTGTAATTGCAAGTAATGACTTTTCAATGAGTAACTAGATTGACAGCATTGTAATTGCAAGTAATGAATTTTAAATGAGTAACTAGATTTACAGCATTGTAATTGCAAGTAATGAATTTTCAATGAGTAACTAGATTGACAGCATTGTAATTGCAAGGCATGAATTTTCAATGAGTAACTAGATTTACAGCATTGTAATTGCAAGGCATGAATTTTCAGTGAGTAACTAGATTTACAGTATTGTAATCGCAAGGCATGAATTTTCAGTGAGTAACTAGATTTACACTGTTGTAGTTGCAAGTCATGAATTTTCAGTGAGTAACTAGATTTACAGTATTGTAATCGCAAGGCATGAATTTTCATTGAGTAACTAGATTGACACTATTGTAATTGCAAGGCATGAATTTTAAATGAGTAACTAGATTTACAGCATTGTAATTGCAAGGCATGAATTTTCAATGAGTAACTAGATTTACAGCATTGTAATTGCAAGTCATGAATTTTCAATGAGTAACTAGATTGACAGCATTGTAGTTGCAAGTTAGTACACATGCTTAATTAATCAACTACCCTTAATCAAGAGTTTTTTCATTTTACTTTCTGAATGTTCAGTATAAAATGGCAGAAAAAGATTTCTAGACTTGGTTACCCCATGTACATGATAGCAAATGCACATGTCTTTCAAATCACATTCTTTATCCTGATTTCTTTGTTGCTGACAAAACATTAGTGTAACTGCTCATAGACAACTCATTGTAGAATTAAAGTCAGTAAATGAATGAACTAAACCCTTTTTATTCCAACTGAATTGACACAGCCACCATGCAAGTGCATCTGTATTTAGAAATAGGTTTTTTCTTCTTAATTTTACCACTGACTTTATAGCTTCGTTACAACACCCCGTTGTAGTGTTGTTCCGATTATCGATTATAATCGATCATCAGTTGGTTGAGCAAAAAAATAAGATAATCGATTGTGAAACTCCATAATCGATTGTGTGTAAAGGGAGACTTTTTTTTAGGTGTATGCAAAGCACAAAGGCTAGAAAAACTCCCAGTCACTAAAGTTGACCTGCAATTTATTAATCTCTTCACAACTACAAATAAAAAACCTTAAAATTCATAATTAGGAACATATAGTCATTATTACATGGTCAAGTTGTTAAATTGTTGAGTTAATAAATTTAAACACATTTTGTTGATTTGTTGCAGTTAAATTGCAACATCTTTTGTAGTATTTATAAACAATGACAAACAAGAAAATCATGTCCTTCAATACTTTAAAGTATTAACACATCACATATAAACAAAAGAATTTCAGGAGATTGTAGCAGTATTTCAGTTACATATAAATGATCAGCCATAAAAAGTTGCGTTCATTTAACAAAGTTGTAGAACAAAAGTAATACACAATGTAATATTATTGTCATTTTAAAGTATACATGTCATTAAAAGAGATTACTCCTGTACATTTATAAACATATTGAACTCTTGATCAAAGATACAACTGTGTAACAAAAATTAAAATTTGCTCTTAGTAACTGATTATAATCCATGATCAGTTGGTTAAGGGGAACCGATTATCGATTATGAATTTCTGACCGATTCCCATCACTACCCTGTTGAAAGGATTGTAAATATAAAGTTTTATTATTTGTCATTGATAAAAATGGTACTGGCTTTACTGTTTTGGTATTTTTTCTCTTGTTTGTATTTTCACAAAAATGTGAGAGCACAACATACAACCTTGACCTTAAACCACCTCTTTAATATCACAACATAGCATTGTCCTGTATGTGTCTGACCTACATAATTGCATTATAAAAATAAATCTTCAATAATATAAAATTTAGACTCTGCTTGTTATATATTGTATGTTTTCCAGAATATATTTGTCCAATGGTTTACAAAAAGAGGCAATCTAATAAAGTGGTACTTCCCAGAGTCAGTGATGTCTGCCATTATTTTCCCTTGACAGATTCCCAGAATATGGCACCAAACTGATTTTAATGGAAAACTAAATTTGCACATGGCAGTTAAATACTCATGGTACAAATTCTATTATTAAAACACAAATTGTTATTTACATCAGTTTAAATTTCAAAACACAGTTTTATATGCTATTATCATCAAGGGATAGCTTTCATAAATTGGGAAGTAATAATTCTTAACTTAATCGCTTTCCTAACAGAAGAAGGTGAAGTTTACATTTTTAGGTGACAATCACCCACTTCGCCTGGTAGTATGCCCCCTGTACATAACAATATACTATGCAAAACATTTTGTGCATTAGCACTCCAAATTTCTGATAGAACCTACCAACTTCTGTATTTCCAATGATAAGTCGTGACCTTGGATACTGTTTCTTGAGTTCAAGAAGCTGATCGAGGGTTGTCGGACGGTACCACTTTACCCTCTCCCCACAAAAGTACAGGTACTCAGATGCATAGGTCACATTCCTCTGTAACCAGAAAAGTCATTCTATAATTTTCTCTAAAAAAATATACAATATATTACAAGTACAACAGTAATCAATATATGGTTACAAGAAAGTACTAAATCATTCCACTGCTTAGAAAAAAGATTAATGTCCCAAATATCCCAACAGTTTTTTCATCATGACTGTTACACAGGATTACAACAACATACAATCAAAGATTCCAAATTGCACAAAAGTAAAATACATAAAATTAGTGTCCTTCTGATTTACTTGTGAAGAGTAAGATGCTGCATATTTTTTTCTGCTGAGGTATGTTTACATACTTATATACATACTTATACTGACATTCATTGAGTATTTTTGTGTATCACTTATGTCATTTGATATTTACAAAAGACAAACAAATGCACATTCACCTCTTGCTATTCTAGTTGTTGAAACATGCACCCCTTTCTGGTTAAATGTTTGATGGTACATTGATATGTTAGAATGTGTGTGTGTGTGTGTGTGTGTGTGTGTGTGTGTGATGTAGATTTGTAATTTAGATTTAACAATTTTAGTCATATCACTATGATGTTTGCAGTGTGGCAGTTTATAGTGATGTCTAGCACTAGGGCATTATGCCACAGACATGTAGTCACTTATGTCCCACCCAGTTACATTATCCTGACACCATATTTAATTTTTTTTTTAACACTATCCTTCTAATGCTGAGTGCCATTGTTGTAAATCTTTAGTATGACACATCCTGGATTCAAACCTGGGACCTCCCGATATTAGAGAGTATTGTGGTTTGAAAATCTAATGTGATAAACAGTAGTGCCATATGGGTCAATCATCATGTAATGTTTCTGATTATGTCATTCATCATGTATTATGTATCATGTAATATATCAATCATCATGTAATGGGTCAATCATCATGTAACATGTATCATATAATATGTATCATGTACTATGTATCATGTAATGTGTATAATGTAATGAGGCACTCATCATGTAATATGTCACTCACCATGTAATGCATATCATGTAATGGGTCAATCATCATGTAATTAGTAGTATGTAATGTATCAATCATCATGTAATTAGTATTATGTAATGTATCAATCATCATGTAATGCGTATCATGTAATGTGTCAATCATCATGTAATTAGTATTATGTAATATATCAATCATTATGTAATGTGCATCATGTAATGTGTCAATTATCATGTAATTGGTATTATGTAATGTATCAATCATCATGTAATGTGTATCATGTAATGTGTCAATCATCATGTAATTAGTATTATGTAATGTATCAATCATCATGTAATTAGTATCATGTAATGTATCAATCATCATGTAATTAGTATTATGTAATGAGGCAATCATCATGTAATGTGTATTATGTAATGAGGCAATCATCATGTAATTGGTATTATGTAATGAGGCAATCTTCATGTAATGTGTATTATGTAATGAGGCAATCATCATGTAATGTGTATTATGCAATGAGGCAATCATCATGTAATTGGTATTATGTAATGAGGCAATCTTCATGTAATGTGTATTATGTAATGAGGCAATCTTCATGTAATGTGTATTATGCAATGAGGCAATCATCATGTAATTGGTATTATGTAATGAGGCAATCTTCATGTAATGTGTATTATGTAATGAGGCAATCTTCATGTAATGTGTATTATGTAATGAGGCAATCTTCATGTAATGTGTATTATGCAATGAGGCAATCTTCATGTAATGTGTATTATGTAATGAGGCTATCTTCATATAATGTGTATTATGCAATGAGGCAATCTTCATGTAATTGGTATTATGTAATGAGGCAATCTTCATGTAATGTGTATTATGTAATGAGGCAATCTTCATGTAATTGGTATTATGTAATGAGGCAATCTTCATGTAATGTGTATTATGCAATGAGGCAATCATCATGTAATTGGTATTATGTAATGTATCAATCATCATGTAATGTGTATTATGTAATGAGGCAATCATCATGTAATGTGTATTATGTAATGAGGCAATCATCATGTGATTGGTATTATGTAATGAGGCAATCTTCATGTAATGTGTATCATGTAATGAGGCAATCATCATGTAATGTGTGTCATGTAATGAGGCAATCATCATGTAATGCGTATTATGTAATGAGGCAATCATCATGTAATGTGTATTATGTAATGAGGCAATCATCATGTAATTGGTATTATGTAATGTGTCAATCATCATGTAATGTGTAACATGTAATGAGGCAATCATCATGTAATGGGGCACTCACCATATAATGTATAACATGTAATGGGTCAATTAACATGAAATACTTATAATATGCACAGTCAAAATCTTATGGAATGTGTATTACTCAATAAAATGTTATAATCACCAAGTGATCAGAGCAAAGCCCTACCTGGAATTAAGCAGAAAATTTAAACATTCAATCACACATTCATGAGCAAGCCTGGCCATTTTGTGTCACTGACATATTATAATCTGATATATTATATTTAATTCTGTTCTTTAGTATATAAAATAATCAAGTGACTAATACATCTACATATAAAAAATACCTTCATATTTTTCATAGAACCAATTAATGTGAAGAAATTATCGCATAGTCATAAAAGAGAAAAGAGCACTGAAGATAATAAAACATAATTTCATAGGATGACATCTTAATTCTTTATCTTGCAGTAGAGGCAACATCAAAACAGAACCTTGATTCCAGTCAGGTGACTACATTCTAAGAGTGGAATACATAGCATGTGCTAGCAGTTTAGAAATGTCAGACTCAGAAGACACAGAAATTGAAAGTAACATTTTTTTTAGCATGCCCTACTAGTATCTGAAAAAGAAACTAACTTTTTAGCATGCCCTACTAGTTGGATGAAAAAACAAAGTAATATTTTAGCATGCCCTACTAGTGTATGAAAAAGAAAGCAACATTTAAGCATGCCTTACTAGTATATAAAAAAGAAAGTAACTTTTTAGCATGCCTTACTAGTATATAAAAAGGAAAGTAACTTTTTAGCATGCCCTACTAGTATGTGAAAAAGAAAGTAACTTTTTAGCATGCCCTACTAGTATGTGGAAAAAAGTAATATTTTAGCATGCCTTACTAGTTGATGAAAAAGAAAGCAACATCTTAGCATGTCCTACTAGTTTGTGAAAAAGAAAGGAACATATTTGTTAACATGCCCAACTAATATGTGGAAAAAGTAACGTTTTAGCATGCCCTACTAGTACATAACAAAGAAGGTAACTTCTAGCATGTCCTACTAGTATGTAAAAAAGAAAGTACCATTTTAAGCATGCCCTACTAATATATGAAAAGGAAAGTAATATGTTAGCAACTTCTTGTAAGATACAATTCGGTCAAGAAGAACACGATAAGGTCATTTTGTGTGACACGTTATCTAATAATACAAATAAAAACTGAAGATTTGTGCAATTGAAAAATACATTCAGATGAGAATAGCTGATCACTGTATCAATTAAATAAACAGTCAGATGAGAACAGCTGAAGACTTGTGCAATTACAATAAGGTCAGATGAGAACAACTGAAGACTTGTGCAATTACAAAAAGTCAGATGAGAACAGCTGCATACTTGTGCAATTATAAAAAGTCAGATGAGAACAGCTGAATACTTGTACAATTACAAAAAAGTCAGATGAGAACAAATGAAGACTTGTGCAATTACAATAAGGTCAGATGAGAACAGCTGAAGACTTGTGCAATTACAAAAATGTCAGATGAGAACAACTGAAGACTTGTGCAATTACAAAAATGTCAGATGAGAACAAATGAAGACTTGTGCAATTACAAAACTGTCAAATGAGAACAAATGAAGACTTGTGCAATTTACAAAAAGTCAGATGAGAACAGCTGAATGCTTGTGCAATTACAAAAAAGTCAGATGAGAACAACTGAAGACTTGTGCAATTACAAAAAAGTCAGATGAGAACAACTGAAGACTTGTGCAATTACAATAAGGTCAGATGAGTAGAGCTGAAGAGATGGAATTACTTTACTACTATGAAACATTTATAAGGTGCCCCAGTTATTTTTTTTCTGTAACATAATTGTCAAAGATTGAAAATATATAAATTACAAGAAAGGAAATAATTATATTTAAATCACATTACAATCCTTGAGCTTCATTGAAGAATTATATTAAATATCCTTAGCTATAGTAAATTCAAGAAACCTGACTAATAGTACAGTACTAAGCAAGAGGCAAACTCTACTACAATTTCTATTTACCTGTAATTCAGGTGGAAATATTGGGTCCTGTGTTGGATCCAAAGGAGCAAACTCTGATTTGTTGTAAAACTGAAGATATACAAAAGGAAGTCATCATATGAATGCTATGAGATCCTTGTGAAAGCAAAGGTACCATTATTTAAATTTAATTAATCTTGAGGAATCTGTTTGACAAGTGAAATCATTTTTAAAAATATGGCATAGGAAATATAAGAAATAAGTGTTTCTACCAATCAGATACAAAACAAAATTGGATGACAGATTTGCAAAAGATCTCCATAGCGTGTGCAGTCAGTTGGATTTGTTGCAAATAGTATTCATTTTAAATGGTGATGAAAGTTTGGTTGTAAAATTGTTTTGAAGAAAATGGTAGATATAATTAAGAGTAAATTTCCATGTGTATAGAATCAAGTTAGGAACTCACATTTGACTCCTCAGAATTAACTCCATTAGCAAGACTGCGACAACATTTGTCCCCCATTTGGCAGTATTCCTGAAATATGTGCAAAAAAATCATGATCAAATGTTGAAACCAACATTGCCTTTGACAATTTACTAATTTCAATTACAAGTAATACACTGAAACCGAAGAGGACTCTGTTTAAGTTACAAAGCTGTATCTAATGATATGATTGAATGAGGTAAGTTACAAATCTGTATCTATTGATCTGATTGGATGAGGTAAGTTACAAAGCTGTGTCTAATGATCTGATTGGATGAGGTAACATACAATGTTGTGTCATACTATCTGACTGGAATCAATAAGTTAGAAAGCTGTGTCTAACCATCTGACTTGACTGGGTAACTTATGAATATGTGTCTTATTATCTGACTGGATGAGGTCAGTTACAAATCTGTATTGAACCATCTGACTGGATGAGGTAAGTCACTAATCTGTATCTTATTATCTGAATGGATGAGGTCAGTTACAAATTTTTATTGTCAACCATTTAACTGTGTGAGGGAAGTCACAAATCTGTGTCCAACTATCTGACTGGATGAGGTAAGTTACAAAGCTGTGTCAAGCCATCTGACTAGATGAGGTAAGTTATAAATCTGTATCTAATGATCTGATTGGATGAGGTAAGTTATAAATCTGTATCTAATGATCTGATTGGATGAGGTAAGTTACAAAGCTGTGTCAATTATGAAGAAAGTGGCTTTTTTAAAATTTGGTCATAAACACTTGCTGTCTGCTAATGATTTAGTTCTTTATATGGATAACAGAGCAATTAGTATGTACTTTGGTTTACAGCTCAAGTCCATCTGAAATGGCTGCTACTTACAGATCATTTTTCAATGCTAAGATTCATATTACATTGTATGCTAACTTAGATGTCTCTCCTGACTGTATGTTATTAATGAAGGTTTTGTGATAATCTCTTTCAATGACTCACAGCGGAATCTTTTTAAATGATGCATTCCACAGATTAGGAAATACTATTATATTACTTGATATGGATTTAAGCATTGGAATTTTAATAGGACAAAAGTTAAGGATATTGGCCAAAGTTAGGTTGTATTGGCCTGAGGCTATACCTAGAATATATACAACCAAATATTGGCCTGAGGCTATACCTAGAATATATACAACCAGATATTGGCCTGTGGCAATGCCTAGAATATATACAACCAGATATTGGACTGTGGCAATGCCTAGAATATATACAACCAGATACTGGCCTGTGGCAATGCCTAGAATATATACAACCAGATATTGGCCTGTGTCAATGCCTAGAATATATACAACCAGATATTGGCCTGTGGCAATGCCTAGAATATATACAACCAGATATTGGCCTGTGGCAATGCCTAGAATATATACAACCAGATATTGGCCTGTGGCAATGCCTAGAATGTATACAACCAGAAATGAGTGTGAGGCAATGCCATGAATGTATATAACCAGATATGAGTCTGAGGAAATGCTGAGGACCTACACAACTAGTCATGAGCCTGAGGCAGTGCCAAGAATGTTGTTGTTGTTGTAGGGTTTAATGCCATTTTGCAGCACAAGATAGGCTATACACTGACCTACAATACGCTAATGTCAAGCTTTCTCACATGCCCACAGTGTCAGAGCCCAAGACTCAAACCTATGCAGACAGAGGTGAGATGGTAATATCTATAATGGTGGACACTTTAGAGTACTTGGCCACTTGAGTCATTTTGGTCAAAGTCAGGCTGTATTGACCTGAGGCAATGCCAAGAATGAATACAACCAGACATGAGCCAGAATCAATGTTAAGGACATATAAAACCAAACATGGGCCTATATGACTGATTGAAACACATAACAAGACCAATGCAAAAATATCCATCTCATTACTTTACTTATTATCTTTGATCTTCCTATGCTGCATTGATAACATTATCTCTATATCCCTTTATATATGAATTCAATTATTCCACTGTGGTTTTCATTTATGGTTTCTTTATGACCAGCTGAGAAATTGAATACAGAAAGGTTTAGTAAATATACTAATTACTATTGGGTTTTGGTTCATAAATATAGTACATGTAATTACTATTGGGTTCATTTAGTAAATGCTATTGGGTTAGTGTTAGTAAATATATTAATTACTAATGGGTTTGGTTAGTGAATATATTAATTACTATTAGGTTTGTTTAGTAAATGTAGTAATTATTATTGTGTTTGGGTCACTAAATATAGTAATTACTTTTGGGTTAGGACTAGTAAATGTAGTGATTATTATTGGGTTAGGGTAAGTAAATATAGTAATTACTGTTGGGTTATGGTTACTAAATATAGTAGTTACTATCTGGTTAGACTTAATATTTGGTTCATTTAGTAAATATAGTAATTACTATTGGGTTACAACTAGTAAATGTAGTAATTATTATTATGTTAGAGTAACTAAATATAGTAATAACTATTGGTTTAGGACAAGTAAATCTGATACCTATTATTGGGTTAGTGTAGGTAAATATAGTAATTGCTTTTGGGTTTTGGTTAGTAAATACATTAATATCTTTTGGGTTCATTTAGTACATATAATAATTAGTATTGGGTTAGGGTTAGTAAATATATTAAGTACTATTGGGCTTTGGTTAGTAAATATTGTAATTTTTTATATTAGTTTCATTTAGTAAATATGGTAATTACTATTGGGTATGGGTTCATAAAAATAGTGATTGCTATTGGGTTTGGTTAGTACATATAGTAATTACTATTGGGTCTGTATAGTAAATATAGTAATTACTATTGGGTTTGGGTTAGTAAATATAATAATTACTATTGGTTAAGGGTTACTAAAAATAGTAATTACTATTGGTTAAGGGTAACTAAATATAGTAATTGCTGTTGGGTTAGGGTTGATAAATGTATTCATCGCTATTTGGTTTTAGTTACTAAATATGGTAATCACTATTGGGTTAGGGTTACTAAATATTGTAATTAATAGTGACTTTTGATGAGTAAATATAGTAATTACTATTGGATTAGGGTTAGTAAATATAGTAATTGCTATTGGGTTTGATTAATAAGTATAGTAATTAAACTAGTAAATGTAGTAATTATTATTGAATTAGGGTTACTAAATATAGTAATTACTATTGTGTTAGGGTTACTAAATATTGTAATTAATAGTGACTTTTGATGAGTAAATATAGTAATTACTATTGGATTAGGGTTAGTAAATATAGTAATTGCTATTGGGTTTGATTAATAAGTATAGTAATTAGACTAGTAAATGTAATAATTATTATTGAGTTAGGGTTACTAAATATAGTAATTACTATTGTGTTAGGGTTACTAAATATTGTAATTAATAGTGACTTTTGATGAGTAAATATAGTAATTACTATTGGATTAGGGTTAGTAAATATAGTAATTGCTATTGGGTTTGATTAATAAGTATAGTAATTAGACTAGTAAATGTAATAATTATTATTGAGTTAGGGTTACTAAATATAGTAATTACTATTGGGTTAGGACTAGAAGTAATTATTATGGGTTTTGGTTAACAAATATAGTAATGGCTATTGGGGTTTTGGTTAGTAAATAAAATAATTACTATTGGGATTGTTTAGTAAGTATAATAGTCTAATTGTGTTAGGGTTAGTACATATATTAATTATTATTGGATTAGGAATAGTAAATGTAATAATTATTTTTGGGTTAGGGTTACTAAATAAAGTAATTGCTATTGGGGCTGAACAAAAATGAAAAACATCAAATCATATTTGGCTATTATGGTTAGGATAAAACTACCTACAATGACATGCAAAAATGGCTGATTTGTATAGCTATTTCAATGTCTCTACATTTCATTAAATGTGTTATGCTTCTAAGGTAAGCATCATTCATTTGCATGCCAAAAATGACTGAGAATCTATCTAATAATAGTTTGTAATTATTATTTTTAATTTGGTGACATACTTTGTCCTGTTATTTTCCAATATGAAGAAGGAATAACCTACTTTATCCAGGATGAAAGAGTTTGTGCTGATATTCATCCTTTACTCTGTGAAGGCTAGGAAGAGGTAGGATCTCCACTGACTCAGTGGCTTGGTCTTTGTAAAAGTCATAAGTTACACTGAGACCTGTAGATTATCATGAAATGTAGACAGGAATTTCATTACAAAGGTCTGATTCTCCATGAATAGGAGCCAGTTCTTAGCAATGAAGCAGACACCATCATGAGTAATATCGACCTATCCTGTCAAAACTGTAGCATGGGCACACGCATATAGGGCAAGGAGTTGGGGTCAATTGCCCCATCTCACCCAGCCACCCTGATTTTACAGGTTAACATATTTAGACATAGATCCATAAACTTACTGCTGACCACTACATAATTGCCCTCTGCCCTAAAATAATTATGTGGGTGCCCCAAAACTGCATGTAGTTTGGGTCCACTGATAGAGCATGCATTTTGCTGATTGTGCCTACCATTCCTTAATGCAATGATGAAACAGGTCTTATATGAGAGGTGGACCAATGAGGCTCATCAAGTGGTTGAAATAATAATAATAATAATAATAATAATGACTTTATTTGACTTTATTTAAAGAGGGTAACACAATTAGCTAAGAACTAATCTACCCTGAGGCCCTCATACAAGGAATTTATTTAATTCAACAGCATCTCAGAAGCCACTGGATATATTGGGTTTGGAAGATGGAAATAGAGTGGGCATTTCTAATCTCAACTGGAATACTATTCCAGAGCAAAGTTCCAGAGTATTGGAAACTTTTCTTAAATAATTCCTTATTTGGTTTGGGAATTTTATACTGTTTTGTAGATATTGATCGCAGGTTGGGTGTATTACCAGGTAGCCTATACTGGAATAGGGATTGTAAATATTCAGGAGCACTATTACTGGATATCCTGTACATTAATTTGGCTTTTCTTAAACATATTCGGTCTTTAATAGGTAATATTTTTAACTTACCAGCTAAATTTTCCTTGCTTTCTTTCTGGTTTGATATTAGCCTTAATGCTCTTTTCTGAATTTTTTCCAACTTTGATATGTTTTTATCATTTGAATTACCCCATACTGTATTACAGTAGTCAAAATACGGTTGTATGTAACTGTTATAAAATAATTTTCTGTGCCTTTCAGGGAGAAAATGTCTTATCCTACTGAGAAGCCATAAACTTGAATTGACCTTTTTACTGATATGTTTGATATGATCAGTCCATGATAGATTATTATCTACCAAAACACCAAGTAGTCTGTCGTGACAGACCATTTGCAAATTTTTATCCTTCCATGTTAGACAGTTCATTGCTATCAAGATTTTTCCTTTTTTTCCTTGTTGAGATAAGTAATATTTTAGTTTTACCAGTATTTACTACCATGCCATTGCATGTGCACCAGTTTTCCAGCTTGTTTAATGCATTCTGTAAAGAGATTTCGAGTTCATGCTTTGTGTTTTGGATGTCTGATAATGTTGTGTCATCTTCATAGAGATCTGTAGATGATATCGAGTCTCTTAGTAAAAGTGGTAGGTCGTTAATAAATAAAATAAATAGTAATGGACCTAGAATTGAGCCTTGTGGCACTCCATATCTAACTGTTTCAGGTTCGGACAGAACGTTATTTATATAAACATGTTGTGTTCTATTACTTAAGTATGAAGTAAACCATCTAACTGTTTTTTCATCGCATTGGTAGATTTTCAGTTTTTTCCAAAGGATTTCATGATCTACCATGTTAAATGCTTTCCTGAAATCTACAAATACAGATCCTATTATTTTACCTTGGTCAAGTGCTTGAAGCCATTTATCAGTTAGGGAGATCAAGGCAATCTCACATGAATGTTTCTGTCTAAAGCCTGATTGATTAGGGTCTAACAGCAAGTGTTTGGTTAAATATGACATGAATGAGTCATGGACATGTTTTTCAATCAATTTTGACAAGGTTGGTAGTATTGATATTGGTCGGTAGTTATCAGCATCATTCTTAGATCCAGATTTGTAAATAGGAGTTACTTTTGCAGTTTTCCATATTTTGGGGACAGATGAGGTTGCAATACTTAAATTGATTATGAATGTTATGCTATCTAAAATAGCAGAGGCAGAAGATTTAATGAGTCTTGGATCAATCTGATCAAGTCCTGTAGCTTTCTTGGTATCAAGTTCACTGAGACATTTTTTAACAAAGTTTTTTGATACTGGTGGTATAGAGAAACATACTTCCTTAGAGATTTTGCTGCTGCAGAACTTTTTCAGTTCACTAAAGTTGTTTTCTATCACTGGTTCTTTTAACTTTGTGGAGATACTGGTGAAAAAATCATTGAAAACATTTGCAATGTCAGTTTCATCAGTGACTATGGTGTCATTTACCAGAAGTGAGTTAATTTTACTTGTCTGATTGTTGTGTGTTCTTCCAGTGAGTTCATTGAAGACTTTCCAAATGGAGATTGTGTTGCTCTTTTTGTTTTCAAGCAATGACTGATAATACAACTTTTTAGCTATTTTAATCATACTTGTTATTTTATTTCTCCATACTTTATATTTTGCATGGTTTCCCCTAGCCTTGAATTGGTCTCGTGTTTTCATAGCATCTAGTATTTCAGTAGTAAGCCAATTAGGTTGGATTTCATTCTTTACTCGATGTACTTTCAGTGGTGCATGCTTAGAGACTACATCCATAAATAAGTCAGTCCACACTCTCAGAGCTTCATCTATATCATCCAAATTTTGGATCATATTCCATGGAACTTTATATAGGTCATCAAGAAACTGTTCTTCACTAAAATGTTTGAACGATCTGTAAGTGATCGTTTTGTGTGTGTTTTTCTTATCTCTCTGGCATTTAACCTTTCTTGTCAAAAAAGTAGGATAGTGGTCACTAAGACCAACATTTGGTACATTAACACAAGCCACATTGTCTGGTAGGTTGGTATAAATGTGATCAATAAGAGTGCTTGATTTTTCAGTTACCCTTGTGGGCTCATTTACCATCTGGACTAGGCCTAATGATTCAATAAATTCCATCCAGTTGTCCCTTATTTGAGTGTTGAGAAGGTCCTTATTTATATCACCAAGTATATATGTTTCTTTCTCCTGTGCAAGAACATTTTCCATTTGTTTCAAAAAATCATCATTCCAGATTGCTTTGGAGGAAGGTGGCCTATACATGAAACCAATTAGGAATGATTTAGCATTATTTTGAGAAATTTCCACCCAGACACTCTCAATTTCATGTGACTCCAAGTCAAGTTGCCTTTCTGCATTTACATCTTCTCTAATGTATACAACAAGACCTCCCCCTGCTGTCTCTCTGTCCCTGCGTAATGGTTTATTGTAGCCTTGACAGTGAAATAGATTATCATTGTGGTTAGCATTTAATTTAGTTTCAGTGAGTCCTAAAATATGTATATTATTTTCTTTAGAAAACAACATTAACTTAATCTGGTCTATTTTTCCCAATATACCTTGTATATTTAGGTGACCTATGTTAAAACCTTTTGAATTTAGTTTCATATCGATTATATGTATGTTATCATGCAATGGGGCACACAATGAGATTGTCTCCATACTACTTTTATCATTCTGACATCCTATTTCTGTATTTAAATGCTCATATATATTAGCATTTTCAAAGTTACATGCATACCCTGAAAATCTGTTAGTCTTTGTATTGACAATAGTGTGAAGTGAATAGTTTGAGACAAGAGTGTCACTTGGTACATTTAGATTTGTTTTTGTAAATAAAGCATTGGCATTCTCCTCTTTGCCAGCTTCCTAGTATGTATAATACAATGCTGCACAGAGACTTTGTTTGTGTTCATATTTATGGCATCTGAAGCACTCAATCTGTTTGCCATGACGGCATACTTGTGTCATGTGCCCAGTTTCTCCACAGTAGAGACAGTACTCTTCATTATAGTGTCTGAAAATGGGGGCAAACATGTTAATGTTTCTCAGTAGTTGAGAGGTTCCTTTACTGCTTAGATGAATTTTGTCTCTGTCGTAGAGTCTTAGGTTGACGTACTGGTTCTGAAGAAAGAAAGATGTGTATTGTGGAATGTACTGTATGGTGAAGTCTTCACATAGGTCAATTATGAGATCATTTATTATTTTCACCCTGGTGTCCACACGAGGAGGTAGACCTGTTATCATTATTTTACATGTATCTGGACTGCAATACCTAGCAGCATAGAGTAGACTTTCAAAATCTGTTCTGATTTGATTTAGTGACCTTCCCTCACTGGCATCATTTCCACCTACTAAAATAATAATATGGTTATATTTGGTAAGGTCAGAATTCATTATTTTGTCTGTGATGTTGTTGATTTTTGCACCTCTTAGAGTCTGGACATCTGTTTTAAAAAGTCTCCTTGGAATTATAGTTTTCAGTATAGAGGAGCCAATTATTAGAGTTCTTTCTTTCTTGGCTTGTGATTTCATCTGTTGGACTCTGGGTTTGTTTATATCAGACACATCTCTTGAAGGAAGGGGTGCTGAAATTGATGTTGCAGTTGTGTGAACTGATCGAGCTGATGTTGATGTTGACACATTTGTCTGAGTACTTGGAAATGCAGTTGTTGGTGCAGGTAGCAGACTTGTCTTAGCTGCGGGCCATGGGTGGACACTTTCTGCTGTTACAGGTGTGACGTGTGACTTGGAGGAGGATACTATTGTTTGCAATGCAGGTTTACTTAGGGTATCAGTTTTTAAATACATGTTACATTTTCTCTTGGTTGGTATTGGGATTGTCTGCGTCTGAGCATCTGACATTGTTGTTATTTGGGAGTCAGTCTGAATTGCTATTTCACATGAGTTTACTTGCTCATCAATCCTTCCCTGTGCTGACTTAATAGCATGTAACTGCAGTTTTAATTCTTCAATTTGGGCCTCCAAGTTCCTAATTGTTGTTTGATGTCCACACATGGAGAAATCATTAAGGTTTAAGCCATCACTGCTGTGGTCATGATTTATGGAGCATGTAATTTCCTGACACTCCCCAGGGGTGTTAATTTTATTGCCTGAGTCATCTAGGTCAAAGACTTTAGGAGCTGTTTCATGTTTGGTACTACATCTAATTACTGGTGTAGATAATGTACTAATTGGGATGTCATTGATTGACAGGCATAACCTTTCCTTAGTGTTATGCATAGGGGTGGAGGAGATGGGCTGAGTGGTAATCTGTTTTACATATGTTTCTTCCTTCAGGTCATGGCAGGCAGTGAAAAAATATTGAAGCCAAATCAATTGGCCTTTTCCCTGAATATGGAGTCTACTAGTGGCACTGTAATATGTTATAGTTACATGCAGATTTTTCTCCTCATCATGTAATTGGAAAATTTGACCATTTTGCTTGATGTTACCATGTTTGATCTCTAGATTTTTAAGCAGAAAGGTATGGACAGCACTTATGTGAGGGGAAACTGTAATTGTAACACTTTGAAGATTATATACAACATGCAGAAATTCTGGCTGTTGTTGGCCTGGTACATGTACATTGCTGTGGGTCATATTGAATTCTGGTTTATCATTTTCATGGTCCTGTGGATTATTTGTAGATTCCAGATTTTCTGTGGCATTATTACTCATCTGAGAAGGTAAGTTGAGGTCATGAGAGCTGAATCCTGAGAAGGAGTTAGATGAATCTGAGCCCAGGAGAAAGTTAGAAATCCAGTTTAAGGTTTTGTTTAGTGCAGCCATTTTGAACAAAGTCCTTTGTTTGATCCTCTTGATTTATGTGTTTGTTCCATCAAAGTTCACACAGTTTAGTTGAATAGAAGAGGCACAGAATGTTGCTAATACATTCTTGCATATGTTATATCACATATAAGTTTGCTTGTACAAAATTTAAAGGCAGCATTTTGGTAGCCATGTTGGATAACCTTAAAATCCTTTGTTTTGAACAGGTTTCCAAATTCACTTGAATAAATGAAAATGTGCACATTGAATCTCACTTACTTTAACATACAGTTGTCATAAATCCACAGTATGAAGTATGGCAATAGGTATTAGCATATTTAACACCAGTTTTTTACACTTAGTTCACTGAATTGAGTGGAGCTGTGTTTGAACCATCCAGACATGGCAGCCATTTTAATATACCCAAATGGTGCCATGTTCATTTAGGTTTGTCCCCATGATATATTCCACTATTAGGACATATGTAATCGCTGTTGGACAGAAGGTCTCAGTGATCACAGAAATCCATCTTTTGTTTGTGATTAGTGTGAACTGTTTCTCGTCAAAGAATCACAGAAGGATGTTAGCTAATTGATGTATTCATTTCACCCTTGGCATAATGTGTTCCTGGCACACAACATTGTGTGAAGACTGTCCATTGGCTTTCTTATGCCTTTAAAGTGGAGGTTCATTTTGCCTGAGTGAATCACCACCACTGGTTGTGATAAATGTTTCTTTCTGAGTACTTTTCTAAAAAGTTCCAGTCATGAAGGTTCGTCGACTCTGGGTTGGAATTAAATACCTGTCATTGTCTAGAGATTTCTGTTGTGAGATTAATGAGGTCAGTGATAGAGATTTCTGTTGTGAGATTAATGAGGTCAGTGATAGAAATTTCTGTTGTGAGATTATAATGAGGTCAGTGATAGAGATTTCTGTTGTGAGATTAATGAGGTCAGTGATCAACATTGTTCCCATTGGAGTGGAGCAATCAGGATCAGGTTCCACACTGATTTATCTGTTTTCTGTCTATCTTCAAAATCAGGGAGTTTGGAGGTAATGGTATGCTTCAAAGAAGTTCTTATCTATGGAAATAATATAATTTTCCCAGGTGTTTGAATCCATGATTGGTGAGACAAATGTTGGGATCTTGGCATTCCACCTTGTCTCAAACAGGTAAATCACCGGTTAATCCCATCTGTCATGAATCTTCTAAAAATATGATGAACTTAGAAGCTGATTTGTCATTGAAGATGCCATTTTAGGACATCACAGACAGCAATGAATAGGTCTGGGGACTTGCTGCCACCTTGCCATTGAGATAAGTCATCACAGTAGAGTTGCAAAAAAGCAGCAAGGGGGGGGGGAGACCGATAACAAATGACGATCAACTTTTTGGGTAAGTCCCACATCAAGCTCCCATTTGCAAAATTTGGGTCTACAACAGTTTTAGCAAAGTGGTGTTGACACATTAAACTATCAAAGGATCATTTTGAGGCCTGTACACATGAGTACACTCCTGAGTGGAACAAAATGATGACCAATGGACAAATTTATCTGACCTTTAAAAAATATATCAAAAAGAAGTTTCCTCGACCAGGTTCAATGACGATGGTTACCAAAAATCTTGGGTATTGTTATATTTTTCTTTCTTCTTTGCAATTGTAGGATCGCTAAGTGCAACATTTGAGTGATTCTGAGAATTTTCCTTTATTCATTTTTCATTTTTCTTTTTCTGTTGCAATTGTTGTATCACTAAGTATGAAAGATAGTTTTTGGTGTGTTAATTTATAACCAAGCATAACTCCCGTCAAGTGAAACCCGGATGCGTTAAAAAGAATGCCCTTTGGAGATCAAGGATGGTCCAGGTAAGTTGCATTTGGTTAGTTGCTTTTACAAGTTTACAATTATCCATTTAATATATCTAATCTTTTTTGGATGCATCGCAGGTTCCCCACATAAAAATAGCATATATCGCAAATGCGGACAATATGTCTACCGCATATTTCAGACTTAAATCCATGAAGTAATTTTTCACCTGTTGATTGAAAGTTTGTCTTTTCACCTTACTACTTCAGCCACTGACTTAGTTAAGAATATATGATGTCATAATTTATATGAGCATACACTTATTGAACAGATAGACAGATATGAAACATACACACGTATTCAAATCATATAATTTATTTCTCAAATAGGTTTTTTTAATATAACATATTTCTTCACAGTGTACAATAATCAATTTTTTTCCTGTAAATTCGGTGAGTTAAACCATATCATCTCAAAGGTTAATTAAAATCACATCGATGAATGAAAAATTCAACCTGGGATTCTTAGCACATCGATAAATGTTAAACGGCGATTTCTTGTGCAATTCAAATGTCATATATTTTCAGGTTCTGCAGACATATCAGAAAATTTAGGTGATAAACACACAATTGTTTGAAAAGCCACCTACAATGATGCAATCTGGTGACCAAATGCATTTAATGCTGCTAAAGTGTGACTGACAAAATGTTCATTGTGGATACCAACGATGACGCTATCACTCATTGAAAAACAACGGCTACTCGCTTTCATGGACAATGATGGAAAGTCATACCTTTCACGGTTGAGATTGACCACATATATTATCGAGAGTTACGTTGTTGGGGCGTTTACATGCCATCTTGGTTAGCATGACTGTCCAGTTCTTGGGATTTGGATGGGATAAGGGATATTGATCCACAAGGCCGGTTCATAATTCTGATATGTGAGATGGTAACTAAGACTGTTTGTTCGATATTTTGCTCACCTGCAAGTGATGTCGTATCAGACTCTAGCATGCAAACTGATCACATCCTTGTCACTCAAGGTGAATTTCTGTAACTTACACTTTAATAAACCAGTTAATACTGTTCATTGATTTATGTCTTTGATTATGTTGTTGATATGCAAACCATATTCGACATTGGTAGATTGACAACTGGATTAAGCTATAAATAAAGAGTAGTAACTGAGATATCAAGGGGAGATCATATTATCTAACTGCCACATAGGTGGGCAGATAATGTTTAGTAGTTTAGATATATAAAAAAACAACTTAATCTTGGGTGGAAGGTATTGGTAAGGTACCGGTAGTTGTTGTTCTCCTAAATTAGTATGATAGGGTAATGTATTTGAAGAGGAAAGATCTCTGCTTGGCAAGGCAATTTATGCCAAGGATAACACATTTCTATTTCTTATTAGTTGTCTTTTCTGTTCTATAAAACCAAATCTGTCTTGCATAAGTCTGCTTCGTCATAATGTGCCACTTTTATTTTATTAAACGTTATGAATAAATGACTTTGTACGAAGGGCATCCAAAGAGTTCCATATGTACATATTAGACAGGTACCAATTTATAACAAGAACAATTACTGTAAATCACAACATTTAAGAATGATATAAATCTGCAATTTATTGGTGGCCAAGATGTACATCTTGGGGGTCATAGTTTTACACTATCTAAACAAAGTAAAAATCTATGGTTTCGTACAAAGCAGTTTTAAATCGATCTATAATGAAGTGATGTCTGTATTAATCATGAAATATCATAATGGATTCAAATTTGAAAAAAACTGTCAGATATTTAATCACAGTGTTTCATTTGAAGTAATTTTCACAGGCCCAACTTTCTTATTGGTTTTTCATCCTAAGTATAACAGCGGTCACCAATGTCTACATCTGGTTATTTACTTCTGGAGCCATTGGTAGAGGTATACATTTTGACTTTTTCATTACATAAAATTAGCATGATAAAACTTGCCTGCTGAATTTGATTAACAATTGTGCAAAACATATACTGATGTTAGTACGTAATCGAAGAAAAATATATCTTGACTAAAAACCGATCTATATTATATCAGTACAGGCGTGAAACAATCGGTTCTCCATTGAACATTCATGAAACTCAATCCATGTCTATTCAGTGGTAAAGTCATATCCAGGTGAAGTGTATGCGTCAATTTTCCAGAGATGTTTCTTATTAAGCATCACATATATTTTCATGTTTCCTGTTAACATACCTTGGTAAAAGTTCTGAGTCCATTAATAATCGGTCTGTAGCCTGTGCATCTGCAGAGGTTGCCTACCAAGGACAGATAAACATGCAGGTACATTCTAATTTGCCTTATTCAGCGTGATCTATTTCTGACATGAACAATGCTGAGAGATAAACAAGTTAATTTAGATTTAGTTTATAAAGTTCATTTTCATGTACACTGTCATATTAAGCATACTAAACTATACAAACAAGTGAAGAATATTAATCCTTGAAATGATTATCACACTTTTGAACTGACACGAATCCTGTGATTTTCTCAAGATAAAAGTATATTATAAATATTGACACTTTTTATGAGCACCTACATTCAAAGTAGAGAGAAAACAATAGTTGTTTAGGTGTCTTAAAATAGACCATGATCTTTTTTAGAAACATCATTTTACGTAAGAGAAGAATAACATTGCTAATCTGGAAGATATTTTTATTATAAATGTGATCTACTTCTGACCTTCAAATGCTTTCTCCATGTCCCGTATTCCTGGTTGAGAGTTGTTGCGGAGCAGAGTATACATAGACATGATAATACCTGGCGTACAAAATCCACACTGAGACCCATGTGACATGGCAAGTCTTTCCTGAAAAGACAAGAACAAGACAAGTGTGATAATAAGCTTCTATCCCCCCTGATTTTTGTTCATTTTAGCAAATGTGCAATATACTATGTGCATCCCGTGGATTAATAATTCATGAACATTTAGCGGTCAAACGAATACAAGAGTCTGACAAGATATCAAAAGTGATCTGGATCGGTAACCGGCAAAAATTATATGACGCTAATGATGGTAGATCTTGTACGCAACGTTTTGTGAGCATCAAGTGCACATATGCCTGCATGTAAATATATATCAAGAATGGACTGAATGAACAACTATACATGGTCTAATTAAAGGTAACAAATGGATTAAAATGTACTAATGTCTTGTTGGGGAATCTGCAGACCAGTGTTGATGTGTTGATGCCGGTCTATATACGACAACATATTAAGACATGTACGGAAATATTATTGGCATAAGTATGGTTACGATTAATTTCCTAAGAGTGTTTCTGATGACCGTTTAAACGCAAAGAGACTTCAGTCACTGATAAATTGTCAAATACCATATTGTAATGTTCTTGGTTACTATCTCAATGCTTCCGTTGTACTTTGAAACGCTATGTAATTGTTTTTTTGTTTTTTTTGGTACAGTAAGATCTTGCTGAGTGCATGTTTGCCATATAAACTGTCTCACAATACCATTTAATGTCTACATGTCTGTGGCATGTGCGAGAAATTACAGTGATGACGTGGTTCACTACTTCATTAAAGATAACAAATGTGACTTTGTAGTAAGTGAAGTGTTTAGCACAGGCATCCTCAAAATCAATGTTGACTACTCAGCTTTGCCAACAACACCTCCTGTATGCCAACTTGAATTTCTGGCATGATGCTTACGAATATGGTGGCTGTTTAGCTCTCAAAATGTCCTTACCAACTTCTCTACAAAACCCAATTATTTGACTGAGAGGGAAAATCTCAGTGAATCACTAAAAGGTTGTGACAGACACTGTGAAAATACAATATTTCAACTCAAGATTAAGAAACGGTAAAATTTCTACAAGTGCTTTAGTATCACCAGCAGCATTTCGAGATCGTCTGATTATATGTGGTACATGATCCACATGATCAGTTAAACCTTGTGATGAACATCATTTGTGGGCCAGTGACAGGAAGGGCAAGCCCGCCTCTTTTATAAGGTCATATTTGTCAAACTAGGGCTTCTTACTAAAAACAAAAATAGTATCCCAAGAACACCAAACAGAAGCCTCTAACTAACCGAGAGTCTCTTTTAGGGTTAGTTAATTTTGTTACTGTTTTTGTCGTTGTTTTCTTTTAAATTCGTGAGTTTACCCGACATGGCACTTTTCTTGAGATCATGCCCTCCCTACTAATGTAATTTATCCAAAGATTTTATCAAGACCTATCCAATATCGTTTTCTAGGATCATATACATTTATCGTTATAAATTGGTGCAGGGTAGTTTGTGCACGCGAGAAGAAGTTTTTGAATTTAATTATATCCATTTTTACCGCTATACTAAATTATTAATAAATCCATCAAGGGCATCTATATTCGGCGCTTCATTAATTTCAGTGATAAAATTAATAATATCATCACCGTCTTCATTTATCGTCTTTGCATTTTCATTAAAGTCTTTTAACACTTCATAGCATCGCTGATCATCCACAGGCAGATCACCTAAATAGAACTTGTCTCATTTGAAACACCACATTATTAAATTAAGCAACAGTTGCGTTTTTCCAGTGTCAGATGAACCTGTTATTATAATTCTGATAGAATTTGGTAGCACGGCATGGTGTTTAAGCGGTTCTTGTTTTCTTGTGGTTAAAAAATCAATTACATCCATCCGTATAATGAATCATATGGATCTATATTGTGTGAAATGCAAGACGTGTACTCGCACAGGTGAATTAACAACTATTGCAACAACAAAATAACCGATCAGCAATTACAGGTAAGTGCAAACAATGAGGGTACAAATAAATTTAAATTTATCTGTGGTCCAAACAGAATAAATAAGAGATGAAAAATTGCAGCAATATTAGGAAAATTACCGGAAACTCCGTGTGCTAAGTGCTCAGGAGAAAAACACATTCCAGGATATAAATAGTTTGGTCCTGGAACGAGACTTGATATCCAGCTTGAGAATCAAGATCATCCAAGACCTGGTAAGTATCCAATAAATGAAACTGATAAAGCAAGGCATGCTCATGATGTAGCTTAAAAATGTAAAAACTTGAAAGATAGACATATTGCAGATGTGAAATTAATTCACGAGTTAAATTCCATAAAAACAAATCTTTTAAAGAATCATTGGTTGACTGGTTAGTAAGATCTGTGATGAAAGGTAAGCTTGTATTAGGAGCTGGTAATTAATGAACCAATTATTATTATAATGGAGTCGATTTACTATAGTCCAAGAGGATACTGGAGAGGCAGAGCAGCGATTAGTAAACTTGCCAAAACAGCAAATGCTACCCGTACTGCTTCTACAAACTGGTTATAATGACTGGCAATATGACAAATATATACACCACTGCCTAAAACAATTCAGTATGCACATTTTGATATCAGTGCTCCTAATGAAGTTCATCAGGCTGATTTTTTTTTTACCACAGGATACTACCCAAATTGGAAGACCCCATTACACATACAAATACACGTTAACTGTTGTTGATGCTGCTTGTAGGTATACAGAGGCAGATCCGTTATTAAATAAAACAGCAACAGAAGTAGCTGCTGCGTTTGAGCGAATTGATCAATGTGACGGTCTACAGTGGCCCAAGTTACTAAAAGTTGATCCTGGCAAAGAATTTCGGGGCGCAGCATCATCGCTGATGAAGCAACATAATGTTAATATACGACGAGGACACATTGCAATTCATCGTGATCAGACAATTGTTAAGTGATTTAATATAACTCTTGCTGAGCGGTCATTTGGATATCAGTATGCAAAAGAAAGAATTCAGAAAGATGTAAGATCTCGAGAATGGGTTACAAGACTCCCATGTGTGATAACTTCATTAAATAACGAGGTTACTCGAGCAACTGCTATGAAGCCCATTAATGCAATTACATAATACTATATACCTGTACAACGACAGTGTTTCAAAACAACCAGAATTAGGTAATGTTACCGTAATATATTTATATGAACCGGGTGAATTTGAATGGGGTAAAAACAAGAGAGACTGATCCTATTTGGATTATTACGGTACATAACGTATCGAACGTGGTAAGATCTACTGGTAGACCCGCAATATACAGATCAGATTGAACTGCTCCTCATCGTTGATTTACACGTGAAAAATTGCAAGTAATTCCCAATGACACAAAATTACCACCGCGATCACTTAATTAGTACCTCTACATTTATTACATTCAACACAGGTCAGCATCACATTCTCCTGTATGACCAATACTACTATATTTTATATCCACGGTAAATTGTCTTGGATCATTGTTTGAATACCGCCACGACATTAGTGTGTAGCAGCTCGCGCAATGATTATTATGTTGTTTTAGCATCATGATAAATTCAACATCGAGATTAAAGTCTCCATTATTTTTGTCACTTTGTTCATAATTAGCGAGTTTTTTTTTTCTTACTATGTAATCGCTAATAATTTCATTGTTGGTGTTAGTAAAATTCACAAGAATCCTCCACAGCTGAGTTATTTTCCAAACTCTTGACACATGCGAGATAGACTACGTTTGACGTTCAATACGATCATCAATGATCAAAACAACTGTATTAGTAATAGTTAATCCTTGAGACGAGTGGATTGTCCTTGCATATCCTAGCGTCCATGGAGATTTGTCCGCACTCAGTGCATCCTCAACAGCATTGATATCATCTGCGACAATATCATTTAATACGAGATTATGTTTCCTTGACTCTGTCAAGGGTACTGGTATATCAACGTCGATATTCTATCGTCGTGTATCAGCTTGTCTATAACACAACGGTACACGTAGACTTGAAAACGTTTCCTCATGTAACTGATATAATTGCTGCTGAAGTGTGTCAGGAACTATTTTGTACTTGCCAATATTAAATCGTTTGGTTTCCATTTATCCCAAAAATCATTTATATAAGTTTTTTAAATTATTTCACACATTATTTCGCACTAGGTTTTCTTATGTTGAAATCTGATTCATTTTTTAAGCTCTCTTAATGTTGCATCAATCGCTCTATGATCATCCGTTATCTCTTCATAATAATCTACAAATTGTTTTAGACATTCATGCGGAGACAATCCAACAAAGGGTGGTGGTTGACCGTAATCACCACACATTATCACCGCGGTATTCTTTAAGAATAACCAATCAAGAAACATTTTCAATATATCTAATCAAACGGTGCATATTTCATCCCATATTATTATTCAATGTATATATTTCTCACCCATCCTATCAGGAATCCATTTATGTCCTTTGTATAAAAAAAAGCTGTGATAAGTACATGTTTTACACCTCGTTCTTCCATTTCTCTCGTAAAAGAGGGTGTTAACACAATTAAATCCGAACTCGGTCTAAATGATTCAAAATCTCTAATTGTTTTATGCAACCACCAGGTCTTTTTAGATAAATAGTTTTGTATGTGGATTCTTGATCGGATAGAGATGAAGTAGATGATAATTCTAATATTTGATTAATTTTTGCGATACGTGTTTCATGTTAACATCTGCTGATACAGAATAATTATATAACATTTCTTGTTGTATTCTCCATTTACCTCACGATGCATCTTGATCAGTAATTTGAGTCAATAATTCTGAATATTGTTTCTCAATGTAAAATGAATCCGTTGTCACTCTGACAGCAGTGTCGGGGAATCTATTGATCATCGAAAATAAATTTATATAAACATATGCGAGCATAAACGATCTTAAATGTGTAAATTGTGGACACATATCATCTACGCTTTTGTACGTTAGCGTATTTCGTTAGACAAGTAAGCGTTTCGTCGACTTACATATATATATATATATCTCTTTTTGTTGCATCAGCAATTATAAAATCATATTGAGCATCGTCTAAAATTAATCGTGCATAATGTGGTTCATGTTCATATGCCCCGCCTTGAGTAAATTTGCCGTTTATTCTTCTACCGAGATCCTTTGTGGTTTTATCATCATCAGGGGGTGATAACATGACCAAACATTGGTCTGAGAACGGTATGATAAAATTGCCTCACTTACAAGCAGCGATATCAATATTTTAAAATCGAGTATATATCGTAATAAAACTACTGGAGCCCAACGTTTTTCTGAAAAGTGATTACCAAACCAAACATAACAGATCGGATGGAGACCCTTAGCAAACTCAAAGTTAGGTCAAAATCAGGTAGTAGTCCATTTATCGATACTCTGGTCATCTCTTGTGGTATGTCCAAATCGTTCAAATATTCCGAACGTTCTCCGAAACCAAGAACACCACCTGGCAGAGGCGTAGCGATGATATTTTGCGCCCGGGGACGAACTATAAAATTGGCGCCCCAGCGATTTTGTGACCGATTTATTACACTTGTTTACTTATTATAATGTAACGTTGTAAGCCTCATTTTGGCGCCCCTGTACCTTGGCGCCCGGGGACATATTATGTACTCCCCTGCCCCCCTCCCCCCAGCTACGCCTCTGCCTCCCGGATATTATGATATAAATGGAGCAAAACGAATTTGTGAGCCATCCTATTATCAAGAACTATGAATCATCTCGTGATGGTATTATTAGAAAACACTGTCGATTATACTGGTTATCTCATTTTTACTGTTGGGAATAATCTTTGTCATCGGTTTATTTTATCTGTGTTTTCGGGGGATAATCGAAGACGGTCTTGTGATCGATCATATCGATTCAAATCCGACAAATAATAATTTGAAACATTTACAAGCTGTTACACAGAGCGACAATTCTGCATTTGGTAATACAGGGAGATGTAAAACAATTAAAAGGAGACCTATTAAATCAATATATACAGAGAATTGTGAAGAAATTTGTTTAAAATCAATACACGTTAAAACATTTTGCCATGATCTAAATCATGGTCGCCTTGACTAAGTCAATGTAACACGAAAACCACTTCCTGCTTTCAGACTTGTATTTATATTTGTTTCTGCTTCTGGACGCAGTGCATTTACAGCCAACTCTGCTATTTATTTATTTACAGCTTGATTTATTACTTTACTAACATTTGCAGTACTTCGTAATTTTACTGGCTGTGGTTTTCGTCGTACTAATCGTGCTAGTCATTGATACTTGTTTTGCAATTGGTATTGCTTTTGGGGTAATCCTTCTAAATAAACCCTGAACAACATCACCGAATCCATCTCCTTAAGTTGCTTTTATATGTTGGTAATTGTGAATGTATCCCCTTGTTTATTACAGGTCCACGTTGATCATTACTAATTAAACAATTTGTTGGTGGATTATTAATCTGCGGTCTGCACATATTATGTAGCTCTTCTTCTAAAATGAACAACTGTCATTAGGAACAGAAGTTGGGACCTACATCAGGAACAAAATAAAAATGCTTCTTATCATAGCTACTAAAATCATAGAGAATCAATCGCTCAAATGGCGTTAGAATCATTGTCACAGAATTAGGCGAAAATTTGAACTGATTTTTGTTGTACTTGAATTGCAAACGAAACTCACCATTTTCTTGATTACGTCGTACACGCATTACCTGGGGTGATTAAGTGGCGTGTAACGATTTGCATGTGCCAATTTGTAATTTACATGAAATCCGAAATACTCGTTTTACGTGGTGCACGGCAAGCTCGATGTGATTTATGTTCACCTATTGAGAGTATATAAGGCGAAGGATTTCTCATTATTATTTACGGGAACTAAAATATCTAATCGAAGGATAGATAACCTCGTCTTGCAAATCTCCAGCCAAAGGGGTGAGTGTTAAATTTACATTTCGTTGTATTGTGAATTTTATTCAGATTATCATTTCGTATAATGATGCCTTTATTGCAATTAAACGTGGAATATTTGGAATTACTAGTCACTTTTAGACTTTAAATACAATATCGTAATCTACGGCTTAGATTATTTTTGAGACAACTATTATTAGTCTGGTTTTGTTTATTATAGCTGATTCCGTCGTTGATACCGTAGAAGTACATCACTGATAGCGCATCTAATGACATCGTTGATACCGTCTCTGATACCGTAGCTGCTAACGTAGTTGTTACAATGTATCTGATACCGTAGCTGCTAATAACATCGTTGATACCGTAGCTGCTAATAACATCGTTGATACCGTAGCTGTTAACACATCTGATACCATCTTTTGATAAACGTCTTTGATATCGTCTGATTTGTTGTGGGACATCTATTGTTTGTTCTGGAACATCTCTGTATAAATATCTGAATGTGCTTGTGCCGTTAATTTGTGCAAACGGAATTGAAGTATCTGTCTGTGTGTCGAACTGTCTGTTCGTCAACATCTGTGTAACATGTAAATATCCGGAAAGCTAGAAGTCCGAGTGTCGGAGCTGTCTTAGAGTTGTAAAACGTCCGGGTCGACATCTAGGGTAGTGAGGAACCGTTGGTTCTGGTAGATGTTGTATGCTGTCTGAACGTATAACTGTGGTGGATCCGTGTAGGGAAACGTCCGATAATAGTATTGGTCAACCCTCGGTTCTCGGGGAAACTGGGAGACGATTCAACTGTTGCTGAATCGTGCGGTTATACAGGGGAGACACATAGGTGTATTGAAATTGTGATATAATTTAATACATTGTTGTATTTGCATGTTTATGTCAGATCGCAATAATATTTCAGGTGATTTCAAGTGATCACATAGATATCAATAAAAGCTAGCAACTTGATTGAATACAAGTATATGATCGTGCTAGTTATCGCAATCCATCGTGCGATAGATAGTTTGTCGTTTGTGTTTATTTTTTTCGTAAATCATACTTGCATTTATTTAACTTTTGTAAAGGATTCTTGGATCTGTGTATAATCCAAGAGATCCCTTTACATTTGTGATTCCTTTTGTATTGTTATTTAATTTGTTCATGTATTGTGAATGGTTGTGAGTTTAATTGTGGGTTGAGTGCATGAATTATTGTGTTGTTACATCTGTATTTTTTTCATTTATAATTTATTACATAAATTTATATTTTCTTTCACAAATTGTGTTTGTATTGTTCATTTAATCCACCCTCCTCTCGGTAACAATTCTGTTACAATGGTGTCAGAAGTGGGATTTGAACCCACGCCCACATTCGTGGACCAGAATTAGGCGAAAATTTGAACTGATTTTTGTTGTACTTGAATTGCAAACGAAACTCACCATTTTCTTGATTACGTCGTACACGCATTACCTGGGGTGATTAAGTGGCGTGTAACGATTTGCATGTGCCAATTTGTAATTTACATGAAATCCGAAATACTCGTTTTACGTGGTGCACGGCAAGCTCGATGTGATTTATGTTCACCTATTGAGAGTATATAAGGCGAAGGATTTCTCATTATTATTTACGGGAACTAAAATATCTAATCGAAGGATAGATAACCTCGTCTTGCAAATCTCCAGCCAAAGGGGTGAGTGTTAAATTTACATTTCGTTGTATTGTGAATTTTATTCAGATTATCATTTCGTATAATGATGCCTTTATTGCAATTAAACGTGGAATATTTGGAATTACTAGTCACTTTTAGACTTTAAATACAATATCGTAATCTACGGCTTAGATTATTTTTGAGACAACTATTATTAGTCTGGTTTTGTTTATTATAGCTGATTCCGTCGTTGATACCGTAGAAGTACATCACTGATAGCGCATCTAATGACATCGTTGATACCGTCTCTGATACCGTAGCTGCTAACGTAGTTGTTACAATGTATCTGATACCGTAGCTGCTAATAACATCGTTGATACCGTAGCTGCTAATAACATCGTTGATACCGTAGCTGTTAACACATCTGATACCATCTTTTGATAAACGTCTTTGATATCGTCTGATTTGTTGTGGGACATCTATTGTTTGTTCTGGAACATCTCTGTATAAATATCTGAATGTGCTTGTGCCGTTAATTTGTGCAAACGGAATTGAAGTATCTGTCTGTGTGTCGAACTGTCTGTTCGTCAACATCTGTGTAACATGTAAATATCCGGAAAGCTAGAAGTCCGAGTGTCGGAGCTGTCTTAGAGTTGTAAAACGTCCGGGTCGACATCTAGGGGAGTGAGGAACCGTTGGTTCTGGTAGATGTTGTATGCTGTCTGAACGTATAACTGTGGTGGATCCGTGTAGGGAAACGTCCGATAATAGTATTGGTCAACCCTCGGTTCTCGGGGAAACTGGGAGACGATTCAACTGTTGCTGAATCGTGCGGTTATACAGGGGAGACACATAGGTGTATTGAAATTGTGATATAATTTAATACATTGTTGTATTTGCATGTTTATGTCAGATCGCAATAATATTTCAAGTGATCACATAGATATCAATAAAAGCTAGCAACTTGATTGAATACAAGTATATGATCGTGCTAGTTATCGCAATCCATCGTGCGATAGATAGTTTGTCGTTTGTGTTTATTTTTTTCGTAAATCATACTTGCATTTATTTAACTTTCGTAAAGGATTCTTGGATCTGTGTATAATCCAAGAGATCCCTTTACATTTGTGATTCCTTTTGTATTGTTATTTAATTTGTTCATGTATTGTGAATGGTTGTGAGTTTAATTGTGGGTTGAGTGCATGAATTATTGTGTTGTTACATCTGTATTTTTTTCATTTATAATTTATTACATAAATTTATATTTTCTTTCACAAATTGTGTTTGTATTGTTCATTTAATCCACCCTCCTCTCGGTAACAATTCTGTTACAATGGTGTCAGAAGTGGGATCGTTGGATTAAGTGAACTGTCAATCATTTTTGTGAAGGTATACATTTAATGTTTATATTCGAGCGTGACCTTCTGTTAAGATAATACTCTAGTTGGAGTTTATTTTTGTCTAGTTTACCTAGGTCCGTGAGTCCAGTATAAACGTGTTCAAAGTATTGGTTTGGTTATATATCTATATTCATATTACAATTGTCATTGTCATGTCATCCCTTAAGGACTTGGTTGCCTTAGGCAAAGAATTTGGGTATGAAGGTGAAAGTCTAAGGAAATTTATTCAAGAAAAACAAGCCCGGGAAAGGGAAGAAAGGGCAAGGTCAAGGGAATTAGAAAGGGAATCCGAAGATAGGAAATGGGCCTTTGAGAGGGAAAAGTTAGAATTTGAGAAGGAAAAGATAGAATTAGATAAGCAGGCCGAAAGGGAAAAGATAGAATTAGAGAAGCAGGCCGAAAAGGACAGGATAGAATGGGAAATGGAAGCGGAGCAAAGGCGAATAGAGTTAGATAAACTTGCAAAAGTAGAAATGTTAGGGTTAGAAGAAATAGCAAAGCAACGGGATCATGAGCGTAAGGTAGAATTAGCGACATCTGGAAGAGAACACGATTCTACCTTTAGCAAATTAAGGGGCCCCAAATTACCTCCCTTTGACGATGAAAAAGATAACATAGATAGTTATCTTCATCGGTTTGAGCGGTATGCCGAAAACCAGAAGTGGAGTCAAAATGACTGGGCGCTGCATCTGAGTGCTTTATTAAAAGGTAAAGCACTGGATGTATACTCGCGACTTCCTAGGGACGATGTGTTTAAGTACGACGTCCTAAAGGAAGCACTTCTCAAAAGGTACGAGCTCACTGAACAAGGTTTTCGAAAAAAGTTCAGGTATAGCAAGCCCGATAAGGGAGAAACCTTTGGTCAGTTCACCGTCAGAATTGCGAACTATTTTGAGCGGTGGATTGAATGCGGCAAAGCGGTGAAAACGTTTGAAGGGTTGACTGATTTCTTGCTCAGAGATCAATTATTTAATACAGTTGGGCGAGAATTAGATCAATTTCTGAAGGAGAAAGTCTTCACAAACGTAAAAGATATGGCTAAGCAAGCCGATTTATTTGCCGAAGCTCATGGGGGAACCCAGAACGTGGTTTTAAAAGATTTTAAGTCTGGAAACCAGTCTGTAAGACCTATGCCTAGGGAGCCTGTAAAATCAGCTGAGGTAAAAAGGTCAGTTGGGAATCCAGTTTTTCAGCGTGTGCGGTGTTTCTTGTGTAATGCATTGGGTCATGTTCAAAAAGACTGTCCTAAAAGAAAGGCACTTATACATAAGGTAGCAGTGGCTATGCAAAGTAAAGGTATATCCGATAACAACGTACATGTAGAACCTTGTATTCATTCACTTGGCACGTGTTTATTTCCTGAAGCGCGTGTACCAACCGCGAGAGGGTTTGTCAACGGTCGAGAAGTCGTGGTATTGCGTGACACTGGTTGTACGGGCGTAGTGATCAAACGTAGTCTCGTGCAGGATAACCAAATGCTCGGGTGGGAATCCCCATGTATGTTACTTGATCAGACGATGGGTCGCATTCCCGTAGCAAGGATCACAGTAAAAACACCTTTCTTAACGGGAACTGTTGATGCCCTTTGTATGGACAATCCTATTTACGATCTGACGATCGGTAATGTTGAAGGTTCCCGTCTTCCAACCATGGCCGATTTTAAAATACCTTTGGCCCAGGCAGTCGAAACGCGAGCGCAAACACGGCGAGAGAAATCCGCGTTTCATAAATTAATAGTCCCTGAATCGATCTCAGGAATTTCCCGTGATGATTTCAAACAAGAGCAAGAACGTGATGAATCCATCAGAACAATTGTTGAGAAAATCACGTCCGGCGCGATTAAACATTGCAAGCGTGGGGGTAGCTCTAGATTCGTACGCAAGAACGGATTAATTCATAGGGAGTTTAGCGCTCGGGAGGGTAAGAAGTATTGGCAAGTGGTCGTACCCCAGAGATATAGATCTCAAGTACTTAGGGTGGCGCATGAGTCAAGCATGGCAGGACACCTAGGTAAGGCTAAGACCACTAGCAGGGTAGTCGCTGAATTCTACTGGCCCGGTGTTAATGGCGATGTCACACGGTTCTGTAGGTCGTGCGACGTATGTCAGAAAACCGTTTGTAAGGGAAGGGTCACAAGGGTGCCCTTAGGACAAATGCCATTAATAGATACACCGTTTAAAAGAGTGGCAGTAGATATTGTAGGACCAATACACCCGGTTACCGAAAGAAAGAATAGGTACATACTTACTCTGGTTGATTACGCAACCAGATACCCCGAAGCCGTAGCGTTACCAACTATTGAAACGGAAAGGGTAGCTGAAGCATTAGTTGATATCTTCAGTAGGGTAGGGGTGCCAGAGGAAATCCTCACTGATTGTGGTGCCCAATTCACCTCTGACCTCATGGGTGAAATAAGTAGGCTGTTATCCATCAAACAGCTAAACACTACCCCATACCATCCGATGTGCAATGGACTGGTAGAGAAGTTTAATGGTACCCTGAAAAGCATGCTACGGAAGATGTGCGCGGAACGTCCGCAAGACTGGGACCGTTATTTAAACGCTGTTCTGTTCGCGTACCGTGAAGTACCGCAGGAAAGTTTAGGGTTCTCACCCTTTGAACTGTTGTATGGTAGAACAGTTCGAGGCCCGATGCGGATACTACGCGAACTATGGACTGGTGATGTCGCGAACGAGGAAATAAAAACGACTTACCAGTACGTGTTAGATCTAAGAAACAAACTTGAGAGTACATGCCAGATGGCACGTGACGAATTGATTAAATCGGGGCGCAGATATGCCAAGTATTACAACCGCAGAGCGCGTAATAGGAAATTTCTTGTGGGAGATCAGGTGCTATTGCTTCTTCCAACGAGTTCGAATAAGTTATTAGTCCAGTGGAAAGGTCCATATGAAGTTAAAGAAGTAAAAGGTGACATGGATTATAAAATTGACATGGACGGTAGTGTAAAAACATTCCATGCGAATATGCTCAAGTTGTATATTAAGAGACAGAGCGACAATGTTGGAAAGGGGGTCTTAAATGTTGTTTGTACGGCAGTCGTAGACGATGATGAAGCTGATTCGAATATAGAGAGTTCCCTTGAATGTCCCTTGGGAGTTGCGGGGGAGGGGATAGATAAAGTCGATGTGAGTGCGGAGTTGACGAAAGACCAGCGTCAACAGATTAATGCGCTCTTGGCTAAACATTCTTATGTATTCACTGACAGACCAGGTTGTACAACTTTGTTGGACCTCAAAATTAAGCTGAATACGTCTGACCCTATTCGAATCAAGGGCTATCCGGTGCCATACAACGCACGTGAAGCTGTGGACGAAGAGGTGAGTAAAATGTTGGATCTGGGGGTGATTGAACCCTCCAACTCACCATATTCGTCTCCAGTAGTGTTAGTAAGGAAAAAGGACGGGACGAACCGATTCTGTATCGATTTTCGGCAGTTGAATAAAATCACTGTGTTCGATGCAGAACCAATGCCAGATATGGAGGGTCTATTTGCAAAGTTGTCGGGAAACCGATGGATTTCCAAATTGGATCTGTCCAAGGGATATTGGCAGGTTCCCATTGTCCCAGAGTCCCGAACTTTGACGGCATTTGCGACCCAGAAAGGATTGTATCAATTCAAAGTGATGCCTTTCGGGTTAGTTGGAGCCAGCGCCACTTGTTGTCGTTTGATGCGAAAGTTGCTGAAAGGTTTAACAAACGTTGATAGCTTTGTAGACGACATATTCGTGTACACGAATACTTGGAGTGAGCACGTGTCCGTACTGAGCGAGCTCTTCAATAGACTCCGCAGAGCGAACCTCACAGTGAGACCCACTAAATGCAGTATTGGTTATACAGATTTAGATTGTTTGGGTCATAGGGTCAGCGGTATGGGTCAGTTAAAACCTCATCCCAAGCAAATTGAAGCAATTAGAGACGCACCGAAGCCAACCAACAAAACGCAGGTAAGATCATTTCTAGGTCTAGTAGGTTTTTACAGAAAGTTTATACTGAACTTTGCAGCCATTGCTAGCCCGCTGTCTGATTTGACCAAAAAGGGGCAACCAAACAAAGTGGAATGGGGACCGCCACAAGATAAAGCATTTTGTACTCTGAAAGAGAAACTGGTTAGTGCACCTATATTGAAATTGCCAGATGTCAGCAAACCTTTTATTCTAAGAACAGACGCTTCTGAAACTGGGTTGGGGGCAGTTTTATTGCAAGAGCAGGACGACAGTAAGTTACCCGTAGCTTACTCGAGTAGAAAATTGCTACCCAGGGAGAAAAATTATTCCGTTATAGAAAAGGAATGTTTGGCCGTAGTATGGGGAATTGGGAAGTATCACGCATATCTATTTGGGAGAGATTTCGTTCTTGAGACTGATCACCAACCCCTACTGTATTTAAACAAGGCCAAGGTCGCTAACGCTCGGTTGATGCGTTGGGCGCTAACACTGCAACCTTATCGTTTCCGTGTAGAAGCAATAAGGGGAGTTGAAAATATAGGCGCAGACTACTTGAGTAGGGCATGATGGGAAATTTGTATGAATTTGCCCAGTAATAAAATCCAGTTTGTAGTATAACCAGTGTAAATGTTGTAAGATATCATCAGTAGTTATTTTTCTTCTATTCTGTGTTAGTTTTAAAAATGTGTACATTTTTATTCTTAGGGGGGAGGTATTGTCACAGAATTAGGCGAAAATTTGAACTGATTTTTGTTGTACTTGAATTGCAAACGAAACTCACCATTTTCTTGATTACGTCGTACACGCATTACCTGGGGTGATTAAGTGGCGTGTAACGATTTGCATGTGCCAATTTGTAATTTACATGAAATCCGAAATACTCGTTTTACGTGGTGCACGGCAAGCTCGATGTGATTTATGTTCACCTATTGAGAGTATATAAGGCGAAGGATTTCTCATTATTATTTACGGGAACTAAAATATCTAATCGAAGGATAGATAACCTCGTCTTGCAAATCTCCAGCCAAAGGGGTGAGTGTTAAATTTACATTTCGTTGTATTGTGAATTTTATTCAGATTATCATTTCGTATAATGATGCCTTTATTGCAATTAAACGTGGAATATTTGGAATTACTAGTCACTTTTAGACTTTAAATACAATATCGTAATCTACGGCTTAGATTATTTTTGAGACAACTATTATTAGTCTGGTTTTGTTTATTATAGCTGATTCCGTCGTTGATACCGTAGAAGTACATCACTGATAGCGCATCTAATGACATCGTTGATACCGTCTCTGATACCGTAGCTGCTAACGTAGTTGTTACAATGTATCTGATATCGTAGCTGCTAATAACATCGTTGATACCGTAGCTGCTAATAACATCGTTGATACCGTAGCTGTTAACACATCTGATACCATCTTTTGATAAACGTCTTTGATATCGTCTGATTTGTTGTGGGACATCTATTGTTTGTTCTGGAACATCTCTGTATAAATATCTGAATGTGCTTGTGCCGTTAATTTGTGCAAACGGAATTGAAGTATCTGTCTGTGTGTCGAACTGTCTGTTCGTCAACATCTGTGTAACATGTAAATATCCGGAAAGCTAGAAGTCCGAGTGTCGGAGCTGTCTTAGAGTTGTAAAACGTCCGGGTCGACATCTAGGGTAGTGAGGAACCGTTGGTTCTGGTAGATGTTGTATGCTGTCTGAACGTATAACTGTGGTGGATCCGTGTAGGGAAACGTCCGATAATAGTATTGGTCAACCCTCGGTTCTCGGGGAAACTGGGAGACGATTCAACTGTTGTTGAATCGTGCGGTTATACAGGGGAGACACATAGGTGTATTGAAATTGTGATATAATTTAATACATTGTTGTATTTGCATGTTTATGTCAGATCGCAATAATATTTCAAGTGATCACATAGATATCAATAAAAGCAGCAGAGAGGGTGTATCGGACAACATTTTTAGACAAGTATTCACTGAAATCACGCTTAAAATCAATGAAACCAATGACATCAGGCCCAAAAGTCAATGACATCAGGTCCCAAATGTGTGTGTGAATCATGGATTAGGTCCAAAAAAAAATATGAAAAAAATCAATGAAATTAATGAAATCAAAAACTTTTCAACTATTACATTTTTTGGGAAAAAGGGACTACAACGTCGTTGTCACTACCCTCTCTGCTGCTAGAACTTTCAGTTGGGGTTAACCGAATATTTGATCCAGTCCGATACGATATCGTGTTCGAGACCTTGTCTGGGGGACGAAAATCACTACGATTTCACAAATAGACTAATTTGTAAAACCTCCTCTTGTAAATCAATCAGATTATTAGACTGGTCAGTGAGTTTGAAATTAATTCTGGTTAATGAATTATTATGACATCGCATATAGACTGGATTCACCGGGGACTCAATTATTAAAAACCCTGGAGGAGCTGTTGGTGCAAATGAATACAAAATATATCCCTGCTGAGCTTGATTTGATCGTTCTAAATTTATTTGATAGCTTCCTTCGATCACATCACATACTAAATTGAGCGCAATCACCGTTGAAATATTCACATTGAACGGAGCAATATGCCTGCCACCACCATCTGGGTCATTATTGTGTGTCAGGATAGTTGTTTCCGGTGATGTTGTTTTTTTCCACGTATCATGAATTATTTTAAAACCGACATCTATGGCATCACTGAGAGATTTTTGTAGTTCTAAGAGATTATATCCTGGTAGATTGAATTCGGAAATATTTTCTACGCTTATATGATATTTTGTCGTAAATTCTATTTTCGTGTTAGGGTGTCTGGCAAGGGCTACCTCTCGTATAATTAGTGAATGAAATATATAAATGTCACTGAGGATTCTGTTACATGTTTCTATGACGCTGATAAATTCATCTCGGGTGAGAGAGCCGGATTTAAGGGATATTAACAACAACGAAATATCGTTATTGAACGCTGTGAAGTTTTCAGTAATTTTATCCTGTCGAGTTATGTAGTATTTCTCCCCTCCCTTATCTATCTTTTCAGTGAAAAAATTCAATTTGTCATAATCTCTATAACTCTTTACTGGATTATCAGATTTTGTCCTGTCGGTGATATAATCAGTTTTTTTTGGCTCTGGTAAATCAACGGTTTTTCCCCCGGGTGGTAATTCAGGCCATCCTAGTACGGTTCTAATAGAACTCTGATATATATCTACGACGTATCCTTCTGTGCTTATTTCAATGGCAGATGATAGTGTTGGTTCATGAACTGTTATAGCTATTTTTGACTCTACTCCAGTAATCGATTTTATTCTACGCGCGAATTCATTATTGATTTGTTCAATTTGATATGATCCGGTTGGTATGGAAACAACGTTCCAGTCTGGGGTACCTTCGGGTTTATTCTTATTTGCAAATACCAGTGAATTATTGGGTTGTTGACCACCAAATGATTTTGACCTAATATTTGGCCAACTGTGGTATACTCGTAATTTTGCTAGCGCTATCTCCTTCACTGGGACTGGAGAGGGGAAATTCACACTGAATTCTGGATTCGTTGAGGTTATTGAGATCATGCTTGTTTGTACTGGGTTTGTGTTCTCCACTATTTGTTGAAGTAATTCCATCTGTGTTGTCATTGTTATTATACTCATGTTGTATTTCTAATTTTGACATCGCAGAATCATATATATCTACCATCGCTGAAAACTCACTCTCTGATATAATTGTATCATCGAGCGATGACGATATCAATGAGGATAATTGCGAGTATGCAGTGGACACAACATGAAATTGAATTATGTAGTCTTGTAGTTTCCGTTGGCTGCATGAGGATATTTTTTTTGTGATTATTGAAATTATTCCAGCGATTGTTGTTGCCGCAGAAATGCAAATTGGAACAGCTATCGGGGCCATCATTGTCACTGAAGACAGTATAATACCAGCTCCGGTGATTACACCACTCACAGCGTACACAGTAACATCAATTGCGGTAATTCTCCTGCGATATTTTTTAATTTTCAATTCATACTCCTCAGACAAGGTTTTGAGTCTAGTTTGATACTCTCTGACCTGATCATAGCGATATTGCGATGATGAAATCATTTTTTATTTTAAATACGCTAGCGTTTTCAATTGAAACCGTTAGTGAAATTGCTTTGCAATTTTCAACTTAAATCCGCTACGAATTCCACATACCACGTTGTTGAGACCCTAACCAAATTTTTATCAGTAGATGTGATTGTAAACTTTTCAGTTGTATTCTTGTCGATGATCGTTGAAATCGTATTATTGAACACGGATGAACTGGACGATGAAATATTAAATTGAGATAATGGTGTTATTAGTGTTAATCGATAAATACCCTTAACGGTTGCAGTGATATATAATGTGTTGTTTGTAGGTGTCCACTCAAATGATCCGTGTTGGATCGTGTATACTAAGTTGTTGGTTTTCTCATGAGGAATTTTTGTTTTTTCAATGGCTGTTATCATCCTCGTTGCATCCCCTTTGATGTCTTCGATGAAAGTTTTCGTCTCATCGATGGATTTTTTAATATCAGGGAGTTTTAGTTCAATTTTATCTAACGGGGTTCCAATAAATTTATCAATGATATTTCTACGAAATGATATAAACTGTTTTATGTGTTCTTCAATTCTAGATTCAAGTGTTGCTAGTACAACCACAGAATTGTTTAACTCATCGTTGAGAATTTTTAATCGATCTGTAATCGTCGAAACGAGTACACCCGGTTTGAGTTTACCCTGATCGGAAAATAACGCAACTGTGTTCTCGATTGCATTTTGTTGTTTAACTAAAATATCATCCAGAGAGATATTACTAGATTTCAATTTACCCTGTTTGTCCTGAAATACAACTATTTCATTGGGTTCAACACTTTCTAAATTCAACGTCTCAGCTATTTCATCTTTAATTTTTTTTGTTATATCCTTGATAGAATCAGGAGTTGCAGTGTCATCGGGTTTGGGTTTCAGAGGTCTTCCCCAAATATCAATCATGATATTTTATATATCTCTCTCTAAAAAGCGATTACTAGTGTAGTCATTTACGACAATGTGTGGTGGTTTTCCCCTTGGGTTACCCAAGGAGTTAGAAATAGCGTCAAGGACATTTAATACTTCACTGCCGCATATTGGTGGGTCATTGATTTGTTGTGTTGGTAGCGTAGAATACCAAGTCTTCATTGGAAGGGTTTTTATATACCGCATAAACTCTTTTGGTGGGGCTAATCCATATGAATCAAAATAGACAATCCCACGTGGATCAATAGCGTATGCAACCCAGTGAGTTCCAGGTCCGGTGCTGTTATCGAGATTAATAATACCTGTTTCAGTTTTGTTTGGTTGATGTGGTAATTGATCTTTCATAAAAACACCTCTGAAATGTTTAATCGCTAGTTTTTTAGCAGCATCCATTAAATCAAAATTGGACATTGGAATCATTGATGATTTCTGTATTAATAAACCGTTCCTGGTAGTCTCAGGCCTGATCCGTGAACGGATCTCCCGCTGTACCATGAATACGGGGTCCCTGGTAGTCTTAGACCTTTTCCGCTGTACCACGAATACGGGGTTCCTGGTAGTCTTAGACCCAATCCTTGAACGGATCGTCTCTTTTTTTTATATCCTTGTCCAGCTGCCTTTTTCAACGCCATTCCTGCTGCAGTACCAACGGCTCCTAACGCTGCTGCTTTAGCCACCGCTGGGGCTGCTGCTGCAATCAATGCTGGTATTGCAGCTAACAATGGAAATATACCACCTGTTTTCATCATATTTTTAATAGCAGCCGCAGAGAGAGTAATCTGAACTCCCTTTTTATCCTTGAAAGCATCATTGAAATGTTTCACCTGACGAGTTGTCAGCGATAATTTATTTTCACCACCCGTCATTTGATTAGGTTTCAACGTGATTGTGGTTCCACATTTTTTAGCCGATTCTGATTGCAATTTTTTGATTTGACCAGGAGTTAACGTAACACTAATAACACTATATGACATTATATATAATTGATTGATTCTAATTCAATGAAAAATCGTTCAAAGATTTTCTACTGGGGCATCTACCACTCTCATTCTTCCACCAACACCTTCGAGTAGCATTGATTTATCACTGAGAATGACAGCAACCGCTCTATAATTCGGGATAAGGATAGGAGCAACCCCAGCAACTAGTGGACCAGTCGGACGGGTTACACGGGCTCTAAAGTGTATATCAACGACAGATTGTCTCATCAAATCAAGATGTTCCAATGAAAAGTAATAAATCGGATAAAGGCTTTTAAAATCCAATTGTGATATTTGCAAACCGGTATCCACATTTAGATCACGTGCCATAAATGACAACAGGTTATGATAGACACGTGCAATATGATTCTGACCGTAATCAAGTTGTATATCCTCGGATGGTTCCTGCTGTGCGTTTATTCTCAGCGAGACTTCACTAACACCTAACTGATCAAATATCATATGACTTCGTTCTTGATTACCAACTCGCGCAGCATTCTGTAACGCAATAAATATATGACGTGGAGCTGAAACCCCTTGTTTTGATGCCAGGTGCCATGTGAATGTACCATCAACACTGTCTTGTTTACTATCCGTGGTCACTGATAACCAACTTAACAACGACTTTCCTCCTTGGTCCATAAATGATAGTAGTCGCTGTTCGTCTGTGATTGATGGAGTTAACACTGGCATCCATAATGATAGTTTTGTTAAAATGACTTTACCGGCAGCAACCCCAGCATTACGCCAGATTGCATCATCATCAGTACCCTTTCTCACGAGTGCTATTGTGTGTTTGGCTCCATAAATAACTTTTCGGACGTTTCTACAGAATCCAAATATGTGATGTAGTGGAATCGCACATGAAAATCGTCGACGCTGCCCATGCAACGTTGCTACACGTGTTGCAAATCCTAAATTGAGATTACCATTAACGCCTCCGAGAATATCAAACGCAGCTCCGGGTCTAATTCGACGTTCTGGATTAGCTGCTTCTTGTTGATTGGCTTCTGCAGTACCCTGTGCTGTTAACACTTTAATGAATTGAAGGTGATCAGCGGTATCAGAGGTATCCTTTGCAAACATCATAGATGGACCCGCTGATCTTGTATAATCATCAGAATATCTCGCTAACCCTATGATTGTTGTGGCCATATCAACTTCACGGTCAATGGATTCAATTTCTTTTCCATCAATGAGATATCTAGCGCTTTCAAATAACGCCATGATGCCGTTATTAACAAAACCAACTCGGACATTTGAGTTATTGTCATATGGGGTATCAGCTGCAACATTTGTTACAAGTTCTCCTTCTACTTCAATAAATGCCTCACACGGTAGAAAATATTTACTGGTATCATGAACTTGAAGTTCAATTCGCGATCGGAGATCTGGTTGTACTGCGTGATAAGAATAATATTGATAATCGCGTACAGAATCATCTTTACGCACTGGGGCGTCTATATCAAATGCTGGATCAGATGATTTTTTGAACATTTTATTCTATTTATCAGAGTCTAAATAGTGAAATCGTAAACGATTTTTCCATTTTCATCGACGTAGTTTTTTAAGGCCACTTCCTGCTATCATGTTTGCAATATTACTTTGGTCTCCTTGATTTACCATCGACGCTAGTTTTTCATCTACTGCGTTATTTATAATTTTACTAACACTTGCAGGCATTTCTTCTGTAGACGGTAACGGTTTCTTTTTTCGCCCCACTAATGATGTTATTTTATCCTTCGCAGTTGAAAACGCTTTCCCGGCAAGATCTCCAACAGTATTAATACCCTTATCACGAATAACATCAATGGCTTTCATTGATAACTGTTTAGCTAACGGCATCACTTTGGGGGCCATTCTTGAAAAGAATCCTAAAATGGTCTTGCCGAGGCCATCTCCGTAGTATGCTCTATAAACTGGAAACCGTGAATTAACTACATAGACGAGGGTTGGTTTATCATGATTGTAATGGATGATCATTATTATAAAAACAATAGTGTTTTCAATTGTTATTTAATCACTATGATACCCATTTGCTAACTCGTCAATGAAATCTCGATAGGTTTTGATATCCATGATACCGCCGGCAAATAACCGTCTACAGATATCAGCTGCTTCATTAATTATTTCTGGAGAGTTATTTCCAGCTCTGAATCCTCCGATGAGAACATCTAATCGTGATATATCATTGATAACACTATCAGGACAAATGTTTCCAATCCTTGGATTTCCTAATCCACTTCCGCTATAGCCAGCTGCTTCATCTAGTTTGTCTGTATCCGTGGTTTGTAAATAATCAAGAGTATCATCATCATCATCATCAGGTGGTAGTTGTTGTTTTTTTTGTCTCCGTGTTGGTGTTTGACGTCGTTCTTCTAAATCATCATCATCATCAGGTGGTAGTTGTTGTTTTTTTTGTCTTCTTGTTTGTCTACGTGTTGGTGTTTGACGTTTTAGTTCTTGCCGTTCTTCTATTTCTCGTTGTCGCTCTTCTATTTGTTCTCTTTTATAATTACTAATTCCCTTTTTAAATTCCTTGTATCCTATCTCATCCTTATTCAAACGACCAATCCCTTTATTTAGTTTATACAAATAATCGAACCAATCATTACTTGATATTCTATCATTTTTATACTCGTCCTTTAAAAAATCTTTTTTTGAATTATAACTTTGAGCAGCAAAATTACCAAAGGCTTGATAATCCTTTGATTTCAATAAACTAGGTTTTTTTATTAATATTTTAGCATGATCAGTAAATTTATTCAACAGAGAAATAGTCGTTTTTTTCGGATCAGTTTTTTCAGTTTGTTCAGTTTTCGCTGCTAGTTTTTCAAGTTCACCAATAACAGATTTTCCCGTCTCGGGACCATCTCCCAGTAAAGCACGCTCTACCCCCTTCGTTGCTGTGGTTACTGGTTTAAACAACTCTTCAGACCCCAGAGCAAAATCAGTTTGTAAACTCTGTCGTTGTTGCAGTTTATTTCTTACAGAGTCACTAATTGGTACAAATCTCTTAATTGCATCCAGTCGTTCACGAGCCAATCGGGTTGTTAATGCTTCATTGACCATTATTTGAAATCGCAAACTATTTTTCAATTGCAAAACAATTTTTCAATCCCGACCTAACACCATCGTGCAACTCCCTTTTTGACATCAGTGACATGTCGGATGATTTTTAACACGGTCATGGAAGTGTTATTTCATCGTGAGACACCTTCTATCAGGTGTGGCGAAAGTATCAAAATTGTATATAAATAAAATAATACTGATAGTTTCGCCATCAATGACATGTCGGATGATTTTTGATACGGTCATGGAAGTGTTATTTGATTGTTTTGACATCTCTATCATTGATGTTGAAAGTATCAAAATTGTATATAAATAAAATAATACTGATAGTTTCAACATTCTAGTTTTGACCAATCTGACACATCGTCCATCGATTTTTGACATCCCTCTGAGGGTCGGCTAAAAAAAATGATAAATAATCGGGCAATCAAAAAATGATAAGAGTCGGGGCAATCAATGGTCGGGCAATCAAAATTGTTCATTTTCTTGAATTAATGCTCGTAGGTTTCTAATTTTAGAGTTGACTTCTTTTTTCAATTCGTATTCGTTACCTAATTCTTTTCGTATTCCCTCTACGATAGTATACAACGGAACGAACACACTGATGTCACTGGAAAATGAAAGAGAGTCTTTAATAGAATTCTGAATTTTTTTGATGAGTGCATACTTCTTGGGTAGCATATACTTGTTAGTGCTAACTCCGTATTCTATATCCTGAAAATCAGACACAATTTGATCAGGATTTAATCCATCTGATAGTTTGATATCCTGATTTTTCAATTTTGCTATTTCAACTATGATGCTATTCATGTTTTCAGAATTCATTATTCTATAAGTATGACATATCTCTAATTGGAAATTATGACGCATTAGACAAAACTAAATTGAACTTTTTGCCCCGTCTTTTTTGAAATAGCCGATCGATAAATCCCCTCTGCAACTTTTCGTACTGACGGTCCACAAATATCGAAAAATTTACCGGCTTCATATAATGATTGAAATATTTTTTCTTCATTAGTTGTTGTATTCAAAGATGTCACAGGTCTCTTCCTAACCGTTTTGCAAGTGCCAGCTCTTCCTCGTTTGGAATTCTCACTCAGTGTGATAGCCTGCAGATTGGATACAGAATTATTCTTTGGATTAGAATCCTTGTGATAAATAACAAAACCATCTTTGATCAATCCATTAAAACATTCAAATACGAAACGATGAATGAGATAATTTTTCTTTCCAATAGTAAACTTCAAATACCCTTGATTATTCACAACACCGACCGGTTTCTTTAGTCTACGGTTTCTGACAGTACCATCACTGGATGCTTCATATTTTGTAATCACTGGATGTGGTCTGAATTCTTGGTCCATATATACTATTCTATTGTTTGTCTAATTCAGTGTTTGGTTCAATAATTACATCACTGGAAAATCTTTCGATATAGTCTTGCGGGGTTCTTATGATTTTATCCTTGATGTTGTCAGGGTCAAGGGCCTTTTCAGGGTCATAATTTCTGATAGATTGTCCATTTTTTATTCTTTTATCATAATAACGCTTCAATTCCCTATATCGCTTACCACCACAATCAATACACAATTGTGATCTTCCCTTGACCCCAACCCCACATCGAATACAGGGTAACGGACCAAGACTTCCACGTCGAAAACTTTGCATATGATACCTACAGTATTCATTTTTTCTGCATGATTTGTTACACGGGGTTACATTTCCCATCATGAGCCATTTGCAGTGATTCATTATACATAAAACTTTCATTTAAATGTTTGTTTTTTATATAGCATGAAGGAGTTCAAGAGATTGACTTCGAAAAATGCTAAATTCAATGCTGATAGAGAGTTCAAGAGATTATTGAAAATCAATCCTAGATTTAATCTCGATAGACCAAAAAAACGTCAAAAACGTCCAAGAGACGGAAACATGAAAGAGTTTAAGAGATTATTAAAAATCAATCCTAGATTTAATCTCGATAGACCAAAAAAACGTCCAATAGACGGAAACAAACGTAACAAACGTCCAAGAGACGGAAACATGAAAGAGTTTAAGAGATTATTGAAAATCAATCCTAAATTTAATATCGATAGACCCAAAAAGCGTAACAAACGCACAATAGACGGAAACATGAAAGAGTTTAAGAGATTATTAAAAATCAATCCTAGATTTAATCGCGATAGACCCAAAAAACGTAACAAACGTCCAAGAGACGGAAACATGAGATCATCATGGAAGGATGCTCAATTCAATCTTGATATAGTTTCTAATACACCCAAGAATAAAATTCTTGATAAACCCATCAGAGACTGTTTTAATGAATTTAAGCGTGATGGAGCATCTTATTGCTGGTCAACATTTCGAATTGATGGTGTTGTTGACGCTACCATGAATGATGAAAAAGCAGCAGTGATCATTTCACGTGTTGGGGAAAAAAGTCATTTTTTCCGAATCAAATTCATTATCCGTGAGAATGGCAAATGGATTATTAAGGATAAATTTGAACCCATTCTCAAGGGTAAAAAAACTGTCACCGTGAATCAGGATTCCAAACCGGGAATTTTGACTGGAATTGATAAACCCTACTACGAAAGATCTTATCCTGTCACAGCAGTTGTTTACGGGATCTATCCGCTCAATGAAAAACCTGATATTTCAAAACTAGCACCCATGAAATATTCGACAGGGCTCAATTGTGTAGCAGAACGAATAATAGAACACTTCACAAATGCATCCCGGGGGAATAAACTCACTGATCTAAGACGAAAAAAAATAACCGAGTGGGAGTTCACGGTAAAAGAGCATGGAGCAACAATTCAGGATATAGCCAAATTAGAAACATCATTGAGATTTCCAATATCGGTAAGAACAATCACCGGTGAAGTATTATACGAATCGAAATATCAATCAAAAGGAACCCCCATTGAAATTATTGATCATAACGCGCACGCGTGGTCATCTGCAGTAACAATATTTCCACGGATAGAACCGTAAAATATCTATCCCAAACCGAAGAGTTTTTTTCAGAGCAGAAATTATTTGATGCTATTTACCATTTGAGTAAAAACGATCCTGTGTCAGCGTGGCTATTTCATAGTAATTCAGACGAGGAATGCAGATTTGATCAGTTTGTAAGGCCCAACGGAGAATTATACCGTACTGAAGAACTGCAGAATCAAATGAAACAACTAGCTAGTGAGTTTTCTGAGGACGGAGAAGAAGACGATCAATTATTAGCAAACTGTTTCACAGTACCATCCATTGCAGCGCATTTTGCTAGAAAGAAAAACGCGTGGAAACCAACACGAAGTGAGTTTTTATCAGATGTCAAATTGTCCTGTCTTGAATACGGCCACGGCGGATTATGGAACACAAAATACACCTCTGATTCCGTTATTTCAGTTGATATGATTGCGTGTTATCCAGGAAGTTTTCTTGGGTATGGAGAGTGTGAGAAATATTTCAAACGATTTGGACACCCTACACACGAAATGACCCGCGTTGCTATTAATGGACCACTTCCTGATTTTGATTTAACCGGATTCGCTTGTGTGGTATCATTTGAAATGGCTGAAGGACTTCATCCGTGTAGTTATCTTTGGATTGGTAAACACATGTCTGAAAAACACTGGATGCCAATAGTGTTGTTACGGTATATGCTTGATTGTAAGATGTTAAAATCATTAATTGTCAGTGAAGCAATTATATCCTATCGAGCACAGAAATCAGTCTGGTTACCACAACCTGATCTAGAAAAAATAATTAGCGAAGAGCGAAAACTGTTTCCTGATTTTAATGAACAACAAATCATGGATTGGTCCAGACAGTTATTTGAAATCAGAAACAATGAAGCAAAAAATCTTGGACGAAGAATAATCGGTAAATTTACCCAAGGTGGCAAAGATGATAATACGAAATATTCTTCACGATTGATTATAGACAACGCTGAATACGATTTTGTAATGGCGGATTTAACGAATAAGGGCCTATATGTCAATCGTAAGGACGCATTTATGTCCGATGGAACCAAATTGGGTACAATTGTTACCTACAATGATGGATACCATCCGCAGTACACACATTTGAGAGCTTCTATGCTTGGTTATGCTTCTATCAATCTGTTTTCAATGATCAATAGATTTCCTACCACCGCAGTTAGAGTTGCTACTGACTCATTTTACATAAATAGCAAAATGGCTGATTTTAAGGCTACTGGCAACGAGAAATGGGGATCATGGAGAATTAAGAAAGAAATGATTCATGATTATATTCCATCAGCAGATGTTACCATTGAAAATAATTACTTAGAAAGCAATCAGTGTTCAGAATTTTCTAGTGCACCACCGATTTCTGATCCAATATGCCTGTATAAAACAGTTTATTTAAACGGCTGTGGTGGGTCAGGAAAAACAACCCGGGCAATTGAGTTATTTCGTCGTGGAAACGCTAGCGTTTCTAACATGATTGTGCTAACACCAACTCATAGACTTGCAAGAGAAATGATACAGAGAGGGGTAAATGCTTGCACTTATCACAGCTTTTTCCGATGGAAGGGAGATAAATGGACTCCTGAGCGCATGGGAGAGAAATTTATTCCTGAAATTATCATTTGGGATGAAATAGACACAGTGTCCGAAGATGTCTTAAAAATATTTCTTGAGTGGTTGTTATTGAAAAATACAAAAGTCGTCATGTGCGGTGATCACGGGCAACCACCACCATTTGTCGGTGCATCCCCCCATGAATGGCTAAAGGGTTTTGTAGACTATTATGAAGAAATTGATACCGATCATAGATCACTTGATAATGAATTAAAAGAATTGAAGAAACTAATTAGATTACAACCGGATAGAATCCAATGTGAAATAACCCGTGAAATAATTTCGGAAACTCCCATGAATGAGTTTTGGGAAATGTGGAGACCAAATGATTTAATCATTGCAAGTAGAAAAATAGTCAGAGACACACTTCAGATGAAGTTATTTGAATTGCATAAACAAAAATTTGCAACACTTCCAGTGCCTCTTTGTTATAGGCCATCGGATACGCGAAAACAGAACATCGAAGTTGATATTCCAGGACAGAGTGAAAAGCAGATTCTCGTATTAAATGATATTGTGCTGGTTGATATCAATGTCGTTGAAGATGCATTGCGTGCCAATAAATCCCCGTGGACGCTAGGATACGCAGCAACAATACACTCTTCACAGGGATTGACTATATCGGATACAACTCTTTGGATGGTAGATAATCGCATAGAATGGTCGAATTTAGTCTATCTCGCAGTGTCTAGAGTACGAAAAATAAATCAACTTCGAAGAATTGTCTTCGATGATGAAATCATTGGTGGCGATGATAATGACACTACAATAGATGATATTATTGATAAAAAAACTCTCCGGTTACAAACAACAGGACAAAAAAAAACAACGAGAATTTGATATTGATGCTGAATTAATAATCACTTTGAAGCAACAACAGAATAATCACTGCGCGAGTTGCAATTGTATAATGCGTTGGCAGTATTCGGATAAGGATCCTCGCCAATTCACCGTTGACAGAAAAAATAACAATCTCGGTCATGTCAGAAATAATGTGATGTTGACTTGTCTTGAGTGCAATAGACGCAAGGGTGCTAGTTAAGACCATGGGGTGGCAATTGAGTATCCTCGGGTATCACTTCTAATTGTTGTCTAGTAAAACCCCGTTGAGGGGCAGTTGAATCCAGTTTATAGATTGGAGGTCTACCCGTAGATCGTGTTATACTAGATATCTTGTGTGCAGTGACGCTCCAAATAGGATCAGTAGCCCTTTTTGTACCACCCTCAAGCTCTCCTGGTTCATATAAATACCTCACAATGACATTACTACCAAGAATTGGTTGGGAAACGCTAGCGTTTCTAGGGAAATCTTTTTGTGGTTTTTCAGGTATCGACTTCTTTTTAATCGCGTTGATAGGTTTCATGTTGATGGTTCTAGTAATCTCGTTATTCAGTGCGGTAACTACACCTGGTAATCTCTTAACCCATTCACGGGATCTTTTTTCTTGGATGAATTCTTTTGCATATTGATATCCAAATAACCGTTCAGCAAGAATCCGATTAAATCGTTCTACAATGGCCTGATCACGATGCAATGCAGTATGCCCTCGTCTGATAGCGACATTGTGATATTTCATTGTAGATAACACTGCACCCTGAAATTCCTTGCCCGGGTCAACTTGTAACAGATTTGGCCAGTGCAGAGGACCTCGTCGATAAATCCTTTCAAATGCAGAAGCGACTTCAGTGGCCGATTTTGTTTTTAACGGTTCTGCTTCTTTGTATCGACTTGCAATATCAACTACAGTTAACGCATATTTGTAACCACGATCATGTGGCAGAAATAATAGATCAGCCTGATGAACTTCATTAGGTCCGGTTACATCAAAATGCGAGAATTGAATTTGTTTAGGCGGTGGTAGATAAATTTGCCATAGTGCCTGTTTGGATAACCAATGAGCCGCAGTGGTTTTTCTCACTTTTGCGGCGCTAGCGAGTTTACTGATTGCAGCGTTACCCTTCCAGTATCCTCTTGGGGAATAATAAATAGATTCCATGTTGCTATTAATTACCAGCACCTAACATCAATTTACTTTTCATAGCCGATTTTATCAAAAATGAAGCCAATTTTTCTTTGAAGGATTTATCAGTGATAGAATTCAACGCATGAATTAATTTCACATCTGCTAGATGCCTGTGTTGCAAATTGCTGCTTTTATAAGCAACATCATGAAGGTGACAGGCCTTATCAATAGCGTTTATTGGTTCCTCACCGGGTCGGGGCTGATTTTGATCATTGAGTCTGATATCAAGTCTTGTTCCCGGTCCACAATAACTATACCCTGGAAGGTGTTTTTCTCCGGGGTATTTTGCCCATGGGGTTCCAGGGAGTTTTGCTAATTTGGCAGCGATATCACCTCCTCGTTTTTTTTTAAAGGTTCCTTGGGTTCCTTGGGTTTAGAAACAAATCTAAATTTCTTTGTACTACACTGTACGCATTTACCAGAAAGCGCCGATCGGTTATTTTTAGTTGTAATGGTCGTCAAGTCATCTGTGCCAGTACGCGCCTTACACTTCACGCAATATAGATCCATAATTTATGTATAGAGATATGAATATAATTGATTTTTCAGCGACTAAAACAAGAGAACCAGTGAAGCATCATGCAGCGCTACCAAACTCTATCCGCGCAATTATAATCGGACCATCTGGATCCGGTAAAACGCAATTGTTGCTCAATTTAATAATGAGATGGATGAAGTGGGATAAGTTGTATTTAATTGCCCCTAGCGTAGACGACCAACGATGTTATGAAGTGCTAAAAGATTTTAATGAAAACGCTTCAGAGATTGCCGGCGAGGATGTTATTGAATTTATAACCGATATTGACGAGGCGCCATCAGTAGAAGACCTCGATGGAAGTATCAACAATTTAGTTGTATACGATGATGTCATGTTAGATAAACAAAAAAATCCTGCTAGAATATTTTCCCGAGGCAGGCATAAAAACACGGACGTGATCTATGTCACTCAACGATACACTCAGATTCCAAAAGTGATTAGAGATAACTGTAATATGCTTGCTGTATTCAACGGCGTTGATACACATACGCTACGAAATATTTGGCAGACATGGTGTTCTGATATGGACTTCAATCAATTTAGAAATTTCTTTAGTCATGCTCAGTCTGCCCCCCACGGATTTGTAACAATAAATTTACATGACCCTCGAACACGATATCGTATCGGACTGGATCAAATATTCGGTTAACCCCAACTGAAAGTTCTAGCAGCAGAGAGGGTAGTGACAACGACGTTGTAGTCCCTTTTTCCCAAAAAATGTAATAGTTGAAAAGTTTTTGATTTCATTAATTTCATTGATTTTTTCATATTTTTTTTTGGACCTAATCCATGATTCACACACACATTTGGGACCTGATGTCATTGACTTTTGGGCCTGATGTCATTGGTTTCATTGATTTTAAGCGTGATTTCAGTGAATACTTGTCTAAAAATGTTGTCCGATACACCCTCTCTGCTGCTATAAAAGCTAGCAACTTGATTGAATACAAGTATATGATCGTGCTAGTTATCGCAATCCATCGTGCGATAGATAGTTTGTCGTTTGTGTTTATTTTTTTCGTAAATCATACTTGCATTTATTTAACTTTCGTAAAGGATTCTTGGATCTGTGTATAATCCAAGAGATCCCTTTACATTTGTGATTCCTTTTGTATTGTTATTTAATTTGTTCATGTATTGTGAATGGTTGTGAGTTTAATTGTGGGTTGAGTGCATGAATTATTGTGTTGTTACATCTGTATTTTTTTCATTTATAATTTATTACATAAATTTATATTTTCTTTCACAAATTGTGTTTGTATTGTTCATTTAATCCACCCTCCTCTCGGTAACAATTCTGTTACAATCATAAGATTCTTATTCTAAAAGACTATATATTGGATTTATCTTATCAAATGAATACTTCTATACTAGTATTAAACAACTCTTAAATGTATTGCTGTATTGCTGTCATTTTAAATTTATATTCATGTGTACTTAGATGTTATAGCAAAAAGTCTATGACAGAATATAGGAGTGATGGCTTCCTTCTGTAAACAAAAACTCTTCAAAATACAATCTATTGGAGAAAACTACCTGCAACCTTTCCTCTAGAGTTTATGTTACAGTATTTTATCTTGGAATAGTGTCAATAAAGTGAAATAGAAGGAACAAATCTTAACAGACTCACATTTCTGTTTGTGTAACATATTGTAAAGATGATAACACTCCAACACAAATTATTAACACTAGGAAAAGGTTTACTGTGAAACCCGTCAGTTAGGTCATTTTTAAGATTTGCAATAAATGGCAAATGCATACTTGTAAAAGGTCACTGCATAAGTTAACTCCCGTCTCAAGCCATGTAAGTGAAGATAAATACCTATAAGGTCAACATGTAACACTTTCTTAGATATATAACCCAAAAGTAGGTCTCCAAAGAGGTCGGAAAGTCCCCAGAGGCCTAAGTGGTTGCATAAATGTCCTTTATACTCACTATGAGTAAAAGTGTGTATATATCTTTAGGGTAGAGATCTCAGAAATTCCATATTATAATCAATGTTACTGGGTCTTTCATGGCATGGACAGACACAAGGATATGTCCGATGGATATGGTTATCCAATGGAAAGGAAACACACCTCATGTCCCAAGGGTTTCAGTTTCCAGTGGTATGCACTGACACAAGTGCATGTCCAGGGTAAAATGTTGGCTTAATATGAATGGTTTTTGTTTAGTAATGCAATGTTCCAATTATACAAGACAAATATGTACTAAATTCTTTCAAAACATCTATCGAAACATTATGGGCAACTGTTCAATTCATACGCCCGGTTTAGGGATGGAGTAATTAACTTTAATGGAAAAAATCACTTCCCACTTCCTAACCATTAAGTATAAAAAATACTATCAAACTCCTACAGTTAGTAAAATCCTCAACTGGTTGCAAGCATGTCCCAATGATAATTCCATCCCATTGTTCTCGGAACAATACATGTCTGAAAAAGATCGTAACTCTGACAATTGATGGCTTGGGTGGAATTTTAATAAAGCAAAAAACTCATACTCCTCCGGCTAAGTTTAACCTCTACGACTCTAAACTATACATCACACAAGTAACCCGATACGTTTTCATGTAATTATATTTGGTAATTTTGGAAATATGTAATCTCAAAATCTTGAATAAAGTTCAAGTCTTGAAGTTTTATCAGTTCAAAGGCGATATCTCACATTCATGGCGAGGTCTGACTACTTTCTGAAGTTCTACCAGTTCATGGGCGAGGTCTAACGTCTTATTAAGTTCTAGCAGTTTCTGGGCAAGGTCTGACGCCTTACGGAAGTTCTTGCAGTTCATTGTCGAGGACTGACGTCTTACTGAGGTTCTAACAGTTCATGGTCGAGGTCTGACGTCATTGTGTCCATAATCAGATCAGCATAGATTATAGTTAGATGTGGGACTTTTACAGTTTGTTTTGTTCATCTTCTTCAACATTATACAATGTTTTATAAAGTAACAGACTTAACACTAAAATCGTCCATTAAGTATAACAAGGTATGTCTAGTAATGACCTGAAGCCAATCAAACCAGATCTACTTCTATAAATTGCCAAAGCTAATCCCTAAGTACTGTAATATATTTCCCACCTTCATAACTCTAACTTTAAAAAATCCTTCAAGAGCATGACCCAGTGTTGCAATTCAAAAGTCATTCCATTTATTCAGAGTTCATTTTCGTTCTAATGCCTATACTATATAACAAGTTTGTTATTAAAAAATGTATTAAAAATGCCACTCGAATTGCAATGTGAACATTTTACAACTAACTTACTCTCAGAAACTCCAGAAAAGATGGTTAAAATATATTCCATCTCGTGCATGGTTATCTATGTAATTATTTGGCAAGTATCCACCCAAAGGTTTAGGAGGTGATAGAGTTATAGATTGAGGAACGTACAAACATGATCACGATATCCACTATTCATGATGTCAAAATCAAAGACATATTTTATCCCGAAATGTAGGGTTAACCAGGCTCCTTGACATTGGTATTCAGTTTAAATTGTTGATGTATTGTCAATGATTTGGTGTCCGCAATCAGATGCAGAATTGCAGAAAGAAATCCGAGTGTGAAAATGTTTATTGCGCCTTTGGGATTCCTATCATCAAAAATAAATGTCATAAGGACCTACGTAATATGCTGATGGCCAGGACTCACATTTTGATTATGAACGATAGACCTCGTGTATAATACTAATAAAATTTACGGTTACCCAATTAATTCAAAATTAGGCTAGAGTTGAACGTTCATAACTGAATTGTTGCAACAACAGTATGAACCTGAAATTCATTTATATCGAGGACTTGAAGTAGGCCAGAAGCCAGTACTCATCAAATTCGTATGAAAAGTCTATATAAAAAGCCCTCAACAGTAATTTAACCCATTTCTGTACTACGTCAACTGGTATTTAACGGTATGTGTAAACAGGCTACCTGTACTGGATGTAGGCCATTTTTCACACTGCCAATTCCTTCAATTGTCGTAATTGCCATCCCATGTACAGAGCACAGAGGTACCAGACAGGTGTTCACCGCAAAATGTCTGATACAGATGAAGGAAAACAAATTTCAAATGTATGTATGTATGTATGTATGTATGTATGTATGTATGTGTGTGTGTGTGTGTGTGTGTGTGTGTGTGTGTGTGTAATTTGCTCATGACTATTTGCTCTTCTGACACTTAATCTACGGATTGATAATTATGTGATAATTCTTCGCATGTGCTTATTTCTTAAAATTGGTAAAATGAAGGGAAAAACAATAAATAAGATGATTTGTGAGAAAGTTTACGGTATCGCGACCAAAATGTTATGGACAGTAAATTGAGAGTAAATGTAATTTACTAGGCAAACAAGGAAAATATTCATTAAGCGATTGAATCTAACTTAAGAATTCGGCTAATGTAGTTATGTGAGAAAGCTTGCCAGTAGCTTCTCGTGGGTCGGCGGTGGTTCTTTCCGGGGGTTTTCCCAGGTTCTTCCTCCACCAATAATACTGGCCGCCATGTATAGCTTCGTGTGCTGAAAAATGGCCTTAAACACTACAAAAACAAAAGTATGTATGTATGTATGTATGTATGTATGTATGTATGTATGTATGTGTGTGTGTGTGTGTGTGTGTGTGTGTGTGTGTGTGTGTGTGTGTGTGTGTGTGATGTGTGTGTACGTATGTATGTATGTATGTATGTATGTATGTATGTATGTATGTATGTATTAGCATTTAACAGCATCTAAGTACAATAATATCTTTATGATGTCAATGAAAAGCAAGATTCTAAAACTGTAATATGAAGAACTGCATAAACATGACAAGAAAGATAAATCCATTGAAAAATATAAATAAGAAAGGTGAAATGACAAAATTATAGAACATTTGTATCAAATAAAAGGTAAAAAAAAAAACAAATATACAACAGAGTCCCTCGAAGGAGTTGACGTCCTACTGCCCAACAAAATTACGGAAACTGGTTTTAAAAATCCTTTCTTCCTTCTTAACTACTGAGTGTCAAAGCCACATCTAATATTCTAAAGCAATGAGATTTTAAAAATAGCCGTTACAGCAGCCATATTGTATAAAAGATCATGAAAAGTTTCATTTGGGACAAACCAGTCATTAACTAAATACTATTGGTGAAAACCAGACATTAACTAAATACTTTTGGTGAAAACCAGACATTAAGTAAATAATATTGGTTAAAACCAGATATTAACTAAATACTATTGGTGAAAACCAGACATTAACTAAATACTTGGTGAAAACCAAAATTCCAAATACAACCAATGAATCAGCTGAAGTCGCAGTACCATGATGTTTTAGACAACACTTACCATGGCAGACGTATTTCATATAATAGGCACTACCTGCATATAGGACCAAGTTCTTATTGTAGGAAACATTTTGTGAAAAGCCTATTTTCACACGACCATCAATTCAAATGGAACAGAAAATAACTAAGGTTTCACGATACAGTTCCATCAGCATCATGCCGACCAGCTTATGGAAGTCTTCTGGTGAAAAACTGATGTCGCTATTACCTTTCATTAAGAGGAGAAGAGTTAGCAATATATTCAAGATAACTATCATGGTGATCTGTTTAGTTCAGGACCAGTTAAACAACATAAATAATATGCTGAAAAAGCTTATGTAACTACTCGTTTAGGTGATATGCTTATATAACTACTCGTTTAGGTGATATGCTTATATAACTACTCGTTTAGGTGATATAAAGATAAAAAAGATTTTACAAGATGACTGTAATATGCTGAGGTAACCCTATCTTTAGTTGATGTTCAAAAGAGATATTCTCTATAGAAGGAGACTGCATTTCTCCAACATATTATGATCAATCAGTTTCTAGGTTAAAATATTTTACTATGATGTAAATTCTGATACTGAAAATCGGGACTGGCCACGAAATACACCCATATCCCGAGGATAGCTTTCAGAAAAGGCGGAACCTACATTAACTCTCAACTTTCTATCAATTCCAAACAATTATCTTGTGATTATTTTAAACGACCACTTTGGCCAACGCATTTGAAGCTTTTTGATAAGGTTTCAATCATTTCATCATTTACTTTCTCAGTCTTTGGATACCGCTGATTATACTTTCGTAACTGATATTTAAGCAATGTATCGAAAAACAAGTGTTGCATGTCGCAAAAAAACTATTTACTATACAACACAAAAATCACGCTATAATCAACGAGTTTGTTATATATCAATGACTGAAGAATAATACCCAAATAATATTAAGAATAATACCCAAATCATATGGTAATGTGGACAAGTGTGGAGGCACTTCATTGGCAATCTTTATTGCACGATTCAGTCTATGTAAAGTTTAAGCTTCGTTGCGGACTTTGCTTGTCTGTGAAAATACATAATATGCACATGTGTTATCTGATCTGCAATACATGTTTATATTCTATAATGGAGGACCTTGGTAGTTTGGGCTTGCCAATTTATATCATACAACATCAACTTGCTGAATGTTGTTTCAATAAGTTTATAAAGAGGACCCGTGGTGAGAAAAAATGTCTTATCTAGCCTTACAATGCAATACCCATAGCGAGTTTAATTATTATGAAATGTCAAGTCGTCTTCTTTGTATGATGTACATTGTTGCCAATTAAATTTTTTGACTCCTAACATGTTAACCTAAAGTTAATGGTTTACAACAAAGTCTTGATGCAAGACAAAAAGCTTGCGTACGTTGTCATCCGTCGATATGTATTTGGCGTGAAATAAACTTTTGTCTTTGAAAGGGAAAGTTCTTACACTGAAAAACATATTCAGCTAACAAAAGAGAAGAACTATTGGACGAAGTTTTTGCTTAATAACTTATGAAGAGCTAGCATGGCAGTTGAGCAAATTGAACGATCTTACTTTATATTCTTGAGACTATTATTGACTTTATGCAAGTCACGAACGATTTTTGTGTTTAAGGATTACGCAAAGGTTGAACCGGATTTCAATCTTGGACTTGAGGTTTCAGAAACCTGGCTCTTTCATCGGTAAATAAGGACTAGCCACCGTTTTGAAAAAGCTTCTTAAATTTATAAACTGGCATTGCTGTATATTGCAATGCAAGTCCACTTTATTGCCTTTAGCCATCCCCCAACCCCCGCTCAGAATTTCGAGGAAACTAGAAGTATTTGAAGTTGAATTTAATTTATCAAGATTACTAAAGCTTTGGAATGTATGCTTGTTTCAGAACATTTAAGATTCATTCATTTTGTTCACACTTTCAAGTGTTTCTTTACTGGATCTTACACTGACAACACGATATTTCTCATCGGAATGTCGCCATTTTCTCTCTTCACTTTCGAATAATTGTGTGTGATGACACCGAATTGTATTACAATTATTCAAAAGCTGTACATGGCGTTTTAAAATGTAGACATGATGTAGCAAAGCAATAATAATTCTGATTATTATTAAATTTGATGAGTGCAATATACCGTTTTATTGAGCACAGAATGCTAATAATGACCTAATCCTCTAACAAGCAATGCTTCATTAATAACACATTTTGTTTACATATCAGTTTAATCTTTTACACGGTTGATAATTAAGATACAGATCTTTAATCTATTTCGGTGACCCACTTCATGGCTGAAATATGTTGTTCCACTATTCGATATTGTTAGACACACTGAATCGAACTTTTGTAAATTCAAATTTATTCTAAACCTCATTCACACTCTAAAGCTGACATGATGTAAAAGTGTAAACGAGGGTATATGCTCAGCGTCACGGGACCTAATTCGTTTTACGTTGTTTATGAAATCGATTTAGCACGCAGAGTAACTCAGCTAAGGTATTATCAATATCGTAATGCATTCGAAAGGTTGTTGCAACAGAACAACAGTTAAGATATTTATTGTGCGGAAAAGATGGTAGAATGGGCGATAGACAGATCCATTTTGATTTACGTCGTTTCCCCAAAAAAATTAACAGAAAAATGTAATTTGTGGATGTTTACGAGAAAATGAAAAAAATAATCAATGATTTTTTTTAAAGATTTACAATTGTTGTGAAAAAGATGAATTTGTATATAGCACTGAGGCATGATTCAGTATTCTAAAGGAAAGGGAACAAATAGTCACTAATAACCTTATTTCATAAAACCCCTCAATATAATATGCACATACAAGTCAATTTGGATGACAATAATATGAAATGGATTGGCGACAAAGTCTTGATAGGATATCCAAGATGTGGTGTGTAACTTTAATAACGCTTGATCCCAGTGAGTGAAGGTTACAGCTTCAAGAGGAACGAATAAAAAAAGAAGAAAAAATGATGTCGTGTAAAAAAAAAAAAAAATAAAAGGATACTGTATTTTCCTGGTATCTGAGTTGTATTTGGAAAACATCACGGTGCAGGCGCCGCATCCTCCCTCGCCACATCCTTGTTTGGTCCCAGTCAATCTTACTGATTCACAGGTCAAGGGCAATATAGAACAACGACACAATAGATCATTAAAAAAAAGTAGAATAAAACACATTATCGAATTATACACGGCTATAATAACATATGTATTCGTCGAACCACTTATCTTCTTAAAAAATAAAAAAAAAACAGTTTGTTAAATGACAACACATGCATGTACTGATTTTATTGATCAAAAGCCCTGGGGCCTATCATTGTTAGTATTGGTAATTCTAACCAATTACAAATGTTTAAAACTAATTTTTGATGTTTCATCTAAACATATTTCCATCGAAAAATATATTGTAACAGATCATAAAAGATGTTGTTATTTATTAATTTTATAACAATTAACCATAATAATAATAATAATAATGATCATTTTAGTAACTGTACCTAAAATCAGTAACAGAGTCGACCAAACAAGTATCACCATACTTTTCAATTTGGACCATCACCTTTAAGTTTTTCATTTTGGACGTTCACTCAAAACCTTACAATATGACCAGTCAAGCTAAAGCTTTCCAATCCGTAATTTCACCCCAAAGATTTTCAATCCGTAATTTCACCCCAAAGATTTCCAATCCGTAATTTCACCCCAAAAATTTCTAATCCGCAATTTCACCCCAAAGATTTCAAATCCGTAATTTCAACGCCAAATATTTACAGTTTGGATCATCGACCTAAATCTTTCAATCTGGACCATCATCCCGAAATTTTCCAATTTGGACCTTCGTTCCACAACTTTCCAATAAATTTGATATTCACCCCATGGCTTTCCAATTAGGATGACCACTCCAGAAGCTTTCCAATTTATATTTACACTCCAAATCATTCTAATTCGGACGTTCATTTGGATCATCACCCCAAAGCTTTTATTTATGGATCATAACCCCCAAGGCTCAAGATTCATGAATAGGTCAGCGAATGCAGATATTTATCAGGAGAAATGTGACACTGTATATTGATCAATTCGTACCGATCAAGATGTACATGGTACTTATGCAAAGTTGTTGATAGTTACAATCTGAACACATTTAATTCTGTATATATTGCTCTCTCTTTCGTACCCACCACTTCTCTTTTCGTTTTTCTATCAATCAATTTAAGTGTCTATTTCATTGTATTTCCCGGTGTTCGCACTGTGAGAATTGGGGTGCAAGTGAGTAAGGAGAGATTGCTAGCGAAAAAGGGCATCTTTCCTGATGGCGGTGGCAAGTAAAATGCTTTAACACTTTTAACACTTACCCGTACATTTAGATTGTTTGTGATGTGCAAAATCCGCGAAGGTCGAGAGTCTCCACTGTGAAATGGTCTGGATGAAATTTATTAACCATTTTATTTTCCTTGCTTAAGAAATATGTCATTCTTCTTCACATAATTGTCCTTAAGTCTAAACATGATTATATATATATATATATATATATATATATATATATATATATATATATATATATATATATATATATATATATATATATATAAACAACCCACACCCACCAATCCGTGCGAAATGCTTATTTACATAGAGCAACGCCCTCGCTAACTATTGCACCTTTTTCGAAAGCTGCGCAAGGGCTAGAGCATTCAAGACATTTCTAATGGATGCTCCAAGATTTAAGAGTTAGACCGCTCAGGTCACACAGAAGTTTCATCTACTAGCTATGTTTTCTGTACCGTGAACTTCCCCAAATACAAAAAATGCAGCTACACTATTTGTACAAAAAAATCTGCAACATGGACCACTTGAAATATTTGTTAAAGTGAGCCTGGCTATATTATGTATCTGTCTAGCTAGTGAACAGAACGACTATTGTGTATTTTTGTTTTGCACACTGACACGTTTGAATGGCAAGCACTATGTGGTAAATAATTTTGTCTCATACTACATTGTTACACTGGATACGCTTTGTCCTCAGGTATAGAAGAAGGGTTGTCTCTGGATCAACATCTGTCTCAACTACCTGAAGAAATAAAATATTCTGAAACAGACCTAAATCTTTATATTTACAAAATGTCTCCGGTAAAGAAGGTGGTTGCGTCAGTATTCTTCAGGAGATTTTTATGTATCTCAATATATTAAATAACATTTTTATGTACACTTTTATTATGCTGGTAGTTTTAACTCATTTGCCTCAAACTTATCAAGATATTAGTTGAACAAGTTTAATTACAACTAGATAGTTTCCATGCATGTTGATGATATGTCAATGAACCGTAACCTCGTGATAGCTTTGCAAGCTTTCTCTCGTCAATATTTCTACCAGAATGGAAGAAACTGTTAGGTGTGAAGGGTTAGGATACATAAAACACAGCGGATGATATCTTTGTTAGTTGTATAGAGTGGTTAGACATAAAACACAGCGGATGATATCTTTGTTAGTTGTATAGAGTGGTTAGACATAAAACACAGTGAATGATATATTTGTTAGTTGTGAAGACTGGTTAGACATAAAACACAGCAGATGATATATTTGTTAGTTGCATAGAGTGGTTAGAGCAGCAGAGAGGCTGAGCGGACCAACTTTTCAGCGTGATTTGAAGGTTCCCCATCATTAAAACTTTATAGAAACCTCCAATCGCTGAAATAACGGTTCTAAAAAAAATATTACAAAAATATCACAAAAATATCAATTGGGTTGGGGATTTCATAGTGACAACAATTGAAAATCAAAGATTTAAATATATGTCAAATATTGGAGAAGCTCAAATAACTAGATTAACAAGAGAACGATTAGCTGCAATTAAAAATTATCTTCCAGATAAGAGATTCGTTTAGAGATAATTTACAAGCTCAACAACAGCAACGTGTTGAATTTACAACTGGTACTGAACGGTTATTTAAACCTATCACTTCTGTAACTGAAAAAGTTAGTACAGAAGTTGCAAAAGTTGCTACAGATACTGCTAAAATAGCAAAAAGAACTAAACAATCAAAAAAGATTTTAAAAGCTCTTCCAGCTGATATAGTTGCAGCACAACCTCCTGAACCAGTCGCCGCACAGGTACAACCCGAGCTAATCCCACAGCCTCAAATAGAAAAAATTATTTCACTAACTCCACAGATCAGAAAAGAACGAAGAAATCTTACCCCGAAAGTGATATTTAGACCTGAAGTTATAGAGAATGTTAAATTGAAAGAATATCAAAATGATAATAAATTTGCTCAGTTTATCAATGATACATACAGAGATAAAAAACAAATTATGACGGAAGAATATGAAGATGCTATTGATGATAAAGAAACTTTTGCAAAAAAAAAATGTATTTAGCTAGATTAGGTAAGTCTACACTGCCACGTGACGATACAGGGTTTAATAGACTTTGGCAAATAGTAAAAAAACAAAATATACCACCACCGCCATCATATTTTGTCAGTCAATTAACTACCCCGGAAATAAAAGTAGCAGCAGAGGTTGATTTATCTACACCGTTAGAAAAAGCAAAAATAGGTTCTGGATTTAATTGGGCAATTCCATATTCAAGAAGTGTATTTGATGATATATCACGATTGGAAGTTCTTATCGGGGGAAAACGAGCTGGAAATAATTCCCGAGAATTAATTAACGAAGCCACTGAAATTTGTCAAAGATTCTTTCGTGGACATGTTATGGATATGCCAACGTATCGTAGTTTCGTTAATGAACTTATTGATGATTATTATAGCGATTAATTGAAAATACTAGTATTTCTACATCATGATCATAACCCGCGATATGAATCGAGTTAGACCTGTTCATGTTGTAAATTCACGATTACCTGAATACAAATTGACATACGGTGATGGTTTTGGTGATGTTGTTACTGGATTATTTACAAGAACTGCTCCAAAAATATTACCCATTGGAAAAGAATTAGCTTCAAAGTCTATTTGGGGTTCTTAGTAAATCTGCTGCAACTGATGCTGTAACACATGCATATAATGTTGCAAAATCCAAAATTGCGTCGCTGATACGTAAAAAGAAACCTAATACCCCAGTTAAATTGCCATCAACAGCGGATATGCCAGCAGAGATTGCTAGCGAAATAAATAAGATGGCAACGGATAAATTAAATACAATTATTGATTCAGGTCTAAAATTAACAATTTAGATCAACATCATCAATATAATGTTTAAATATGAAGTCGACGATGCTTTTGACGTAAATGCCCCTGTGAATAAAAATAATTCTGTTAGAGATTATCAATATTTTTCATATACTGCTCAAGATCCAAATATACGATCACGTATTGAACTTAGATTTGATGATACATCTAAGTATTTTCTACCATCTGAGGCATTTATTGAGGTTGAGGGGCAAATAACACAACCTGATGGTACCGCTTATGCTAATTTAGATACTACCGCGATTGGATTTGTTAACAACGGTATAATGGCATTATTTAGTTCTGCGCAATATATAATTGGTACAACTAAAATTGAGTCCATTGACAATAATGTTGATGTTGCTAGTACTATTGTTGGATTAGCTAGATATTCTGATGATTTTATTAAATCTGCAGGTCATTCAATGATGTTTGCAAAAGATCAAAATGATGCAGTTGGTTTTCAGCAATTTGTGTTGCGAAGGCCAAAAAAACATACAGCCGGTGATACTGATGCTGATGTTGAATCTGTTATTATAAGTGCCGACTCTAATTATAATCCCGGTTTTGCAGCAAGAAAAAAGATGATAAACACGGATGGTAATTTTTCTTGTACAATTCCGTTATCACATATTTTTGGATTTTGTAGAGGTGTCAGAAAAGTTATATTTGGTTCCAGTCACACAGTTGTGTTGCAACGAAATGGTAATGATGATCTTGCATTGTGGCATAGTGATACTGCTGCAAACGGGGCTGTAAAATTAACAAAACTAGCACTATGGATGCAAATTATGACCCCATCGTTGGAAGTTGAATCTAAATTGTTATCATTTATGGATCAGGGAGGAAGGTCATTATTAACATGGGAAGAAGTTATAACAGCTACTACATCATCTACACTTTCAGGTGTATTTACCTGGCAACTAGCAATTAACAAAAAATGTTTCAACACCGAGATTTAAATTTGTTGCGTTGCAAAATCTTGATCGGGGTCAAGGTGCTGATATTCAAAAACGTTCTCATATGATATTTGATCGTTGTGGGGTCTCTGAAGTATCATTGCGAATAAGTAATCAGCAGGAACCAGTTGAAAATATTAATATCGACTACGAAAAAAATCAAATTGGTAGAGTTTATCATAGATTGTGGTCATTTATAGGGAGAGATCAAAATATAGATACCGGGTTACAAATATCCCAGTTTGATTTTCAAACACTGTATCCAATTTATTACTTTTCGTTGCAACATCTTGATCTATCAAAACATTCCGTCGTTGATGTTAAATTTCAAGCTCGTGTAAAAGCTCCTGCTGGAGGATTTAGAGCTATTGCTGTGTTACTTAGTGATAAATCTTTGTTCCTTGAAGGTGGTGGTGGAAAAATGAGGGCCATTGATGCACCTGTAGAAAATCTTTGATTGAAAAATCCATAGGATTTTAGACAATTAGATGATCGTATTTTACAATAATGTCATATAATTACGTTAAGGTCTCATTGACACCTGGTCAGATTAAAAAACTACGATCAAAAGATTCTATAACGTGTGGAGCAACAATAACATTGAAACCTGCACAAATGTCTTCAGGGGAACATAAATTGTCGTTGACGAAAACTCAACTAGGACATTTCAATAAAGCTTTAGCTGCATCAAAGGAAGTTCAGTTAAAATTTTCAAAAGCTGCAATTTCCGATATGATAAAATCAGGTGGTATATTTCCGTTATTAGCTGCGATTCCAGGATTAATTGCAGCAGCTGCACCAGCACTTGCAACTGGGGCGTTAACAGGTGCTGCAAGTTGGGAAGCAAAACCAATTCTCGATAAAGTTACAGGTAGATGTATTATTGAAGACCTTGTAAATATTTCCAGAGGAAAAAAAGAAAATATGCTTAACAGTCTTGTTAATCTTTACAGAAAAAAAAGGGAACGGGGTTAAGACTTCCCGGAAGCAGACGAACAAGATATACGATGTAACTGGTATTTCACCGTTGTCCAATTTTGACCTTGCTGATGCTGTAACAAAACTTCCAATAAAACATTTCAGAGGGATTTTCATGAAAGATCAATTACCAGCACAACCAAAAATTACAGAAACTGGGATAATTAATCTAGATAACCACGATGGACCTGGAACACATTGTTGTTGTTATGCAATTTCACCATCATGTGTAATTTATTTTGATTCGTATGGATTACCTCCACCGCGTGAATTTATCAAATATGTGTCTAAACTAAAAAAGTGCCCAATTTGGTATTCAACGTTACCCACACAAAAATTAACTGATCCTCCAATATGTGGCAGAGAAGTTTTAAACGTATTAACAGCGATATCAACAAGTTCGTTGCCGATTCATAAAGCCGTTCATGAATATACGATGATAAGAAACACTAGCATTTCCAAAAATTCGTAAAATTCACTTATTTAAAAACTTAGCGAGTTTTAGAATATGGCAGATATTTATGGAAGATCAACATCACAATCGCCTGTAGAAATTACAATCGCGTTGGTAAAAAAAACTTATTCGTGATGGAATTTCAAAAATCACCGGTACAGATGTGAAAAAAGTTGTTCAAAATGAAATCATAACGACGTTAAATCTCGTTGATGTAGATCCGAATGAAATAGTTGTATTTGGGGAACGTAACGGTAAATTGAAAACCAGTAATGTACCCCTGAATGACATTTTAACACGACAACGTAACGCCGTTGAAAACGCTATTGCGTTATATTCCAGTGATGGAAAACTTAAACCCGGGGCAATTATGTTTACAATTACAGATAAATTCACCGAATACAATAAAGAATTTGACGATCATTTGAAAAACTACAATAATTTTCGTAGAAATGTCGTTCATAAGTTCTTTGGATCCCCGATTGTAATTACACCATATATCGCTGAAATTAAAACGTTTATGGATGATCAAAAGACAACAATCGACGTTATCAAAAAATGATATTCAAAAAATGGTAGAAAAACTCGATAAAGTAAAAATGTCACACTCCGCAGCGAATATCAACAATGTCGTATATGTTGTTAAAGTCGGAACTCTCGATTGGGTCAAAGACACTAATAATCGAATAGATTTTACTCCAACCGTAACAGGTATTTATCGATTTACGTTAACTGAATTTGCCGGGGATAATTTTAATATTAGGGATAATTATGGCGGTATAGGCCCAGACCAAACCGCTGTAAATACAATAACACAACAACTTCGTGCAAATGCTACCTGGACTATTTTTGTGTTATCGACTATTGGAGTTGAACGAGTTAGATCGCCAATAACATATGTGATAGAATTTTTAGCAAGTATGGGCAATGATTAATTCTAGCGGAAACTCTTTGAGTTGAATTGCTAGCATTTCAACGATGAACATTTAAAATAATGGAATTAGCGTTTCCATCTAGTTACAGATACAACACTGTACAGGAATATGCCGCATCGCTAAAATCACTTTCTGAACAATATCACACAAAAATAAAAAAATATCGCAGAAGAATAACCGCTATTGATATTACAATATATTCAGTATCCGGGATATTGGCAGGTACTGGTGTTACTGTATCGTCAGTAACAATGATAGCCCCAATTGCTGTTCCAATTGCGTTATCTGCAGTAACAACACTTGGTGGGGTTGCAACAGCAATTACAACAAAATTATCATCGTGTTCACAAATAAAATTACGTGAATATTTATCGCGTTGCACAATTGTATCAGATGGTCTTTCGCTATTGTCTTCGATGATTTCAAAATCACTTGATGATTCAGTTATCACCGATGAGAAATTTTCTACAATCACCGCAGTGTATAATTCTGCGATGCAGAAAATTGAAAATTTTACATTGGAAATACAGCACAGCAATAACAATAATGACAGAAACATCCCCGATACTTCAACAGATCGCAACAAATACAACACCGGTATAAACAACATTAATTTCGCTAACAACAAAATCACCGGAATTTACAGTAGAATTTCCAGCACCGATACCAGCAAGTGCAATCGCGTTAACACAACTGCGATGTTATTATAGTTGGCCAAATATTCGAGCAGAACCATTTCGTGGTAAAAACCCAAATAACAGTTTTGTTTTTTCATATAAAAAACGTCCTGATGGCAGCGATGAATGGCACACATTATTGTTACCAACAGGTGCATATGATATTGAAGATATCAGCACAGAGATTAAAGAACGAATTGAAGCTATACCGGACCAAATAAAATAGAAAAACAAGATGAACCCGATAAATCTCCCATTGAGATAATTCCACATGAATCATTGTTATCAACGTCCATTGAGATAAATTCACCTGATTATTCCGTAGATATATATAATTCCAGTATAAAGTCGTTGCTAGGATGGTCTGATCTTCCTGTTGGTGTTGTTAATATTGCTAAACTCCCTGTGGAACCCATACGAGAAAAATTCCCCGACGAAAAATCTTTTAAACTTGCACACGATACATGGTTTGATAACCTTCCTGCGATTCATCCTCGATTACCAGAACCAGCATGGGTTGATTTTTTCACAACAAGTATATCAGATCCGCCCGTTGAAATGAAATTTGTACATGATTTTGGATTTCTCCACAACAAAGATATTTATCAAAAATATTCATATGAGGTATTTGATGGCACAGAAACAGACCCTATTTCGCGTGAAGAATATCGTCAACATGGCAATTTAGTGTATAGATTTGCATTTGGTGATAGCGGTGCATATGAATTTTCAATAAAAAATACAACCGAGTATTTTAACGATCAACGTGTACAGTTTGAAAATCGGTTGCAACAACTACGAAAAACTTTTCAACAATCACTTCTTCTTGATATGACAACGAAGGAAAGTTCAATTTTACAACAACAACGACAATTAAATCAAATCATCGTAGATATGAACTACGTCAATGATAAATATCTTTCGTTGGTTTATGAAGATAAATCCGCAGCCAGGGAAAAGTTCAAAAGGGTATTTTCCCGCACTAACGACAATATAGTATTTTATAAATTTCCTGGTTGGTGTGCAAATCTGTTGAAAAATTCATTACGTGGGGTCATTGATGAATTCTTTCCACAGATTCATGCGTTGTGGGTAAAAATTAATCCACCCGTTGAGGTTTTACGATCAAATAATTCAACATTCAAAACCGGAAGACATAGATCACCACGCCCTGCTAATATTACATCGACGATAGCAATACATGTCATTGCGGATATTACATTAAATAGTTATTCCGTGGACACATCAAAGTCATCACGGGCCGTTCCAGGATATATTTTATATACATTTTCCCCAAATGTGTCTCCGGGGTCTCTCATTGTGATGAATCCGCCCAATTTGGTCTATTTGGCCGTTGCAAATAATTTTATTACGAGAATAAATTTCAGAATCACCGATCAAGATTTTTCACTGATTGATCTTCGCGACGAACAACTACAAATAACCCTTGAAGTAAAATCGTAAACGATTTCAACAATAATAATAATAATTGAAATCAAAGATTTTAAATAATAATAATAAATGTATCACAATGCCGTTGTGACCATCCACGACAAAGTCAAATTGTATGATGCTGTACGAGAATGTTCTAAAAACTCAATCGGAAGTTTTAATTTTCTTATCTCTGTACCCGGAAATGATACATTTTTACTAACAGATTTTCAACGTGGTCGGCTATCTGTTAATGGAATCGCCACAATTACATGTTTTTACGACCAATAACACAATATGCACATAACTGTATTAGCAAAGATACACTATTGAGAGTTCTCGCTGGAGAAAATCCTTAAAAACGTCGATTTCATTTAGAGAATCGCTGGGGTTTTCACCGATAAAGATTTTTGGTTATTTTTGATCATTTTTTGGTCATTTTTTGACAAAAAACGTCTATTTCATTTAGAGAATCGCTGGGGTTTTCACCGATAAAAATACGACAAAATGGCACTAAAATGCAACAAAATGGCAATAAAATGCAACAAAAAATAAAATTTCTGTAAATAAAAATTATTTAATGAAATTGCAAATGAAAAAATATTTTTTTTTATTTTATCAATGTTTTTTCAAATCAACATTATTTCTAACTATAATTTTTGACTGAAATTTCTGATTCCCATGGTTCTCATAATTATTGACCAAAATTTTTATCTAAAATTTCTGATTATTATTTTTTATATTTTATAGATGCGATCACCAACATATTTAACCGACGAAGATGTCAATACAATTATCTCGTTGAGGGGTATCTCACGGCCTTGTGAATTAGCCCGCGAGTATAAAATTGGATTATCTCGATTGTATAAATTGTGGTAAAAAACTCCACAATCGGCGATTACAAAGGGAGACCCCACTGAATATATTGAAGCGCGGAAGAAATATAGGCAACGACAACATGAATTAGCTGAAGAAAATTCTGTACTGCGACGTGAAATTGATACATTGACGGCATCTATTCAATCTCAACGAGAAACAGCCGCGAAGACACGAAAAAACCTCGATGATGAAATTGAGTTACTGAATATTTGTTATAAAAATGCCGCAGATAAGAAAATTAAACTTAAAAAAAAGATTGATGAAATTAAAGATTCCATCAAAGAAAAACAAATCGCCGCAGATAGAATGGAAAAACGATTTCAACTTGTTGCAGCAAAATATAATAAATTTGTTGCAGATATTAACGCGGTAAAAGATCATGTTGATCGTAAACATATGGAACTAATATTTGGAAAGTTTATATCTGATGATATTCTTGATGTAACTGGGAAACGCTAGCAATTCTACAACGGTGAATTCAAAAGTTTCTCAAATTCGGCATTAACACCATTAGCTTTTTCACGTTCATTGTAGGTTTCTTTGAGAGAATCTTCAATCGATTTAATTATTCTACCCGCTGGAACAAATAATGCAAATTTATCTCTGTTTCAAAATCACCTTTGTACGGGCCTCAATGAGAAGTTTTATTATTCTGTATTCGTTTCGATAAGATGGTTTTCCCTGATCTCTCATTGATGTTACACCGAGATATTCTTGTTCAAGCCAGTCCGATGTAAATGTATTTCCGGCAGGGACCAATGGCAAACGTTTGTCAAGTTCGGCAATCAGCTGAGTAATATTTTCATCGTTCATTATACTATAATAAATCTTCTGTCTAATTGTATGTATCTTTCGAACATATTCTTGATATAAAAAAGATACCCAACGATTAAATCGTTTAGAATATGCTGCAAGAGTAATATCATCTGCAACGTGTTTTATAGATGTGTGATGAATATTATAATATTTTCCAGCATAAAACGTAGATGGGAAATATCGCTCTTCAACATCCATCACACCTATTACGGGTCTCCAATATTGTAATCTAACTTTTGGTGCACAATTAAGACAATTTTGTTGTTGGGTTACCGCACGTAGATTTTCTAATTGTCAAGTTTATTCCGGTTTATGTGGTCCATGACTAGACCAGATGGAATCAACCCGTAATAACATTCCCAAATAAATCTGCTAGATTAATAACTTTTTATTTTTTCGTTATATCTAATACTGATTTGCAAATAACCAAATTTATCGACGTTACCGAGATTTTTCTTTAATCGCCGATGTCGTATGATACCTTCACGAGAAGCTTCGTATTCAACATAAATCGGACGAAACGCAAATATTATTTGATCCATATATTAATTGAGCAGAATTCATGAGTTTAATTGATGCTTTTTGTAATTTCCGGTAATAAAATCATATTCGTCATATATTAACCCGTACTTACATCGATAATATTTAACAAATTCACGGAATCGTTTACCACCGCATTCAGCACATAGCCGAGTTTTTCCTCGAACACCACATCCACAATTAATACACTTCACCATTCCGGGGGAACCGTTTTTAATCTGTTGATTATGCATTGCGCAATATTCCCCAACACATCTCCGAGAACACACCCCGTTATCATTTTTCCACAACCATTTACATTTATTTTGCGCCATCAATATATTATATTGACAATCAAATTTTTAATTGAAGATTTGTTTTATTAATATATAAATGAAACAGATTTATAAGATAAATTTGGATAACGAACCTGTACGAGTACAAATTAAATATGATCTAGATGAAAAAATATCACCAACGCGGTACAAATCTAGAATCATTAGAAGTATCCGTGAGGCAAAACGTCAACACCGGTTAAATGGTGCCGCATATACATATTCGACGTTTTTAACAAACTTCGACGATAACACAATGACGTTAAAACGTGCCGCAGATATTTTATAACGAATTAATTTTACTAAAAACACCAAATACACGTTAGATGTCATTTACACAAAATTTGAGAAAAAAATGTCTAAAAAACAACGAAAACAGCTAGATGATTTAATTAAATTAAAACAACCTGAAAAAATCGATCGATTACTTGAACAAACCGCATCAACGTGGAAAATATTTCATCATCGTAGAAGAGTAACGTACAATGGTGGATTATTTATTTTAACGAAGCACACAAAACCTGGAACATTAATTGGTATTGATAATCAATATTACAATGTGGCGTATCCATTTAATGTGATCATCTATGGAATATTTCCTGTGGAGGTTCCAAACGACAATGAAGTTGCAGGAATGAAATTATCGACCACGTTAAATTGTGTAGCTGAACAGGTCATAAAACATTTTAATGCGGCAAAAAGGGGCTTTGGTCTTACTGAAACGCGAATGAATAAAATTAATCATTGGAATGATTTTATTAACAAAAAAGGTACCTGTGCAACAAAACACGATATTTCCTAGTTGGAAAAAAAACTAAAAGTCCCCATTGTTGTGAAAATGCTTCCTGAGAGAATATTTTATAGTTCTGGCTGTTACCGAGCAAAATCCCCTATTGAGATTATTGATCATAATTTTCACGCATGGGAGATTAATGAAGGTGATTTCCCTGAAAATAAAGCTATTAAATATTATCACGGGGAAATGTTTGATTGGATTAAAAATCACTCTACCGATCCGGTAAATATATGGCTGTTTTCAAGTGATAGGGACAAATATGATCAATTTGTAACCGCGAATGGAGAAATTTATCGGCAAGAATCACTACAACAACACATGGAAGAGTTTGCCAGTAAATATGTAAATGACAAATCGGCAATTACGTCACTCACACAAACGAGTTTTACAATTTCATCAATTGCGGCTCAATTTGCCAGAGAAAAAACTCATGGCGTCCAACTAAGAAAAAATTTATTGAAAACACACGACAAAGTTGTGTAGAATTTGGTCACGGTGGTTTATGGAACAAACAATATGATTTCAACGACATGTTGTCCGTGGATATAATTGCATGTTATCCAGGAAGTTTTCTTGGTGGTGATGAATGTAATAAATATTTTAAACAATTTGGACTACCAACTCACAGAATGGTAAGAAGAGCTGTTAATGGACCATTACCTGATTATAATTTAACTGGATTTGCTGAAGTTGTTTCTTTTAAACTTGCAGACGGATTACACCCTGTAACATATTTATGGCTTGGAAGACATTTACATGAAAAAAGATGGGCTCCAACAGTATTATTGAGATGGGCACTTGATAATGGCATTTTAACAGATTTAACTGTATCTGAAATAATATTCAGCTGTGATAAACAAACAGATGTTTGGTTACCCACACCAGATTTTTTCCCCCGATGCGAAATAGAATTTCTTCGCGATGTAATTACAGACGAGTGTAAAAATCTCGGACGAATTATAATCGGAAAATTCACACAAGGGGGAAATGCCACCGAAGATGAAATTCGTAGACGCAAAACTGTTAAATTAGTGTTAGATCCTGGTGAATTAAAATTCATCATTGATGACGCAGTATCCAAAGGAGTATTTTATAGACAAACTGCAGCACAATTATCATCAGGAGAACAATTTGGAACAATTGTAGAATATTTCAACGTTGAAATGCCACAATACGTCCATTTACGGTCATTTATGCTTGGGTATGTAACAATAAATCTCCTCAACATGGTAAATCGATTTCCTGACATTGCAGTGAGGTTTGCAACTGATTTGTTTTATTACGATAAAAAATATCACGATGTTGTTAAAAAATATATCGGGGATGGTACAACATGGGGTACATGGCGTGTAAAACATGAAGAATTGTATGAGTATCGAAAACATGCAGCTGTACAGGATAAACCAGAATATCACAGCGATATAATTGAAAAATCATCAACATATCCAAATATACATGATGTTGTTGCCAGACACAAACTTGTCTATTTAAACGGTCCAGGTGGTTGTGGAAAAACAGCACGAGTGATTGAATTATTTCGCGGGGCTAATTTAATTGCACTAACCCCAACTCATCGCCTTGCTAGAGATTTTAGCGAAAAAGAAATCCCCGCAAGTACATATCATAGCTTTTTTAGATACAGTGGAGGTGAATGGACATCTGAACGAATGGGAAATAAAATTATTCCCCAGGTTATATTGTGCGATGAAATTTGTACTGTACCAAAAAAAATAATAAAAATGTTTTTGGAATGGCTTAAAACAAAAAATACCACTACAGTGTTATGTGGGGATCATGGACAACCACCACCAATTGAAAATATATCTCCACACTGCTGGTTAAAACTTCAAGTTGATTATTACGAAGAAATGACAATTGATCGCAGATCTCTCGATGAAGAATTAACTGCGCTGAAAGCCGCAATTAGATGTACTAGTAATAAAAATCAAGCTGAATAATTACGAAAAGTAATACCTGAAACATCAGTAGAAGAATTTTACAATTCGTGGAAACCATCTGATATAGTTACAGCTAGTAGAAAAGCTGTTAGAGATATTCTTTTGAAAAAATTATTTAATCTTCATGAGAATAAATTCCCTAACGAACCGGTTCCGTTATGTTATAGACCTAAAGATACCCGAAAACAAAATATCCTTGTGGATATACCAGGACGGCAACAACAAGAACTTGTTATAAAAGATATAGTTGAAGTTAATTTATCTGTAGTTGAAGACGCAATAAATGCAATTAATTCCCCGTGGCAATTAGGAGATGCAACAACAATACATTCATCACAAGGATTAACTATCACTGATACAGTCATGTGGATTATTGATGATTTCATCGAATGGGATAATTTAATTTATTTGGCTGTTTCACTAGTACGGCGAATAAATCAACTTAAACGAGTCGCAGTTACACTACCACAATTATGTTAAATTTTTCGGTGGTAATTGAATATCATCTGGAATAACTTGAAGTTGTTCTCGAATAAAACTTCGTTGAGGTGCAGTTGGATCTAATTTATAATATATTGGTCTGTGTGCCGCTGATATCATAGAATATATTTTATGGGCGGTAATACTCCATATAGGATCTGTCGATCGTCTAACACCGCCTTGTAATTCACCAGGTTCATATAAATATCTTACAGTAGCGTTCCATGGTAATGGCGTATCATTATATAGTAATTTTTTTCCAGGTATATATTTTTTTGTAATCGCGGAGGCTGGTTTATCATTGATTGATGAAGTAATTTGATTGTTAAGTGATGAAATCACCTTAGGAAGCCGTTTAACCCATTCACGAGATATACCTTGTTGAATAAATTCTTTTGCAGTTTGATAATAAAATAATTTATCAGCAAGGGTTTTATTAAATCGCTCAACAATTGCCTGATCTCGATGAATTGCAGTATGTCCTCGTCGAATTACAACATTATGTATCGCCATTAACAAGGATACATCCCCGTGAAATTCTTTACCAGGATCTACCTGTAATAAATTAGGCAAACGCAACGGGCCTTTTTGATAAATCTTTTTAAATGCCGCAGCGACTTCAGATGATGATTTTGTTGATAGCGGCAATGCTTCCTTGTATCTGCTAGCAATATCAACAACCGTTAACGCATATTTGTAAACTCGTTTTTGTTTATCATGTGGCAAATATAAAATATCAGCCTGATGAACCTCATTTGGAACATATACATCAAATGATCCATATTTAATTGATGCAGGACCTGGTAGATAAATTTGCCATATTGCTTGTCGAGATAACCAATCCGCAGCAATATCACGAGGTACTTTAGCAGCGGTAGCTAATTTGTTAATAGCGGATTTTCCCATGTAATATCCTGTTGGAGAATAATAAATTTTTTCCATGTTATATACTTGCACCAAACAATAATTTACCTTTCATGGCAGATTTAATAGCAACTGATACTAATTTTTCTTTAAAAGATTTACCTGGAATAGCATTTATCGCATGAATTAATTTTACATCAGCAAGATGTCTTTGTTGCAAATTATCACTACGATACGCTATATCATGTATTCGACAAGCTTCATCAATAGCATTTATTGGAAATTCACCAGATCGAGGTTGATCATTATTATCAAGTCGAATCGTGTCCCTGGTCCACAGTAACTATATCCTGGAAGGTGTTTTTCTCCGGGGTATTTCCCCCATGGGGTTCCTGGGAGTTTTGACAATTTTCCAACGAGGTCACCTCCGTGGCTTTTTTTTTTTAAAAACCTAAAAAAATTTGTACCACAAACCTCACATTTACCTGTAAGTACAGATCTGTTATTTTTTGTAGTGAAAGTTGTTTGATCAGTTGTACGAGTACGTGTTCGACATTTTACACAATATAAATCCATAATAATATTACGTTATATCTAATGGAAGTTATTGATTTTTCCGCGTTGAAAAAACGACAACTAATAAAACATTACCCAATGTTGCCAAACTCAATAAGAGGTGTTATTGTAGGTCCATCAGGATCCGGCAAAACACAATTGTTACTCACGTTGTTGATGAAATATACCAATTGGGATAAATTGTATTTAGTAGCGCCTAGTGTAGATGATCAACACTGTTACCAGGTGTTAAAAGATTTTAATGAACCTGCATCTGAAAATGCAGGATATAATGTTGTCGAATTTATCACAGATGTAGCCGATGCACCACACGTAGATGACCTTGATGTGTCCTTCAACAACATGATTGTATACGACGATGTAATGCTGGATAAACAAACAAACCCCGCGATGATATTTTCCCGAGGTCGTCACAAACAAGCAGATATGTTTTATTTAACTCAACGCTACACACAGATTCCAAAAGTGATTCGAGATAATTGCAATCTATATGTGTTTTTAACGGCATTGATACACATACGCTACGAAATATCTGGCAAACATGGTGTTCCGATATGGATTTTAATAAATTTAGAAATTTTTTCAGTAGTGCTCAATCAACCCCACACGGATTTGTTACAATAAATTTACATGAACCTATAACACGATACCGTATCGGACTTGACCAAATTTTTGGCTGATTTTCAATTGTTGTCACTATGAAATCCCCAACCCCATTGATATTTTTGTGATATTTTTGTAATATTTTTTTAGAACCGTTATTTCAGCGATTGGAGGTTTCTATAAAGTTTTAATGATGGGGAACCTTCAAATCACGCTGAAAAGTTGGTCCGCTCAGCCTCTCACAGTGATTGATATATTTGTTGTATAGAGTGGCTAGACATAAAACACAGTGAATGATATATTTGTTAGTTGTGAAGACTGGTTAGACATAAAACACGCTGGATGATATATTTGTTAGTTGTATAGAGTGGTTAGACATAAAACACAGTGAATGATATATTTGTTAGTGGTATAGAGTGGTTAGACATAAAACACAGTGAATGGTATATTTGTTAGTGGTATAGAGTGGTTAGACATAAAACACAGTGGATGATATATGTTAGTTGTATAGAGTGGTTAGACATAAAACACGGTGGATGATATATTTGTTAGTTGTACAGAGTGGTTAGACATAAAACACAGTGAATGTTATATTTGTTAGTTGTATAGAGTGGCTAGACATAAAACACAGTGAATGATATATTTGTTAGTTGTGAAGACTGGTTAGACATAAAACACAGTGGATGATATATTTGTTACTTGGATAGAGTGGTTAGACATAAAACACAGTGGATGATATATGTGTTAGTTGTATAGAGTTGTTAGACATAAACACAGTGATTGATAGATTTGTTAGTTGTGAAGAATGGTTAGACATCAAACACAAGGATGATACAAGTAGGTAGAGTTTCCCATAATAACTGTCTATAGGACAGTAAACAGTTATGCTCTTTGCTATAAATATTTCAAATGATCGGGTACAAATATCCATACCGAGGACAAAGGTAACCTTTGGTTTAACGCTAGCCCTCAGAATATATTTGAACTAGAGAAAGGCCGTCCATGTTATGCTAGGAATATGCAAGATATGCACGAACGGACGATGCATTAAGCTTGGTGTGCATTTTACCAGTTCAAGCTTACATTGATATAAAAGAACTAAATTTATTTTAACTACTCTGAGGGTGTCTGCATTATATTATGCGAAACATTTCCTCATACACATATTTTGCCTACGTCTAGAAGATTCAAAGATTACATGTTAAACAAACTGGTGTATTCCAGAAAATGTATCAACTGCTGGAAAATTTAATCTAAGAGACGTCAAAGAGTCATAGAGTTTTCAAAGTCGAATCCCGGTTAATACATCTGAATGCAAACGTGTTGTTAAATTTCAAGTATATTTCTTATATGTGTAATAAGTGAAAGTGGTATCTTTACCGGGCGAATACAACCCTGTCGTGAATTCTGCTCACTTGTTTTCTCCCTTATTTCCAAGAACGTCTCGACAACAAATGTTGTCTTTTGGAAATTCCAACGCTCCCAGACCAGAAATAATCTCCCTTTAATCAATGCATGACCACAAATATCACAACTACACATTTGCATCATTACCTCACAACTGCATGATTCCACCATATTACATTTCTGTAACGTAGCATTCTTGCTTCTCGTCTTGAAAATAATACATACCACTCAAACACCAAATACAAGGAACTATTTTTGCTACTCTATACCCAAGTCAGTCAAATCATGATTTGAAGCCTCATTTCATCTGTAATTCTACACCATATTTACTATTATAACTACAGCATATTTGCCATGATAGCAACAATAAAAAGCGTCTCTAGATAAAATAGACATTCCCTTCTCAATTATTCCATTATACAAAATAGCAATCACTATCAAAGATTTTTCACATGCAGATGCGTAATCAATCAACACCTTTAGATTTAAATAAGAACTACTTTGTCCATGCCCACTAATGCGGCTCTGACCTGAACTCACTACTAAACTAAACCATGACATCATGAGATCTCGTCAACAGTGCAGACTCCTTTTCATAATTGTACAAAACATAAACATTTCCATGACGTGGACAATATGAAACGTTTTTTGCTAAGATTAAAAGCGCCTCAAGTAATTAAAAAGACATAACAAAAATAGCAATGTAATGGCGATAAATGTTTGCAGATCTTTTATAGCAGCAAATATTTTCACGGGCATGGTAAGTGTAACACGTAACCATTAAGATTAACTTATCACCTAGGTTGGCAATAAATTGATAATTTGCGATACTTAACCCTCTCTTGTTTGGAAGTATGATTAGATTTTAATTAGGACCCGCTGGGATAACGTTTCGACAGATACGTTAAAGTAGGATCAAGTCGAAGAAATGACAAAGCAGAGACAAGTCAGAGACATATTTTTGGAAAATCTTGGGTCATTTAAAACAGGTGTCATGAAATGATATTTTCCTTAATATTCATTTATATTTTACACACATATTTATGAATGTGATAGGTTTTAGCGGTTTCTATGTAATAGAAATAATGTATTGTAGAAATTCATGCATTACTCTGATACAAAAAATGTATAGTAAGAATTGCTTTTGCTATGTTTTGGTCAGTGAATCGCTAATTTACAGTAATGTTGTTAAGACAAGACGTGTCCATTAATTCACTTTGTATAATTAGGTTGTGAATTTTCTTAACCAAGGAAACTCTTCGCTTGTCGACCGATATCATTCATCTAATAACTTATAGCCCACAGTGTGACATAACAGTTATCGAAGAGGACTAGTTATGTCATAGTTTAAGTTAGGGTCTCATTCAAATTTCATATTAAATTTTGTTTTGTTAATGTAACTAATTAAATTGTTATATTTTACATACGGGGGCTTGTGTTGTTTGATACTATATCGTTGCTCAGAGATATGCTGTTCCATTCATTAAATTAACATTTTATGATATAAAAACTCCATTTGGGCAATAAAAACAATAACGATAAGCAAACTACCATAACAGTTGGGGCATACTATTTTATATCTCACGTCCTCGTCATTTGTATAGGCAAATTATTTACCAGCATACTAAATAACAGCTTTGTAAAATATATCGTAAAATTATGCGATGTAATTAATCAAGACTTCAAACAAAAAAAATGAACCTCAGCTAATAGGTAATAACAATTTCATCCTTCAACCAACTTACCTGCCTAACTCAAAATGAAGAAGAGTTTCCTATTTATATCACTCTCCTGCCAATTTCTAAATAAATAAGGGTTTCCTATTCATATCACTCTCCTGCGTAATTCGAAATAAATAAGGGTTTCCTATTTATATCACTCTCCTGTCCTGTGTAATTCGAAATAAATAAGGGTTTCCTATTCATATCACTCTCCTGCGTAATTCGGAATAAATAAGGGTTTCCTATTCATATCACTCTCCTGTGTAATTCGAAATAAATAAGGGTTTCCTATTCATATCACTCTCCTGCGTAATTCGAAATAAATAAAGGTTTCCTATCCATATCACGCTCCTGTGTAATTCGAAATAAATAAGGGTTTCCTATTTGTATCACTCTCCTGTGTAATTCGAAATAAATAAGGGTTTCCTATTCATATCACTCTCCTGCGTAATTCGAAATAAATAAGGGTTTCCTATCAATATCACTCTCCTGCGTAATTCGAAATAAATAAGGGTTTCCTATTCATATCACTCTCCTGCGTAATTCGGAATAAATAAGGGTTTCCTATTCATATCACTCTCCTGTGTAATTCGAAATAAATAAGGGTTTCCTATTCATATCACTCTCCTGTGTAATTCGAAATAAATAAGGGTTTCCTATTCATATCACTCTCCTGCGTAATTCAAAATAAATAAAGGTTTCCTATCCATATCACGCTCCTGTGTAATTCGAAATAAATAAGGGTTTCCTATCCATATCACTCTCCTGTGTAATTCGGAATAAATAAGGGTTTCCTATTTATATCACTCTCCTGTGTAATTCGAAATAAATAAGGGTTTCCTATTCATATCACTCTCCTGCGTAATTCGAAATAAATAAGGGTTTCCTATCCATATCACTCTCCTGCGTAATTCGAAATAAATAAGGGTTTCCTATTCATATCACTCTCCTGTACTGCGTAATTCGAAATAAATAAGGGTTTCCTATCCATATCACTCTCCTGCGTAATTCGGAATAAATAAGGGTTTCCTATTCATATCACTCTCCTGTGTAATTCGGAATAAATAAGGGTTTCCTATTCATATCACTCTCCTGCGTAATTCGGAATAAATAAGGGTTTCCTATTCATATCACTCCCCTGCGTAATTCGGAATAAATAAGGGTTTCCTATTCATATCACTCCCCTGCGTAATTCGGAATAAATAAGGGTTTCCTATTCATATCACTCTCCTGCGTAATTCGGAATAAATAAGGGTTTCCTATTCATATCACTCTCCTGCGTAATTCGGAATAAATAAGGGTTTCCTATTCATATCACTCTCCTGTGTAATTCGGAATAAATAAGGGTTTCCTATTCATATCACTCACCTGCGTAATTCAGAATAAATAAGGGTTTCCTATTCATATCACTCTCCTGCGTAATTCGAAATAAATAAGGGTTACCTATTCATATCACTCTCCTGCGTAATTCGGAATAAATAAGGGTTTCCTATTCATATCACTCTCCTGTGTAATTCGGAATAAATAAGGGTTTTCTATTCATATCACTCTCCTGCGTAATTCGGAATAAATAAGGGTTTCCTATTCATATCACTCTCCTGTGTAATTCGAAATAAATAAGGGTTTCCTATCCATATCACTCTCCTGTGTAATTCTAAATAAAAAAGGGTTTCCTATTTATATCACTCTCCTGCCAATTTCTAAATAAATAAGGGTTGCCTATTCATATCACTCTCCTGTGTAATTCGGAATAAATAAGGGTTTCCTATTCATATCACTCTCCTGCGTAATTCGGAATAAATAAGGGTTTCCTATTTATATCACTCTCCTGCCAATTTCTAAATAAATAAGGGTTTCCTATTCATATCACTCTCCTGTGTAATTCGGAATAAATAAGGGTTTCCTATTCATATCACTCTCCTGCGTAATTCGGAATAAATAAGGGTTTCCTATTTATATCACTCTCCTGCCAATTTCTAAATAAATAAGGGTTACCTATTCATATCACTCTCCTGCGTAATTCGAAATAAATAAGGGTTACCTATTTACATCACTGACCTGTCTAATTCTTATTAAATAATGGTTTTCTATTTAAATAACTGTCCGCCCTAATTATGAATAAAAAGGGTTTCCTATATATACAAATGGCCTGCCTAATTCTAAATAAGTGATGATTTCGAACTTGTACGAGTACATTGGGATAGGATCAGGATGTACATAAGGGTGGGAAATAACTCATGTGTACTAATTTGACATGAACATGGTGGTACCATAATATTCAACTATTACCAGAGGAGAGTTGATTGCTGTAGTTACACGGCAATATCGCCATCACATGTAAGGACTAATGAATACATCACAGTTCTTCAAAACAAAGCTTAATTTTAAATACACAGACCTCTGTCGTGCAATTATTATTGTGTGGAAGTAACATTGGATTCTAAAACTTTAATTATTGGATATTAGAGGTAAATCTTTTGGATTCTACCTCTTTTCGATTTACAACTATAAATGTATGTAAAACAATTATTTACCAAATAATCATTAGTACAAGGGGATAATGCATATTTTTCATTGTCACTCACATATGTGTTATGTCTAGAATTCCATTCAGTCTCAGAGTGATAGCTCCATTACGTTACAGTACTATGCTTTTGTTTTTTTACTTATTATATATTGCTGAATTTTGACATCATTAAGATGTATGAACTTAATGCTACAGATTATTTTAGACGGAAAGTCGAATGAGTGAGCATTACTACAATGCCATTCGCGAAGACCTTAGAATTAACAAGAACCGTTGAAGATGAACAGGAAATAATAGGTATTTGTGACCTTTGAAGCAAAACCTCTTCCATCTCCAACAAGGAGTGAACAATGGTTTGCAAGTGATACCTCTTTAAGGTTGGGGGAAAAAAATAAAGTCACTTTAATAACAATTAGTACAATTAGATTATACAGCCTTGACAAATATGTGCTTTAGCCATTCGGGTGCATTATTGATATGTGTTCAATCCGCTCGATTCGACTTTTTTCACGAGTTTTTTTTTATCGCTTCAGAGTCGCAAGTTAAGAAGACTGAAAAAAATAGATATATACCTTTAAAAGACGGTATCGTACTAATGCGTAGCTCTCAAATGACAATGACATGAATTGAGTCAGGCGAATTAACCTTTATTTTCACCATTACGGTCACAAGCCCTTACTTTTTCTAGAACTTCTTGCGATTCGGAAGCGATAAAAGACGCGTGTGAAAGTCGAATTGAGCAGAGTGTTGTGGTGAAGCTTGCACTCCTTGTGTGCATTGTTATTATCGATAAAGTGATTCATTTTTGTCAGACATTTCACCGTATTTTTATTGATAAAACGTCATACTCCTATGATATAATTAACCTTTGTATATTCGGTGAAACACCTAAATTGTATCGGCATTATTTGCTCGGAAATCTTGCATCTCTCGCATTTCACGTATGTGATTGCGTCATAATGGGCGAGTCTTTGAATATTAAAAATCATTTTGTACAACTTGCATTATGTAAAATTAGCCCCATAAATCCCCCATCCCCCAATCTGTGTTGATACTGATGGATCTTACTCGAAAATCAACATCATCACGGGCGAGATGCTGATTTACCGGCCAGTATGTACATCTGCCTAGCCAACATACAAGTTTCACCCGCCGTAATTGATATCTAAGATTCTAGAATTATATTGCTGTGAAGTCTTACTGGAGCAATAAAACGTTTGTCCACAATAAACCAAGTGGACAGTCCACGACGACAATGACGGAATGTCTGTCACGTACGCATCCTGAAAAGGATTGAGGTCCACCGTGGCAACGTGTATTTTCCGTAAAACTCTATACGTGTTCTGTATTTCTGTATAAAGGGAAACACTATTTACAGTAAAGCAGATGCTTAACTATCTTAATTACCTCCCCTAAGAAACTTGCAGTACCTCCCGTTTAAATCGGTCAAATTACAGCATATAAATCAAATGTCCTTATGAAAGAAAATCTTTTAGTAGGGTATAAACTTATCATTTTGTTTACATATATATATATATATTGCATTTCATTGCTGTCCATGCACTGAATAAAGACATCTGGCCTTGACTTATAACCTATCGTTTAGATAGGTTAGCTCCAGGTGCTAAGCTTTAAACACTGATATGTTTGGGGTCGCTCACCGCTCTGCTTTGAAGTGGACTCGTCCCACGATGATTGGGAGCTCGTTTCTTGTATAGTTCGTATATGTTTTGGTACAATTGTTACAAAATGTAATCTTTAAAAAATTTCTTTACTTATTAGGTAGGGAGAAAATGTCAAACCTAGGGTTCAAAGGAAATCAAACAGACTATACATGCTGAAGTACTTGTATTTATATGCGTACCTCCCTCGTTGACCTACCAAAATGTCAATCAATGCTACAATAGTGTAGATAACAGCAATGTAAAGGGTGATAATTAAAAATGTATGAACTGTGAGTTAAGACTAGTATCATCGCGCTTGACACACGTATTTTGTACCATGCCTTTCTCGGACATTCTTAGAATAAAAGTATCTGTAATATATTATTAATCTCTCTCTCTCTCTCTCTCTCTCTCTCTCTCTCTCTCTCTCTCTCTCTCTCTCTCTCGTAAATTTTCACGTTTGCACACAATGGAATGTCTAAAACAGACTGTGAAGTGGCCTTTACTCAGAATTGGAGTAAAATCTCAAACATGACAGTCACGTTATTATAATGGCGTTCAGTTATGTGTAATAATCAAACGTATGACACCAATTACCGAAATAGTTGTTACTAAACACCTCCATGACATGCAGGACTTCAACTGTGTGAAACAGAGCAAACTTTAATTAATTAGTGGCTATTACAATATCTACAGTGAAATTGTTACTTTTGTCGTATTCTTACCTTCGTCCCGTTAACATAAAATACAAGTACACTTGTGGTTCTTTCCCTGATAGCTTTGTTTTCATTTTTAACCTCCATCATTTATCGTGTCCTCTCAGTTGTTTAAAAAGATAACCATACCTAACATTTCACAATGGGGGGGGGGGGGGAGTATCTTCGCGAGGCATTTTTGATTAGCCGATGGCTAAATAGCTGAGTAGTATAAAAAGATGTTCCGGAAAGATGACCGCCATCGCTTAACTGCTCGAGATAGGATCTTCCGATTTTGTGCTATATTTATGATATTTGTGCTTGTTCTCTATCATCGTCTACATTATCGTGTTTCATCATGCATTGGCTGTTCTGTTCGTATGTGATAATTCATCTCCTTGTTTTGGAAACGAGAACATTTAGAATTTTTCTCAGCTGTTTTGTCCCAATGTTGAGACGTCATTTGTTTTTGAATAAACCGCCGTCCGTCACGTGACCGCTTACAATACGACGGACCCTCATTAATTTGATTAAATGACCACACCTTGGTTCTAGATACTACATTGTGCTCAAAACTAAAGGAACTGGGAATACATTCATCATTTCTTAAATGTAAACGGAAGCGAAAAAAGAAACGTTCTTTCAAAGCTGGCCGGCTTAGACAGAAAGAAGAATTCCAGTTATCTCCCTTTCGCCCGTAACGGATAAACAACTTAAAAATTCTGCCGTTAATTTTAATAACCTGGTTCAAATTCCTCTTAAATCGTCAACCGTTGTGTCAACTGTCCCAGGAATACCACTACGTATTGCATTATTCAACGCTCAATCAGTAGGATCACCGGAAAAGCGCACAGATATTGTTAATTTTATTAACGACCAGAATATTGACGTCTTCTTCCTGACAGAAACTTGGTTACATTCCGCAGGTGATGAATGTAAGTGTGCGGATTTAACACCCAGCGATTACTCCATCAAGTCGTTCCCCCGCAACTCTCGTGGAGGTGGAATTGCTGTAATTAAAAAGAATTCCATGATCAAATGCCTTAAGTACAACACAACCTTATCTCGACGTATCAGTCCCTAACCCTCCACCTCTATTTGCTACTAAGAGAAACCTCCGTATGATAAATAGATCCAAATTCATGCATTACATCCAAGAAAACCTTACAACTTTCTTACATTCAACAGCGGAACAACTTGATAACTGCCTGCGTTCATTGCTTGAAAAACATGCCCCAGCCACCAAATGCAGAGTATCAACAAAAAAAAAGTGTTCTCCATGGTATAGCAGTGTTAGGGACCAGCTTCGCACTGCTAAAAGACATCGCCGAAAAGCAGAGAGGCTTTGGCTTTCCACCAGACTCACTATTCATAAACAAATCTACGAAGCCGCTAAGAAGAACGTCACAAACATAGTTCATTTAGCCAAATCATCCCACTACAGTACTAAGATCACAGAGAGTTCGAGCTGCAAAGAGCTCTTCGAGATAACTAACAAACTAATGCCAAGGAACAAATGTACAACACTTCCAACAACCTTCTCTCCACTAGACCTACCAGACCAATTTGCAAATTTCTTCGATGACAAAGGACAAACCGTTAGAGATTCGCTTGACAGCACAATTTCAACTGATTCGTCACCATACAGTTATGATGCAGAATTTCAGCGATAACCGTTAGGAGCATTTGAACCTGTTTCTATTGATTTAGTACGGATAATCGTGATGATAAGTGCACCAAAGTCTTGTGAACTTGATCCAGTTCCGACATAACTGCGGCTTGAGTGCTTAGACCCAATATTACCTTCACTAACTGATGTTATTAATATATCTCTCTCATCAGGGGAATTCCCATCATTTTTCAAAACTGCCATCGTAAAGCCACTGCTGAAGAAACCAACACTGGACCATAACGATTTAAAGAACTACCGTCCAGTTTCTAATCTCCCATTCATATAAATAATCTTAGAAAAGGTTGTTCTAACTCAACTTGTATCTCATTTGAATTCAAACAGTCTTTTTAGCAATGTACAATCTGCATATCGCCATTGCCACAGTAAGGAAACTACTCTTCTGAAAGTATTTAGTGACATTCTCTCTGCTTTGGATAGTGAAAAGATTACAGTCCTCACTCTCCTGGATTTATCTGCAGCATTTGACACAATAGACCATGATATATTACTTCACCGTCTCCAGCATGTATTTGGCATTCAGAATATATCCTTACAGTGGTTCAAGTCCTACTTAGTCAACATCTGCAAATGGAATACACAGGGATCTGTTCTTGGACCTGTTCTCTTCATTCTGTATACTCAGCCGCTCTCAAGTGTCATAGATCATCACCCAGTGTCGCACCAATTGTATGCTGATGACACCCAAATATACAAGTCTAGCCACCCAACCATCCATGGAGTAGAGAAGTACATTTCTGATGTGAAATCATGGATGACATGTAACAAGCTGCAGATGAATGATGATAAAACTGAGGCTATTCTGATCACAACAGAAAGACTTTCTCATTCACATCCTTTACCTTAGACAATAAATATCAGCAACACCAACATTAAATTCTCAGTCAGTACGGAACCTAGGCGTTACTCTAGACAGTACTCTCACATTGCACCATCATGTCATGAACATATGCAAGGCTGCATATCTTGAATTGAGACGCATCAGTTCCATTCGTAAATATCTTTCAGTTGATGCCACTAAAACACTTGTGTGTTCATTAGTACTTTCAAGACTGGACTATTGTAACTAAATTCTGTCTGGTTCGTCACAATATTTACTCCAGAAACTTCAAAAAGTTCAAAACACAGCTCACCGATCATCTTTAGAGTACCTCGATCAGAGCACACCTAACCACTACTCTGTACCCTATATTGGCTATCAATTCGATACAGAATCAAACACAAAATTTGTTCTCTGTGCTATGTTTCAATGACAGACTCCAGTCCAACATACATATCCAGCCTCACCCATGTGTATACACCAGCTAGATCCTTACGCTCTTCTTCTGATAATCGTATACACATTGTTCCCAAGGTGAAAACAAAGTCATATGGACAACGTTCGTTTGCACACCAGGGCCCGGCGACGTGGAACGAATTGCCCATTGAAATTAGACACAAAGACACAGTGGTCCCTTTTAAGAGTGCTCTTAAGACTCACCTGTTTCGACTGCAGGGACAAACTTAGCGACCTAATCATGTTTTGTATCTTATATGTTTTCAGCATGTTTTTATGTTTTCCAATTTCATTGTTTTTGTCATTTGTTGTTCTGTAGTGTAGTCATATCATTATTGATGGTGTAAAGCGCTTAGAGCTTCGAAAGATTAGGCGCTATACAAAGTCCTCATTATTTTTATTATTATTATTATTATTATTATTATTATTATTATTATTATTATTATTATTATTATTAAAGTGGGCATTTTGCCTTCATTGGAAAACCTACTCTTTCCAACTACTGAGCTGATGTGTTTTCGATTGATAATTATTGTCTGCCAGCTGATCCAACATCCGCAAATTCCGCAAACTCATTACCGCGATCATATACCAGTACGTATATAACGATATAAAACTAATCATAAAAACAACCATTAAAGACGATTAAATAGTCGTTTCGATAAATATATAATCAGTTTCTTCTCCAGCAGCTAATGATGCTGAAAATCCATCACGTTACTCTCCGGATTGTAATTACAATATGATATTTCATGTGTAAAATGCAGACCAAGATGGTTTGCATTATTTATCAACAGTACTATCTTATCCTACGTAGTTTTATTTCCACTTATGGAAAACAAGTATGATCCGAACTCTAGCACTTTTAAAATGTGAAACTTAAGTATATCAAAACGTAAGTTTATATGATGAAAAATAGGTCGGCCATCTCCTGTGGCATCAGCGATATAACCGCTTCGGTGGCCTAGTAGTTAGAGCGTCTGCCTCCTATGCGGAAGGTCGTGGGTTCGATCCCTGAACGAGTCATACCAAAGATTTACAAAAATGGTACTAACAATTGTATCGTTTGGAGCTCAACATTAAGAAGTTAGTGTTAAGACTGGTCGGCCTGGTGTCGGGATAATGTAACTGGATGGAACTTCATGCTACATGTCTACGACATGATGTCCCAGTGTTAGACATAACTATAAACTTCCGCACTGCAGATATTGTAGCGATATGACTTAAAAATTGTTAAAGCTAATTTAAACACACACACACACACACACACACACACACACACACACACACACTTAAGGAATATTGTGTTCCACTTCTTCTTGACTAATATTCCTTGAATGTCGCTACATGAACCTATCACGCACAGTGGTGCGGGCACGTGGGCAAGTTCTTCTTGTATGTATTGTCTTGCTACAATATTGGTTGTATCAACAAATGGTGCAAGTCCATACGAGCCAAATTATAAACTATGTAGATGTATTGCGATTTAGTAAATGCCAAGGTCTGTTGATGAATCCTGATTCAGGTAGAAAATAAACTTGATTTTGGACAAGGCTAAGTCCAACATGCAATGTTACATTACAATAGTATTTAATGATATAAAACAAAATTAAAAATGACTACCAACCAATGCAAATTAATATATACCTAACAATGTAATTACGACAGCCCTTAAAGCGGCCGCTTTTGATATCTCTGAGGCATCTGCGACCAATACTTTCTAAAAGAAACTGAAATATTCCAACATGCGTTAACGTTTGTGTTCCCACTGACTTGGATAATGCTACTGAGGTGTTGTTTTCAGTTTTGGGTCAACCACACGGGGACATTTCCAGTTAATTTTGCTGGTGTAAGTTTCGGTGTGACCAACCATGTGTTTTTATTGCGTATTTTAATTTTGAAGGACAAAAATTTACTACGTGATAGGACATTGCCGATAGTTAGCTATAGGTGCATGAAAATACATGTCGACCACGGACTGCCTGAAAAACTCCAAGATTTTTAAAAATGAAAAATAATAAATGTGGTACAACGTATGAAAGTCTTTATGGGAAATTTGCAGACATTTTGATGCCGGTCCATGGACGGCCACAAATTGTGATATGCACATGCATTATTATAACAGGCGTCTGCATAACGAAGCGGAATTTCTTCAATAGGTTCCTGATGACCATTTAACTGCAAAGAGACCAAAGTCACTTCTAAGTTGTTAAATATCATTTTACTATGTGCCTAATTATACACTCGATTTTGAATGTTGAAACGCAGAAGGTTTGTGGTTTGTGTGAGAAATGACGTTGAAATGGATCCCGACCGCATAAACGATAACGATATCTAATGCAACTTTGCCCGGAACAACAATGAGTAAATACCTTGGTGAAAAACACCTTCCTATATATTAATTAACTGTCCAATTGATACACGGCTAGATGTATGACTCGAATCGAATAACCCACCATGACATGATGGTGCGTGTTACCGACACGACCTTGCATATAAAACATCCAATGATATACCTGGAAGTCAGCGTACCTGTTCTCATTCATGACTTGGAATAAAATAATTGTTTACCAGCTCTGAATCAGGTCAGGAATTAGGTCAAATTTATAAAGAAACTTTCAACTTATTATTAGCTATTCGCGTTGTTTACGTTTTAAATATAAAAAAAACACTATAAACTCTATAGTGGAAAACTTTACAGTAGCATAAAATAGAATTTTTATAAAAAGTAATACTAATATAAAAAAACAATTAAATTAAAAATCAAATATGTATTAAATTAGATATGCGTAACACATAGCAGTACTTAACAACGAAGTTACACGCACGAAAAAATTAAAACCAGGCATCACGATATGTCATGAAACCATCACTGTTACTCAGAAAATGAATCCACATCCAGCACCGTTGACGACAAGTTTGTTTAGGGATTTGTATACACCTGAAGAGTTGCAAGATTCCAAAAACGTCGAGTCACAGAGACAATACGTACGTAGACGTATTCACGATTTCGGAACGGATTGATATTCCAAAACAACCAACACCTTAACGATTCGAGAGGAATTGCATGTCGTTCCAGCAAAAAATGGAACTACCAACCAAATAAAATGAAAAGAAAACTATATTATCACAAGTATAAAATAAACTACGATGATTTCGGCCAATTAGGTCTTGACTAGATGATCTGTATACAGGTAATCAGCTTTGAATTATCAGTGATAAATTTATTCTGTGTCTCTTTCTATTAAATACTTGGGATTTTAATGAGTAATTTAACATATTTAGTTGCATTTAAATCCACGTATTCCCACAAACCATTATAATAATCAAATCATTAGACACCTCCATCCACCCAAATCCAGTTAAACTTGCATCATTTTTTTTTTGTAATTCTGAGCAGAAATTATATGATGTTATCAATATCATACTTTTACTACGTTCGTAGTCGTGGTCTTTTAAGGGATGCTGATTTTCACGATTAACAAAAGCTCACTGGCATAAACTTTTCTTACAATAATGCAAGCAAATCTGCCCCTGCATCTGTTTGCACGGAAGTTCTATTTAAGCTATTTTGACAATAATCACATTTATCTCTTTCCGATAAATGAACTGGAAATCGTCCTAAAATAAGCGCTTTTACACGTTACATTTGGCTTTCACCATTCGTCTCTTCTGCTTCTTCAAACGTTCTCTTTTTTATACCTCTTCTTCGTTTCTCTCCTTGCTGTTGTTGAAACACAAAGTGTTGGATACTATAGGTCTTCTGATGTATAGTATATGTGTTGCTTGTTTATGACGTGGTGTGATGAATAGTAGTTTTGGTGATTTCATCTCCTCTAAAAGTATAAGCTAAAACAAAAGGTTTTGGATAGTATGTGCGTCTGTTTGTATGTGTGTGGATTATTGGATAGTACAGACGGTATGATGGATAGTGATTCTGTTGTATTTCATACCTTTCTCTTAAACTCGAATCTAAAGCAACAGCCTACGCGTAGGGTGTTTGACAATATAAGTAGTATGTGAGAATACTTTTGTTAGTTTTAATATCCATCTCTTCAAGTGTAAACTAACACACGAAGTTTTGGATGTTGTGTATATGCAATATTAGATGGTATAATGGTGTCATGCGTATCATTTTTGTTGGAATTCATCCACTTCTCTTAAACTCCAAGCAATCAGAATACGTTTTCGAAAGTGGGAGGGTGTTAGATAGTATATGTGGCATGCTAGAGTTATTTTGTTAGATATCTCTTCTGAAACTATACGCTTATACAAAACGTTTTGGATAGTACTTGTATATGTTTGTCTGTGTGTGAATTCTTGGATATGTAGACGGTGTGCTAGATAATATTTTTAAAAAATTGAATTTCATATCTTTCCGTTAAACTTTAAGCCAAAAAATCAGGTTCATCATAGGGTGTTAGCTAAGTTGGCTAAGTTTGAAGACATGCAGATACTGCCACCGACCGGGAACATGGAGGGCGGGTGTTCTTTTAGTTTTTGGTGGCACCCTATATATCGTGTTGTAAACACAAATCGGATTGCTTGTGCTACTTTATTACGGCACCCCGTTGCTTTTCCTATGCAAGTCGCCAAAGGGTACTCAATCGCTGCCGAAGGGAGTTATTGGTAAATTAACCCGTTGTATTTGTCGCTGTGGTCTTGACACAATTGGGCGCGATACATATTTTCGAGTTCAGCGGAGAGAGGCTCCACTTTGTCAGGTTGTACAAACCGATCTGAGTGTTTATGTTACTCGCCCATAGGCTTGTAGTGGAAGGCGGGCTATACGGCTCGGACGTGTCGGTATGTAGCGACTCGTTACGATGGTGGTGTGGCACGGCTGCCTCTATCAGATGCTGTTCAGGAAAATGCCTATTGATCAAATGGAACTGAACCAGAGCTAACGTCAAATACTTGTCCATGTTATTGGCGATGACATTAATGTTGGTCTTAGAGACTGTTTCCAGGGCTGACATTATTAGTAGCAGGTAATCATCAACCCTAGCTGGTTGTAGAATATTATGGGCACCTCAGACATTTGCAGACTTTTTGCAGTTCGAGATTGCAGTGGTGTGCGTTTCCTCATGCCACGTGCCCGTGATGTTGCAGTGGCCTCTGATCAGGTATTTCCCTTACTGATTTTGGCAGATGTGGCAGACCCTAACGTCTTTGAATAATTTAGCGTCTGCTAAATCCATCTCCTTGTGTCGTATGGTGGCGAATATCTCCAATGGCGAACATCTATTTATGCGGCATCTAGGCTCTCGATAAAGGTGACGACTAAGTCATTACCTTTTAGGGAGGATTTTTCTGCCGTCGCAAAGGACTACCTAGCTGTAACCGCGGGAGAGGTCAACCGCTTCCCTTATCACCAGCACTCGCATCTGTTTGAACAGATGCATGAACTACAGTAATTAGCGAATACGAATCCCTGATGGTGTTTGTCATAACCTTGGTTTTCAATTGAAGCCTCCTGGGATTGAATAGTTTTCCATCTGTATCTGATGCCGACGCCAACCTATTGGTATCTGAAAGCATCAGTCAGCATTGCGGTGAATAATAGACTTAACAATATCGGTGCCAGAACACAAACCTGGTTGATGTCATTGCTTACTGGTAATATCTCAGATGTTTATCCATTATCCTGGACTGATACATGCATACCATCGTGGAAATGCTGCACCATGGATATACAATTTCTTGCGCATCATCCGTACGTGGCCATTGCCTTCCAAAGTCTTCTCTGCTAACAGTATGAAGTCGACATAGATTGAGAAAAGGTCGGTGTTTTGCTTTTGACATTTATCTTGTAGTCGCCCAGCAGCAAATACCATGCCAATGGCCCCACTTTCTTTTTGGTTGCCACGCCGGCTTTCTGACAGTAGACCCTGGTCAAGGTGCGTAGTGAGGCGGATTCTGGCAAGTATCTTTCCTGCAATTGAGAGTAAGGATATACCCCATTGGTTATCGTAGGCCTGTCTGTTCCCTTTGTGTTTATACTGGTGGATCATAGATGTGTCTTTGAATTCCTGGGGGATCTTCTCTTACTGCCACATCAGTAAAAACAGTGGAGCTTTTCTATTAGGGATGTGCCCCTTTCCTTGTAGACTTTAGATGGGATGGAGTCTGAACCAGGTACTTTGCCACGTGAGAGCCGACGTATTGCTTTCTGTGCCTGCACTATAGTTTGTTGTTTCATGGGTCAATTGTAGTGGTCCTCTGCGGCTTGTTGCCGATAATGCGACAGTAGTCTACAGGGTTCTTGAGTAGGTCTTTGTTAGGGAAGGTGTAAAGGTGTTGGCAGCCAAACTATGCTCATATTTGCTATTGATCTAAACCATCCGGGAAATGTCATTAATTCATACTGTTGGTTTTCATAGTCCAAGATTAGCGACAACATTTTGGTTTTGTCCAGTACCTTTTTCATTACATGTACTGGGAAAAACACCTCATATCAACCGGGGGTGGGGTGGGTAGGTTTTGAAACTTCGTTTGTCTGATACATTCATTAGAAACTTACACTTTTCAAATCAGATATCACCCTGTTACATGCGATACATTGTAGTTGTTGGGTTCTAGGACAGAAAGCAGAGACTATTTTTTTTTTTAAAAACTGTCATCAGCATTTTTGACACTTATGGTTGTCCTTCTCGAGAGCTGAAAGAGCATTGGGATATTATTTACTCTGACTACCAAACGGATGGTATTGCAAAATTAGTAGCTTCAACATATCACACCTCTCAACACTTCTTCCTAGTCTATTGCCCATAAACATATCAAGTTTTACCCTAATTTAGGTGATGATTTTGGTAATTAGGGTCGTTAGCCTCTAGCACTATTGTTCCTCTTGAACTACGTAGTTGGGAGAGTTTTGCCTTAGTCAGCAGTGGTTTGGTTGCTAAAGGTATTTTCAAGAATTAGTTTCAGAATGAGGTTAATGTTGATGCCTCTTTTCCAATCTCATACTTAAGGATGATGATCACTCCAGGAATCATGGCTTAAAACTGAATTAATGGGTCGGCATCCAGAATGTGACCCTATGGCATCGTGGTAATGTAGTCCACTAATATGGTGCTGGCAGCAGTTTTTCCAGTTAGACAAGAAACTTCAACAAGCGATGGCAGCTGGGTATCCACCAAGGGGGTTCATTGTCTACACTTGTTTTGGGATGGTATGGTCTCGCAAGTGGGCTCTTTGGCCACTTTCAGGATGGGTTAATGACTAGCTCAGCACTTCTTGGACTTTGTTGGTTTTGGTCCTGCAAAGGATGCTGGGATGGGCATGGAAACATGAGTGGCTTGCTCAGATGCTAACCAGTTGACGTATCCTTCAATTTTGTGATTAGAAGCCTTTAATTCTAACTCCATTGTGGGTACTGGAACAAGCGCTGGCACATTGGCTTGGCTTTCTTTTCAAAAAAACGTAATGGTGGCTGCGTAGGGTATGTCATTTAGGCAGTGGTGGCCTTGGAGAAGGCATGGATTTTAGTACCTTGGGAACTGGGTCATAGAGGCCAGGGATGACCATATGTCTGCTTGACTCAGGCCCTGGTAACCATCATTACTTAAAACATCTTGTATTTACACTTGGTGATGTGCACCTCTCAACGAAAAATTTTCATTTGTTCAATTCTTGGCATTATGGCATTATTGGCCTCATATATCACTATGTATGCTGACAAATGCAAACTTTTCTCTAACTGAAACATTTTTTTTTCATTTCTGTCAATTTGTGTCATCTTGTAAAAGACAAAGTGGTATGGTAACTTTGGTAATGTTACAGTTCTTTTATAAAACTAAAAATTCCCAGTTGTTGAATGCTGTCATTGGGCAGTATGCAAACATTATAAATGTTTGTCTAAGTTGTCTGTGAGTTGTTGCTTGCCATGAATGCTAGCAGGCAAGGTGTGATGGCAGTGCAGACAACCCTGCTTTAACTAAAAAGTGAACCCCTTTCAACGTTACGTTTGGCCCGAGGGTTCAAGATGGAGGCGTGGGATGTTCCCAATCCTGATTTAAGCAATTTTAGGATTGGGTGTTATTTACCAGAAGTGAGTGGATTTTATTTGTCTGATCTCTTGTGTGCTCTTCAGTGATTTTACTGAAGATGTCCCAATTGGGAGTTTGTGTTGCTCTTTTAGTTTTCAAGCATTGATTGATAATATGTTTTTTTATAGTATTTTCAATCATACTTATTTTATTTCTCCAATTGGTCTGATGTTTTCATGGCATCTAGGATTTCAGTTCTAAGCAAATTAATTTGGATTTCATTCTGTACTTGATGTTATTTCATTGGTACATGCTTAGAGACTTCATCCATATTAAGCCAAACAACACCCTCAGATCTTCATCTATATCATGCAAATTTTGGATCATATGCCATGGAACTTATATAGCTCATTGAGAAATTGTTCTTCATTAAAAAATTTGAATGATCTATACGTGATATTGTTGTATATTTTTCTTATTTCTCTTGCATTTAACCTTTCTTGTCAAACAAGTAGAATAGTGGTCACCGAGACCAACAGCTGGTACATTAACACAAACCAGGTCATCTGGTTGGTTGGTATCAATGTGATCAATAAGAGTGATATTTCTGCTACCCTTGTGGGCTCATTTACCCAATAAATTCGATCCAGTTGTTCCTTATTGGAGTATTGAGAAGGTCCTTATTTATATAGCTGAGTATATGTTTGTTTCTCCTGTGCAAGAACATTTTCAATTTTTTTCTAAAAGTTATAATTCCAAATTGCTCTGAAGAAAGTGATTTATAAATGAAACCAACCAGGAATGATTGGCCTTATTTTGAGAAATTACCACCCAGATACTCTCAATTTCATGAGACTCCAAGTCAAGTCATCTTTCTGCATTTACATCTTCCCTAATGAATAGAACAAAACCTCCCCCTGTTGTTTCTCTGTCCCTGTATAATGGTTTATTGTAGCCTTGACAGTGAAATACATTATAATTGTGGATGGCATTTAAAAATTGGTTTTAGTAAGTCCTAACACATGTATATTATTTTCCTTGGAAGACAACATTAAATTAATCTGGTCTTTTTTCCCCCGCTATACCTTATACTTTTAAGTGACCTATGTTAAAACCTTTTGCATTCAGTTTTATATCAATTATATGTATGCCATCATGCAATGGGGTACTGACTGAGATTGTCTCCATACTACTTTTATCATTCTAACATCCTATCTCCTTATTTAAATGTTCATATATATTAGCATCTTAAAAGTCACAATCAGACCCTGAAAATCCATTATCTTTTTAACCTTACAATAATGTCCATTGAATGGTTAGAGTCAAGATTCTAACAAGGTACATTTAGACTTGTTATACATCATGCAATGGCATTCTCCTCTTTGCCAGCTTTCTAGTATTTACAATACAATGATTGACAGTCTTTGTTTGTCTCCAAGTTTATGACCTCTGCAGCACTCAATATGTGTGCCATGATGGCATACCTGTGTGACATGCCCAGTTTCTCCACAGTATAGACAGTACTCTTCATTATAGTGCCTGCAAAATGGGGGCATACACGTTAATATTTCGCAGTAGCTGCAAAGTTCCTTTTCTACTTAAACAAATTTTGTCTCTGTGGTAGAGGTTTAGGTTGACATCCTGGTTCTGAAGAAAGAATGATGTGTACTGTATTTTGGAATGTACTGTAGATTGAAATATTTACATAGGTCAATTATCTGATCAATGATTTCTTTCACCCTGGTTGTTCACACGAGGAGGTAGTCCTAATATCATTATTTTATATGCATCTGTGCTGCAATACCTATTGGCATACAGTAAACTTGTAAACCACCTTTCTGTAACATTCTCAACTACTGATTTGTCACATTCTGGAGTGCCAGACCTCAAACAGATACAGTGGGTTTTCAATCCAAGAAAAATTTCTATTCAAAAGAGTCTTGAGTAATCAAGAGCCGAGTAGTGCCGTTGAACAATTTCTACCACAATGTTAAAAAAAGATGATAGATTCAACAGTAGGAAATCTGAGCAATTTCTGCTACAATGCTAAAAAAAGATGATAGATTCAACAGTAGGAAATCTGAGCAATTTCTGCTACAATGCTAAAAAAAGATGATAGATTCAACAGTAGGAAATCTGAGCAATTTTAGCTACAATGCTAAAAAAAAGATGATAGATTCAACAGTGGCAAAGCTGAGCAATTTCTGCTACAATGTTAAAAAAAGATGTTAGATTCATTAAAGTTTCACTGATTGATTTATAGCAAGATTGAAGGATAGTAACAAAACAAGAAACTGTAAATAAATAAATAGCTTTGCTCATCACTTACCGGAAATAAAATAATCATCTTAAATGTGAATTTTACATATGAGATGTTCTTGTACAGATGTATATGCACTTATTTTTGCCACCAGAAGGCTGAAAATTATACGCTTATTATTTAAAATGTACTGCATGTTAATGCTGAAATTGATTTGTCAAGTGATCAATCAGATGTTATCAAACATTACATGTACAAGATTGCAGCCATGGCCAACCAGCCAATCAGATTCCAATAAATAACTACTTTCTTTAAAAGGCAGCCCAGTACAGATTTGATTTGGGTAAAATCTGATGCCTTTTAATGCTGAGTTTGGGTATTTAATTTTTTTTACTGATAACATTTTAAAATATACATCTATTAGCTATGCAGTTTTTATATTTACAATGTAAGCAACACAAGCAAGTTATTGTTTTAAATTTCTTCCACATATTGGTTATTTAAAAAAAGGGAAACAAAAATACAAACACCCAAATATATCAAGGAGAATTTATTGATCTGCAGTATGTTTTAATTTTAAAAATAATTCATCCCGATCTCCACGATATTTTCCACTGAAAATCACTACTGAGCAAATATTACAGTATCATTGCATAATTAATGTCATAATTAGGCTAATTGGAACTTGAATATAGTCTTGATCAAACATTTCAACAATTTCTGATTATCTACCTATAGTAACACATACACATTGAGTTGTTCCAACACCATCTATGATACATGTTGAGTATTGTTACCCAACTATATATCCATTACTAAATCTGCATTTAAGTGCATGTACAATTCTTGAGTAACTTATAATAGTGGCTGTCTTTCAAGGCTATTCATGATAACAATGACCATGAAAGAACACAGGTACTGAAAAGATGGCAGAACATCTCACTACACAACCAGGTATCATTCATTGGTAAGAACAATAGTATCCATATGAAATAAATGGAAATATAACAAAATGTAATCTATTATATTCATTTGTCTATCCACTGTATCCATTCATCCATACACTGTATCTATTTATCAATGTATTTTATTCATTTGTCTATCCACTGTATCCATTCATCCCTATGCATTATCCATTTATCAATGTATTCACTTGTCTATCCACTGTATCCATTCATCAATCTATTTTATTCAGTTGTCTATCCACTGTATCCATTCATCAATGTATTGTATTCATTTGTCTATCCATTATATCCATTCATCCCTATGCAATATTCATTCATCAATCTATTTTATTCAGTTGTCTATACACTGTATCCATTCATCAATCTATTGTATTAATTTGTCTATCCACTATATCCATTCATCCCTATGCAATATCTATTCATCAATCTCTTTTATTCAGTTGTCTATACACTGTATCCATTTATCAATGTATTTTATTCATTTGTCTATCCACTGTATCCATTCATCCATATGCAATATCCATTCATCAATCTATTTAAGTTGTCTATACATTGTATCCATTAATCAATCTCTTTTATTCAATTGTCTATACACTGTATCCATTCATCAATCTATTCTATTTAATTGTCTATACACTGTATCCATTCATCAATCTATTTTATTCAATTGTCTATACAGTGTATCCATTCATCCATATGCAATATCCATTCATCAATCTAAGTTGTCTATATATTGTATCCATTAATCAATCTATTTTATTCAATTGTCTAAACACTGTATCCATTCATCAATCTATTTTATTCAATTGTCTATACAGTGTATCCATTCATCCATATGCAATATCCATTCATCAATCTAAGTTGTCTATATATTGTATCCATTAATCAATATATTTTATTCAATTGTCTAAACACTGTATCCATTCATCAATCTATTCTATTCAATTGTCTATACACTGTATCCATTCATCAATCTATTTTATTCAATTGTCTAAACACTGTATCCATTCATCAATCTATTTTATTCAATTGTCTAAACACTGTATCCATTCATCAATCTATTTTATTCAATTGTCTAAACACTGTATCCATTCATCAATCTATTTTATTCAATTGTCTATACACTGTATCCATTCATCTACATATTGTTCAAATCAACTTCAAAGCAAACGATGTAGCCATATTTCCATGAATATAAATAGAGTACATCATACCTCACCAGTTATATATACCACTCTTTTAGAAAAACATTCAATTGCCTAGAAGTATTTTTGAGGAGCATACACATGTAGTTTTGCAAGCCTGAATTGTGATATAATACCAAGCTAATATGACAATGTCTTCAAGAGTAGTAGTGATAATAAGAATTTTAAGATGGCAAAATGAATGAGTGTCATCTTCATCTAGGACCAACAAGATATCATGAGAAGTGTTTCAGTCAAAGCTCCATGCTTAAAGGGTAATATGTCAAGGAGATGTAGCTATAACAAGATTTTGTAAGGCCACTGTGTCAGCCATAATGAGTGTCAGATTTATACCATTTTTATTTTTGACCAAAAAGACATCACAATAAGTCTTTTAGTGAAAATACCAAGGATATATGACCTTCAATCCTGGAGAAGCAACCAGTCTACATTTCAAAAGTACCACTATGGCAGCCATACTGGAGCTGATCATTTTCATTTAGGATCATGATACATAGTGATAATATTTTCAAGAAGGTCACCATGGCAGTCAGATTGGCACATAATATTACTAATTTGACACAATAAGAAGTCTTTTCATGAAAACCTTATGTTTAATGTGACAATTCATTTCAAAGAAGTAGTATTTTCGAGATGGTCACCGTGGGAACTACTATGAATGTCCAAGGAGGCACCATTTATATTTAGAACTAGACCTTTGGCATGCATGTGTCCATGTTATATTTAGGACCCACTAGACCTTGGCATGCATGTGTGTGTTCTATTTAATACCCACTAGACCTTGGCATGTGTGTGTGTGTTATATTTAGGGCTTGCTGAACATTGACATGCATGTGCGTGTTCTATTTAGGACCCAATAGACCTTGGCATGCATGTGTGTGTTATATTTAGGGCTCGCTGAACCTTGACATGCATGTGTGTTCTATTTAGGACCCAATAGACCTTGGCATGCATGTGTGTGTTATATTCAGGGCTCACTGAACCTTGACATGCATGTGTGTGTTCCATTTAGGACCCAATAGACCTTGGCATGCATGTGTGTGTTATATTTAGGGCTCACTGAACCTTGACATGCATGTGCATGTTCTATTTAGGACCCAATAGACCATGACATGCATGTGTGTGTTCTATTTAGGACCCAACAGACCTTGGCATGCATGTGTGTGTTATATTTAGGGCTCACTGAACCTTGACATGCATGTGTGCATTCTATTTAGGACACACTTGACCATGGGATGCATGTGTGTGTTACATTTAGGACCATGATACCTTGACATGCATGTAATTTTGGGATGCATGTATGCATAAATTTTTATAGCAATTCTCCTAGGTGGAGTAAATATAACAAACTCATGCTAACTGATGAATGATAGACAAAAGGCAATAACAAAATGTCTTCTGGTCTATGACCAGTACAGCAAACAATCACACATTGTTTCAATATGGAATAATTATCAAGTCACAAAACACTTTCCTAAGAAGGGTCATCATTTTAGTGAATCAAAATCAGGACTTTCATTGTATCCAAAATTCTGACAATCATATGTTTATGTGTATATGCATATATATGTTGAACTTTATGTACAAATTTACTTGAAAGAACAGTTGACAATGACCAGAAAGTCATAACATTCCCCCACTATAATAGTCTCAATCAGCATTTTTTAAAACCAATATTGAATAAACCTTGATATGGGTCCCAGTAACCCAGTTTTAGGTGCAACACATATTCAGCCCAATCTATATCCACACTGCAAGAGAAATGAGAATAGGCTGTATTAGAATTTTACCACAGAATGGTTTGTAGCAATGTACTCCCAACTTATCTGCCTTTGTCCTATTCTAAGTGGAAGCCATCCAACTGATCTGCCTTTGTTCTATTCTAAATGGAAGCCATCCAATTGATCTACCTTTGTCCTATTCTAAATGGAAGCCATCCAATTGATCTGCCTTTGTCATATTCTAAATGGAAGCCATCCAAATGATCTGCCTTTGTCCTATTCTAAGTGGAAGCCATTCAAAAGTGTTGCTCACAAAAGAATATTGCTTGTCAATTTAAATGTTCTTTGTTACTTATTAGAAATTTATTTGAAATTAAATATCGTTTTTAAGATAATATGCTGCATTTTACTGTTTCGAAACCCCCAAAGGTTATTTTATGATTCAGGATGAAATAGGCATTTTCATGAACTGACCATTTTCAGTTCATGCACATTCATAAATGGTTCATGAACCGTTCAAGAACAGTTCATGAATTATTCATGATCATTTTGTTGAATTTCTACACACTACAATACGAAACGTGTACATAAATACTGATATCATAACATTCATATACTCTACATTATGGATGGTGTATAGATATACTGATGTGAAAAAGTGTACATATATGCTGATGTCACAACATTATACACACTACATTATGGCAGCTTGACATAAACTGATGTCATAACATTCTACACTCAACATTATGAATGGTGCATAATAAAAAGGTTTTGATGATCATTACCAGTTTCTAAATTTTACTTACAAATGTACAGCAGTGTTTATATTCATACAATTTTACATATAAATAACATCCACACCCATATATTACTTCTAAATGAAAACTAATAGCATTAAAAGATAAAGCAACTCCAAAAATATCTGAAAACACAAAATTGTTTCCATTCCATGTATTAAATTCATTTGCATAGCTTTCACTGTTCTGAAGAAGAAAAATCTGCATTATCCCTGAATGAACATTAATAATTCTGTTATCGGTATGAAACTTATCTTTTCACTAAAAATCATATTCCTCACACACACACAAACATACACATGTACACTCAACACACACTAGCAACAATTTAGTCAACTGTATAACAGTCTATGTATGCAAAAGCAATACTGGTTGTAAAAGCAACTCTTCACACATGCAGGCATGTATGAACACACACAAATACACAAACATACACACAACAATTTAGTAAACTGTACAACAGTCTATGACTGCAAATGCAAGACTGGTTGTAAAATCTATTCTTCATTTAATTTAAATTTAAAAGTCAAAGAAGACAAAATACTAATCTGTGAACCAGTCTGCTGTGTAAATTTTCTGTTTTTGTTTCTCTAATTTTAAGCAATGGTACTTTACCATTCACTAGAAAGTTCCAGTGAACTAATTATGTATTGATTGTAAACATGATGCCAAGATAAAATGTACTTATCAAAATTACAATCAAATTGTTCAGTGTAACATTATACATATCCAAATTACACTACTACATTAATAGGAAAGATCACAAAAAAGTATTGTAACACTTCATATAATCAAAACACTTTTAAAAAAAGATCACAAGGAACTGCTGTAACACTACACATAATCAATTTACATTACATTAATGAAAAGATCACAAGGAAGTAATGAAAGACTAAATATATTCAAATTACATTACATTAAAGAAAAAGATCACAAGAATGTAATGTAACACTATAATCAAATTACAATTTATTAATGACAAAGATCACAATGAATAAAAAAATTAATTTTTGTAACATTCAAATATATATATATATATATATATATATATATATATATATATATATATATATATATATATATATATATATATATATAATTTGAATGTTAACAAAATTAATTTTATCAACATCAATTAAATGAAAGTATTAAAATAATTGAGAAAAAAAAGGCACAATAGACAACTGCTGAGTAATTATGTATGACCACAATATATACAACTTTTGATTAAATCTAGATTAATAAAGTATACTTCCTTCCATCTACACCTATCAGAAAACCTATCAAAACTATTTTTTACAAACTGATGACGAGATTTGCATGACTATAAATATGGATTTTAGTCTTTGACCAAAACACCATTCAAATTATGTTTGTATTTATGTGTTAGTCTTACTTACTTTATTATTATTATTATTATTATTATTATTATTATTATTATTAAACTTTAATGTTGATCTTGTTTTCTGCTAATCATGGATTGTAATGTACAAACAAAAACATTCTTAAAGTTTTCTGAAAATGAAGCCATTACAAATGTTTATTTTGCATTAATTTGCAGTGTGTGTGTGTGTGTGTGTGTGTGTGTGTGTGTGTGTATTCTTATCATTTAGATACATAATTTAAAAATTGGTCAGTTAATTTTACAAGAGTGCAGAGAAGAAGGTGAATAAAAGATCAGATACCTGCCCATGGTTTTACTCTATCTGTGATAAAAAGCATGACACAGCTGAGTCAATACTCAATGGACTGCATGACACAGCTGAGTCAATACTCACTGGACTGCATGACACAGCTGAGTCAATACTCACTGGAGTGTGCTTTATATTTTCTTGCATATTTTTTCCAAAAACTACAGCTTATAATAAATGAAATGCATAATATCAGAACAGCATCAAGCTATCAAATATACAGTTTCTGGATATATGTCACATTTTGTAAATAATGGTAAAGTGATACACATAATGTGATACATGGAAAACTGTGAAAATATGCAATGTCTTGATTACTAATCAACTGAATACAAATATTATTCCCATTAAAATAGACATCTTTTATTCCAAAAAAAACATATTTAGGCAAATGTAAGCAAGAACAAAAATCACAACTACTGGAATTATATAGTTTAGCTGTTTGTAATGTTACATGTGATCACACACACATGAATGCATGCATGCATAGTTACAGGTATAATGCTTGATCTGCAATATATTTCTGCCTGACCTTTCAGTGAACACTATTGCAGGTCAAGTCCATAAAAAGTAGGTATGGATGTGTACAAATTGAATGCATGATCTGTAAAATTACCTTCAGTATGTCAAGCATGCACAACCCATGCACACCTTTATACCTTTTCCTCAAATGGAAAATGTCCTATTATCTAATCAAATGAAATGTCTGTCATATCCAAATCAAGGTATTTTGTCCACATCCTGCCATCAAGAACAATTTGCATATATATATTAATATTATATATATTAATGTGAGATTATTCCCAACTCCTTGAGAAAAATTTGCATCTAAGAGTGAGATAAATACAAAATTAATTGGCAATATTACCATCTTAATGCGAGATTTCCAAACTTTCTGAGTACTATCTGAATGTGATATAATTCTAAACTTCTTTGGTAACATTACCACCTTAATGCCAGATAATTAGAAACTACCTGAGTAAAATTAACATCTTAAAGTGAGAAAATTTCTAACTTCAGTAACATTTCAATCTTAATGTGAGATAATTCCAAACTCCTTGAGTAACACTTGCATCTTAATGTGAGGTAATTTCAAATTCCTTGAGTATAAGTTCCATCTAAATGTGAGATAATTTTAAATTTCTTGAGAACATGTCCATTTAATGTGAGATAATTTTAAATTTCTTGAGTAATGTGAGATAATTTTAAATTTCTTGAGTAAGATTTCCATCTTCACTGTGAAGCAATTGATATCACTAGTACCATCAATTTAAAGGTTCTCCACAAACCATGGAGTATATGTGCCCTCTTCAGGTTTTGGAAACTGAAGGAAAAAAAAGGTTGAAATAAAACAAAATGATCTCAATGAAAAATGAAGAATGATCCTGTAATCATTAGCATCACTTTCTTTATTGGAAATTCCTACTGAAAGACGTGTATAGTAAAACATGTTAATGAAAGATAAAAGATATTAAAATTCTGGAACTCAGTATGATGTATAGTATGGCTCTGAATTGATAAATGAATTTATATACGGAACATATAGGTACATAATTACTTGTAACTGTCTTGACAAATATAGTACAATACTCTAATAATTAGTATTTCATAAGATTCATCTTGGATGAAATTCTTGGCACAGTCTACCTATGATAGCTCTATAGTCTTAAACTAATAACAGAGAAGAGTGAAAATGCAACAAATAAAATTCAACAAATAATTTATTTCGCTAGAATAGAGAGCAAATTTCTGAATTAAATCCCAAACAGTCCTAAAAGTTCTGTCACAAGTCCAAATGTATGAAGTTCCAATTAAATTCCAGTAAGGTTCCAAATAAATTCTAATAATGAATGTGTTGAAGTATATTTAGTCTTGAATGTGCTAATGTGATTTCTCAATAGTCTTTGATGTATCACAATAATATAATCCAAAATGTCTTTGACTCAATTCACTATAACTCCAAATTAAGGGTTTAGTCAATGAATATTATTTAGCACTTTGTAATTCCAGTAAATAATAATTTTAATATATAAATCCACCCAAATTAAAATCTGAACTCAACAATAAGATTGATTCTGCTTTGGTGGTAAGGCAAGAATGGATAATCCTAATGTAAACATCATTTTATAACCCTCCACTTGATCTAGGTCACATGACCATTTTCTGAAAATACTGTCAACTTAATTGGAAACATCATTTCTGGAACTTTCTAAAGTCATAATCAAGACCATCTTTGACTCAAGCTGAAGTAAACATGTTTACAATGAATAATGATCTGAATATTTAATATACAATCATTGAAAATAATATTCAATAAGTATATCTTGTTAACAAAATAAATGTCACTGGTCATGTACACTATTAATTTGATTTTGGACAAATGTAAAGTACAAAATACAGAATCATATACATAACACATAATCACTGAGAGAAAAGCCGTCAAATAAAAACTAAATATACATAACAGTACTGTACTCTGAAATAAGTATATCATTAGATAGAATGTCAGCAATAAAATCCTTGGTACCGTCTACCACAATTTGAAATAAATATATCATTAGACAGAATGTCAACAATAACATCCTTGGTACCATCTACCACAATTTGAAATAAATATATCATTAGACAGAATGTCAACAATAAAATCCTTGGTACCGTCTACCACAATTTGAAATAAATATATCATTAGACAAAATGTCAGCAATAAAATCCTTGATACCGTCTACCACAATTTGAAATAAATATATCATTAGACAGAATATCAGCAATAACATCCTTTGTACCATCTACCACAATTTGAAATAAATATATCATTAGACAGAATGTCAGCAATAAAATCCTTGGTACCGTCTACCACAATTTGAAATAAATATATCATTAGACAAAATGTCAGCAATAAAATCCTTGATACCGTCTACCACTATTTGAAATAAATATATCATTAAACAGAATATCAGGAATGAAATTCTTGCTAAAGTCTAGCACGCTTTGAAATAAATATGTTTGCAGTTTATGAGGCATGTGCTCTCAGAATTAATGACCACACTTGACCACAAAGTTGAGCATTTAAGAGGTTTATGAGACATGGTCTCTCAGAACTCATGACCAAATTGTACGATAAAACTAAGCATTTATGCAGTTTATGAGATGTGGGCTCTCGGAACTAATGACAATCTTGACCAAAATGCTATGCATTTACAAAGTTTATGAGACATGGGGTATAACAATTAATGACCAACATGGCTACCAAGCTATGTATTTATGAAGCTTATGAGACATTGGCTCTCAAAATTAATGACCCAACTCAACCATAAAACTATGAAGTTTAACAGACAGAGACTATTTGGTTTAAGTTCTATTATGAAACTGACCAAACACTCATCCAAGTGTGGACAAGAATATCATAAATCATGCTAAACACAGATCTATCACTCTTGGTATTTAATTTGATCTAATGCACTCAAGATCTTTGTCAAAGTATTAGCAACAATAAAAACAGTGTACGGATATATAAACAAGGATAATATTTTACTCACAATGTCACTTCTGTAATACTTATCCCTATACAGTAGTCCCCCTCTTATACGGCCACCCCTGTTGCACCGGGAAAGTGGCCTTATAAGGCGGGTGGCCGTTCCAGAGGGGGGCTAAATTTATTATGAGAAGTACATGTATATGTAATGTACGTAGTAAGAAAGCTACATACTTCAAAACATTAAATATCTTCGTCTAAATGAAACATTTAAAAGTTGTTTTTTTTTGGTCATAATAACAAATTTATTTCAACTGAATATACGTTACTATTTTTGCTTTCTTGGCGTAAGTTTGATATGCGAGCGGGTATTGTCATGCATATTGCAAATGGATTCAAAAACGTCATTTACATCTTGGTACATACATAATTATCTTCCATTTGCTCCATTTTCCCACTGCTGCTGAATAACCTTCTTATCGGTTATAACTTTGTTTATTCAAATTATTTCAACATAAACTTGGTTTTACGAGTCTTTTCAACTTTTGTACATGCAATTGTTCTGCATCTCCCCCCCCCCCGATGTCATCGAGTAGAATAACTGACTTTCTTCGAAAATAATGTATCCGTTAACGTGATGACATTTTAGCGTTTGGTAATGATTTATTCGGTTATTGCTAGTCAGCAATACAGTCGTATGCGATTTAATTATGCAGACAAAACTTTTGTCGAGTCTACGAAATGCAACCTTCGTAAAGGAAGCCATATTGTTTGGTCACGTAATTTTTCCGGTCTTTGTCTGGTACCCTATTGTTTTTTTTTAAGGTTCTCTGTGTGTGCCAATGTACAAAATCTATTTTTAGCCTATGCTGACCCTTGTTATGATTATAACAATTACGTCTGGTTATAATCATGAAAGAGAAGAACTCGACATTGGCATTAAACCCCAAACTCTATCATAACATTATTGAGCCCATTTCCTGTAAACATCGACTTTCATAGATAACGATATACTTTAAATCTTTAGTCAACACTTTTAACGGCGACTTGACACTCGGAGACGTGTATCTACGATAGAGATAATCAAAATTACTTACCTTACGTCAAGATTTGAATTAATTATTGGTTCTGGATACATTTAAAAATAAAATGAGGCCGCTCGTGAGGGGTAAAATTTTATATTATTGCACAAAAATGCTGGCCGCTGGTCGCATTAGCCGGGTGGCCTCTCGTGAGGGGTACTTTTGAACAGAAACTCGTCGGTGCCAACGAATTCTGGCCGTTTGGAGCGGGTGGCCGCTGGTCAGGGGGGCCGTACAAGAGGGGGACTACTGTAATGCCATTAAACAAAATGAACAATATTAGAACATAAAAACACACCTGTTCAGTGAATTGGTCCTTACAAGCCATACGGATACGCTCAGGAGTAGCTGGACTGTCCAGTCGAAAGTTGTCCCCATATCCTGCATCTGCCCTGGCTGCGAAAATAGCGTCCTTGACAGCAAAGAAGACAGATGCTGCCAGGAATAGAGGAGGCTCACCAATACCCTTAAAAAGTAACAGATAATAATAATAATAATAATAATAATAATAATAATAATAATAATAATAATCATAATGTAATGCACAAGGGTAAAATGAAATGTTTACTTAATACAAAATAATAATAACAATATAACATTATTAATATTATCTTTATTAACTATCTGGATTCAAAACATTCACTAAGAGCAAGTCAAAATATTGTAAAAACAACATTAAATAAAATCATTATGAACACATTTAATGCTGTCGTATAGGCTGCTTTATTATGTTTGACATTAATAAATATGATTTAAACAGATTTTTGAACTTTGAATAGAAAAGTAGAAATTTCAAGTCAGATATTAATTGTAAGACAATCAAGCTAACTGTAATGTTTGTACAGATCTAATGAGAAGTGTTCCAGGGTTGTCATTTTTTTTATTTTACTGTAGTATTTGTATTTATCAAATGAGAAGTGTTGTCAAGGTTAAGTCGTATTTGATTTTACTGTAATGTTTGTATAGATCTAATGAGAAGTGTTGTCAGGGAAAAATGACAGACTTCTCTGTAATGCCTTTATAGATATTAGAACTGTTGCCAGGGTGTAGACATGACTTGTTTTACTGTAAATGCCTGTAGAGATCTGACGAGACAATCCAACTATTCCCTGAGCTCAATTTTGATAGATTTCACTATAATTCCTGTATAGATTTTATGAGAACTCCCAGAATATATTTCACTGTAATATATATATATATATATATATATATATATATATATATCATAGGAGAATATGGAACCATTGTCTGGATTAACTCTCGATAGATTTCACTATACATCAGGTATTGTGTAAATTTTAACTAAAACAATTTCAGAGAAATAATTTAAAACATATACTGTATGTATGTATATAATGCAAATATGTTGATGCCTGCAAGCATTATAATATACAGCCTTTATAAATATAGTCAAATATACCACACAAAAAACTACATTAGAGCAAATATCATTTTGCGTCACATATTTTATCTCAATAACTTTATACAATGAGTGTTTGTGTCTGAAAGACAGTGAGACAGACAGACAGAGAGAATTTGAACCTTGGAGGAATAAACAGCTTTTTTATTGACACTGCCTTTCAGAAGCGAGACATTAAACTCTACAGGAATGTCACCAAATCCTGGGATCTTGTATGTCCCAGGGCCACGCGTAAACAGATATCCAGTTGGGGACATTTTCTGCTGTTCCATCATCATCATGCCATAACCCTGACAGAAATAGTAAAGTGCTAAAATTGGCACAATTAAACAAAATTAAAATTTGAAAAATGCATTTTTTATACCCTATTATGTAATTGGTCTTAAACTGCTTTAAAGCATGCCGATTTTAAATCAGTCAATTTCATATATCAGAATTTCACATGTTAATTGATGAGATTTGAGGAACTGATTGGTATATAAATAGTGAAAAGACTACGTAAGGTTAATAATTCTAAATGACCTGCAGCTTTAGACTTCATGGAGACCTTTCATAAATATACAAGGATTAACCTGATTTTTTGGTTACAGTGTTCATAGTAAGTCAGCAACACACATTTATGAACAAATTGGAACAAATTAACATCAATAATTGCAGAAGCTAATGACTTGGCATAACACAAGCAGTAGCTTTCCACAATCACACTGTAATGAATTAGTCAGCTTCAAGTAAGACATAGTGATTCTTAGGGCTATGCCGGTTTAGGTACATTATCTCATTGCCGCTACAGTAGCCAAATGGGTCTGATTACACTGAGACTTTTACTTATTCCTGCCTTTCCTATCATAACTCTTCTGACTCTCCAATCATTACCATCTTTACATTATCTTTAACCATGCACCAACCAGTGCCAAATAGTCAATTGTGACTGCAATGGATGGATGGATGGATGGATGGATGGACGGATGGACGGACAGATAGATAGATACAGTAGATAGGTAGTAGATAGATTAGATAGATAGACAGACAGACAGAGGGAGGGAGGGAGGGATAGATAGATAGATAGATAGATAGATAGATAGATAGATAGATAGATAGATAGATAGATAGATAGATAGATAGATTTGTTAAATGGTACACAACATACCTGTATAAATCCTCCTTCAATCTGACCGATATCAATGGCAGGATTCAAACTAACACCAACATCCATAACAATGTCTGTCTTCAATACCTGTAACACATTATTGTTTATTACATTAGTTATGGCAAAACTTGTATTGAAACCACTGAAAATAAATATAACCAGTCTGTCTTCAATACCTGTAACACATTGTTTATTACATTAGTTATGGCAAAACTTGTATTGAAACCACTGAAAATTAATACAACCAGTCTGTCTTCAATACCTGTAACACATTATTATTTATTACATTAGTTATGGCAAAACTTGTATTGAAACCACTGAAAATAAATACATCCAGTCATTCAAACATAATCTGCCTTAAGTAACAGAATGAAATGTACCGACTTTTATTACCCATAAGCTTAACATAATTTTTGTAAGAAATAGCTTTGTGCATGGTTTCAAGAGTTCACTCCCTTCTTCTAAAACCTTCAAGAGCTGGTCATGGTAATTTAAATTTTGAACCTGATTGTGCTGACCAATAGCCACGGAAAACTGACCTGGGTACCTGTAGCACCGTTTAACGGGTACCCGGGTACTCGTTGGAACATGTAAGACATGTACAACCCTTGACCAACAAATTTTTTCACCCACTAAATTACACGTTACGCGTAAATATATATGGAATAAGAATTTTCGGTATATTCACCTTCCAAAAATCTCGTTTCTATTAACATTCCATTAATCCCACAGACTGTATTTTAGAAAAGACTGCTTTATGTAACTACAATATAAGAGTATGCTTGTCCCTGGACTTGCACTTTCCTTACTGTATCATGTTCTATTTATAGCAAACTTTGTTCTACTTTCCCTTGAATTCTATTTATAGCATCCATATGGTTTAATGAGGAGAGAACAGACTATATTTTGTTATGTGGCTACTATATAATATGTCCAAATTATATGTACAACTTTGGAAATTTGTTTATTGTCGATATCACATGACTGTATGACCTCTGATGTAATTGACAAGTAAGTTGCGAGATTTGTGTAGTCATGTGACTAAGAATGCAAATGACCAGATCCGGGTCAAATTTCAGCAATGATGTACTTTCGTCTCGTCTGTCAGTGGATTAAAGGCATAACAAATGCTATGCTCATGAATTTTGAGGAAAAAAATCATATTCCTATTGATTTCATGCGGGTATATCTCGATGAAAGATCGTTTAAGTTTGCTGCACCGGCATATAAGCGGCTACCCCATGCCAACATCTAATGGTGATGGCGAATTCCAACTTTTCAATAGGAAATGCATGTTGACCCAATACCCCAACATGAATGTCCAAATATCAAAAATGGGGTGGCAAGGGTCAGAGGAAATTCTGACTACTCAGACCAACGTGCTGATGATGATATATGATATTATGATAGTGTTGTCAGCAACTAATTTTTGTGAATGGGTACTCGTCATTAATTTTCAATGCCCGGGTATTTTGCTATGGTTGGGTACCCGTTGACAACCATACTGACCAATGTAAGTATCCAGCTGACAATGAGCAAGAGTCTTAGGATGAAGGTGTGAAAAAGCTATGAAGGGCATCTCTGAATGGGATAATTTGCAAAATCATTCCATTTACTCAGTCCACTAAATTGTCTCAATACAATAACAAAGTCCAAATATATACCAGATTTATATGACAAAGACCATCATTGGATGGTATTCAAAGCATCATTTTGAATATTATATATTACTGTTGATGGTAAACAGACTGACACTGTCATTTTTCCACAATAATTTGGCATTATATATAAGCAACAAGCATGATACAAGTGAAACAATCAGAGCAGTACATGCAAAAAGTGATAACTTGTAGAGAATATTTTCCAAAAATCCACCAAAGAAACTGATTATAAATTGGCTCCATGAGGGATTAATAGTTAAGCAAGTTGCAACATTGCATGATATGATGTCACACCACCTACTGGGACTGACTGCCATTTTAGTGCTGAAATACATGGAAATTCTTCACATATACCAATCACTTTGCAGGATGGAAATATTCTAACTATGGATACAATATTCTGCTATGGCCATTATAGTACAAAATACTAAAAGTGAAGACATGTTCACTTCTTTTCCAAATCTCACTTCTAACAACTTCTAACTAGGGCTCTTACGAATGCAGTGCCTCCATTGCATACAATCTTACCTGAACCTCTAAAAGGGGTCTTATGAATGCATCCCCTGCAAAACTGTTCTGTTATGTGGCATGAACTTCAAAAGCTATAATATCAAACCTTAGTTATTATTAATCTTAACATTAGTATTGTCATTGCTGTTGCCATTGCTACTTTTCTGGGATTGGTGTAAAACCCATGTTGCATTATGCACTACAAAAAAGCCTCACCCCCCACCCCCCCAAACAAGAAAGCAAATCATGGCTGCAAAGCAAGATGGATTAATATTGAGGATAAATTAGACAAATATGTCTCAAAATAACCCACTGCATTGAACTCTGTTGATCTCAGACTCAAGGTTTATGAATGCATCCCCTGCAAAACTGTTCTGTTATGTGGCATGAACTTCAAAAACTATAATATCAAACCTTAGTTATTATTAATCTTAACATTAGTATTGTCATTGCTGTTGCCATTGCTACTTTTCTGGGATTGGTGTAAAACCCATGTTGCATTATGCACTACAAAAAAGCCTCACCCCCCACCCCCCAAACAAGAAAGCAAATCATGGCTGCAAAGCAAGATGGATTAATATTGAGGATAAATTAGACAAATATGTCTCGAAATAACCCACTGCATTGAACTCTGTTGATCTCAGACTCAAGGTAAAGGAAATCGCAACTGAATTATATTGAAAGTTTTAGCGGAATTGTGTCGGTGTTTTAGGTTCATACAAATAAGGGACTTGTAAGACAACACACTACTATGGCAGAGAAACTACCAGTGGACTTTCTGGAAAAATTGAACAATTTCTGAGTACATCCAAGACAAGATTAAGACTGACAATTTGGAAATGACCACCATTTCTCATTCTGAAACAGAAGATGAAGACTTAGAGGGATTTGCAGTTTTTTTTTGGTGATTATGTGAACCCTTGATTATTATTTTCTTGATTAGAATGTGGAATGATTCTATTATAGGTAATACATTAAATTACAACATCGATGTGCTTTCAATTATAATTAACATGTTAAATATGTATTATAAAATTGTTCATTTGTGTAAATTTAATACTGCATTTCACAGATATGTTAAAGTATAATAAAAAGTATTCTTATTTATTATTTATTTGTAACTTTCATTTTTTGTCTCTTAATTTTCTTCACATTTCTGACTTCCCTGTGGATAGCCTCATTTCCCTATTGTTAGCCTCACTGAATATTTCTCATCTGTTGAATCTTGCACTCAAGACTGGTTTCAACTGGAATATTCAGGTTAAAGCAATAGACCTTTATTAACATGTACACAGCATGTACAGCCATGTGGCTTTTTGAAATGGATATCACAATGAAAACATGCATGGACTGATTATTCAGCTATGTCAATTGATAACAGAATAAAGCAGTGACTTGTAAAGAAGTAAAATCACAAGCATGTTAGCATCAGTGATGCAATTTCATGATTGCTGGTAATATGGAATATCATACAGTGATGCCATTAATTTTCATGAAACCGGAAGTTGCTAGTGTAAAATACGAAGCCAAGATATTGACCTGGCCACGTCTTATACCCTGAATTGACTTATATATGGATGAAGGATGGAAAATTTACAAAATTAGTGAATTCGCCGTATACTCCACATTAACTTATAGGCCGGAAAATATAGTAGGCAAACCAATATTACTGAGATGACCTAACATGTGAGCAATAGACTAAAATCAAACACTGCAATACAATTATATCGGTGATAACTTAAAGAGTTACTGGTTGATAGGACATAGACAAAAACAACAGGTCACAAAAAAGCATAAATACGAATAAATTCACTTGGAAAGACAAGGTATATCATGCTTTTGATGTCTCAACTACTTAAAATCAATGTTAGATGGTCAGAATCATATAGATATATTGCCATGGATTATGGTATGAAAGAATCACTTCCCTTCATCTATACAATATAAAGATGGAAACAATAATGTCTTTCATGAGGAATTGAATTTAAAAGTAGCTGAGAATATTATTCTTAACATTATGAGATTGTGTAATGTAAATTTCAATGACTAATGCAAAACTTACCATCGTTTGACAGATGGATGTAAAGATGTACAGACTAAAACTATACATATCCCTAGTAATGTCACGGTGGAACATACAAACGCTTTTTATTTGGAACCCACCATTACCTGATGATCCCCTGTTAGACAGTCCAACTCCACTTCAGAGCATGCAACTCCATATGAGAAGTAGAGGAATGGACGACCAGTGTTTGTCGCAAAGTCATAACCTATTTCAGGAGTCCTGTAAGTACAGTCAGTTATCTGATTTAATAATACCCACATGGATTACTGATTGATGCTGAAGACTAAGTTGAACGAAATTTTAACTATAAACACTGAATAGTGCAATAAAATAATCAATAAACATATTTTACTTTACTAAAATACTGTTTTGTTCAGTCTTATTTACATTTTAACAAGAGATACAAGTAACTCTACTCACGAGCTTGATTAGCATCACTTTACTTTCAACATTATGATAATGATACTTCTTTTTTACAGTGCTTGTGACTTTTGTGGAACATATCTTTATAGTACTTATCACTTTGATCTACAATACTTATCCCTACACTTCCTAATCACTTCTGGGGTAGTTATTTCTACTCTGCCTGTCACTTCTATGATACCTATACCTAAAGTGCATGTCATTTCTTTACAATACTTTCGTTGTTCCTGCAGCAGCTGTCACTTTTGAAATACTTACCCTATAATGCCTGTCACATCTGTAATACTTATCCCTATAATGCCTGTCACATCTGTAATACTTATCTCTATAATGCCTGTCATTTCTGTAATACTTATCTCTATAATGCCTGTCACATCTGTAATACTTATCTCTATAATGCCTGTCATTTCTGTAATACTTATCTCTATAATGCCTGTCACATCTGTAATACTTATCTCTATAATGCCTGTCACTTCTGAAATACTTATCCCTATAATGCCTGTCACTTCTGTAATACTTATCCCTATAATGCCTGTCACATCTGTAATAATTATCCCTATAATGCCTGTCACTTCTGAAATACTTATCTCTATAATGCCTGTCACTTCTGTAATACTTATCCCTATAATGCCTGTCACTTCTGTAATACTTATCCCTATAATGCCTGTCACTTCTGTAATATTTATCCCTATAATGCCTGTCACATCTGTAATAATTATCCCTATAATGCCTGTCACTTCTGTAATACTTATCCCTATAATGCCTGTCACATCTGTAATAATTATCCCTATAATGCCTGTCACTTCTGTAATACTTATCCCTATAATGCCTGTCACATCTGTAATAATTATCCCTATAATGCCTGTCACTTCTGAAATACTTATCCCTATAATGCCTGTCACTTCTGTAATACTTATCCCTATAATGCCTGTCACTTCTGAAATACTTATCCTTATAATGCCTGTCACTTCTGTAATATTTATCTCTATAATGCCTGTCACATCTGTAATAATTATCCCTATAATGCCTGTCACATCTGTAATAATTATCCCTATAATGCCTGTCACTTCTGTAATACTTATCCCTATAATGCAGTCACTTTCAAAATTACTTATCCCTATAATACCTATCACTTTTGATGCCTGCCAATTCTATGATGAATACAAATTGGGTCAGTCTAGGTTAATCTTAAACAACAATTTAACACTTATCTCTCACATGCATGTCACTTCTATTGTAAAGACAAAATAATCAGAGGATGATATTAGTTCAATGGAATGCTTCAAAGTTATCATTATAGCAGCTTCTATGATATTTATCAAAATAGCATCTGTCTATGATATGTATCAATATATCATGTCACTTCTAAAATACTTATCAATACAGCATCTGTCACTTCTGTGATATTTAGCAATACAGCATGTCACTTTTATAATATTTATCAATATAGCATGTCACTTCTATAATACTTATCAATACAGCATCTGTTACTTCTATAATACTTATCAATAAAGCATCTGTCACTTCTATGATATTTAGCAATACAGCATGTCACTTTTATAATATTTATCAATATAGCATGTCACTTATATAATACTTATCAATACAGCATCTGTCACTTCTATAATACTTATCAATACAGCATCTGTCACTTCTATAATACTTATCAATACAGCATCTGTCACTTCTATGATATTTAGCAATACAGCATGTCACTTCCATAATATTTATCAATACAGCATCTGTCACTTCTATGATATTTATCAAAATTGCATGTCACTTTTATAATACTTATCAATACAGCATCTGTCACTTCTATGATATTTAGCAATACAGCATGTCACTTCTATAATATTTATCGATATAGCATGTCACTTCTATAATACTTATCAATACAGCATCTGTCACTTCTATGATATTTATTAAGATTGCATCTGTCACTTCTATAATACTTATCAATACAGCATCTGTCACTTCTATGATATTTATCAATACAACACCTGCCACTTCTACAATTAATACAAACAGGAAATATTAATTTTACCTTTTGTCAATGAAATCACAGAAACCGTATTTTCCAAATTATACTTAAAATAAAATGAATATAACATGAGTGAGATCTCTAGATATGACTAAAAGTAAGGTTTGAGTACATCAGTGTTTTTACATACTATGGACTTTCATCTCTGTGTTAATATTTAGTACTGAATTCCTGTTGGTTTCATTATTTTCATTTGCAAAACTATCGACTGCAATGATGCTTGATTCAGGTAGGAGATTATTGCAGGGGTAAAAAGGATTGAATTCATGACAGTTTCATATTGGTTTGTTTATGTCATTCATAAAACCACCTACTGCAGAAATTTGATATGGGTGCCTAAGATTCTTGCTGGTGTAAAAGAACTGTACCAGTCAGTGCACACAGGAAAAATTTCTTAACTGCAACACCTATACTCTAAAACGACAATCACCTGCACCTCCTTCCACAAAACAATCATGCCAAAATTTAAAAACAACACATGAAGGGCAAAAGTAATAAAGCAACATCATAATTTCACTAAGAAAATATATACAGCAGATATGAATGTTCCTGTGTTTTATAAACAATGGGTTCCAGAGCTTGAAATAGTACAGATGGCTGCTTCATGTGACATAAAGAATCTAAATGTGATATAATAGAGATATATAACATGGATCAGACACACACTGGTTTTTTAAATGCAGTCCTTCCATAGACAATGACCTAAAAGCATTTTGTACATCCCAGAATACATTATCTGGTAAATTGACATGTAAGTAATATGTTGACAATCAAAAGTCGCAAAGCAGAGATAAACTCACTGAAAACACTTAATAAATTTTATCTCTCACAAAAGATTCATGAAAATAATATCAAAGCCCTATTTGATCTAAACCTACTGATAAAATCCAGTGGCAGACAAACCGATTCTCTTCATGTAAGCAGCCAATATCTACAATAAAAGAAGAAAAAAAATCGGTTAAGTATATGATATACAAGGAAATCCACTGTCATATCCCTGTTGTTTAGTCAACAAAATTATACACTGGTGAAATCTATGAGCATTCAAGTTACTAGGCAACCAAGCTTTATGTCTATTTCAGATGGCATCAGAGCAAAAGTGCAGAAAATTATCATTGACCTTGACCGTAAAGATAATAGCTGGACTGTGATACAAAAGCTATATTTACCATGGCTCAAATCTGGACCTTAAACAGTTTTTCAGACCTGAACTAGAAACAACAGCAATCATGAAATATATGCATGTCACTATAATTTTTAAGATGGCCTTCAAATGTGATATGCAACACATCCTCCAGTTTACAAGTATACCAAAGGCAATGATGTGTTTGTGGTAGTAAAATAGGGTCATCAATAATCAAAGGAGTAAGAACAAGAGGATTATATAAATATAGAGCTTCCTGATCAATGGGGGATGTAAATGGAGTATGTTAATGAAGATAGATGAGATGTTGAAAACAAGATATTTACATTACATAAACATGCTCTAGGTATTATCATTCAAAATATGGATATTTAATAGCAATGTATATTATCATTTTGATTCTCTATTCATTTCGTCTGGATTACAGCTCAGAAAATGTCTATTCACTAGAGAGTATTCAGATTACACATTTATTAACAGTAGAGTTGGCACATATTAGAATGGAATGGTGGTGGATGGAGGTAAAATAGATAATTTACCTAAAGAATTTGTATAAAAATACTTACCTTATACGAATCACTGGGATGGTTTGGTATTTTCACTTTCATTAAATTGAATGTTACACTGTAAGTTCTATGCTCAAGTACATACATTTTAAAATAGTATGCAACAATAGTAGTCCAACACAAGGATCACATGTTCTCTTTATAGATGGCCTTATATACTGATAAGTGTAATGTGCAAGCATTTAAGAGAAGAGCATGAAACAACATAATGAGAGAGAGAGGAAATGTGAGAGGAAGGCAGCAGATAGAGAGAAAGAAAAGAAATAATAGTTGGCCAAGTACATATAAGTAGATGGATAGGTAGAAGGATTGATAATAGATAAATTAAACAAAGCACATTGCAATATTGCAATGAACTGAACTGTATATGCAATAAATCTGATTAGAGACAGTTCATGAAATCAGGCAGTTGAGATTGCAAGTAAGTCTTATTAAGTGTGGTTGATTAGTTCAATGATCGGGAAATAAACATGCTTAGATAATCAAGGTCACAGTATACAAGGAGTCATGAGAGAAAAATAGTAGTCACTGATCAGGTGGTCAAAATTTGCAGGCAAACTTTATAGAAAAATGAGAGGGAAAAGGATGAGGCTTTCAAACAAGTGGCCACTAAACCAGGTTTTGACTACTTAATACCAGACTCTGCTTGCATTAGAAAGGGTGCCATACAGCAAGAGTCTACTGCATAAACACTTGTTCAGAAAACCAGATTTTTATTTTTATTTTCCAAGCTTTTATCTCAATTCTCCCAAATGTTGGCTGATCATCCACTTCTCCAAAATATATTTTATTTCTTTGATCCACACCTTCAGCTTATGACAATAGTTCTTGCAATTATTAAACAAACTGCTAAATATATATTTATCCAAACATGTGGTTTGTGCCTTGAGGTCATATATATACATTATAGTATGAGAGACTGAGGTGGATAGCCAAATTTGGCTAATTATACAGCTTTTGTACTAAAAGCTACTGATGACACTAACAAAATACTGGCTAAGAATACATTTATCCAGAATTTGGTTTCTGCCTAAAGGTCATACAGTACATTATGGAGACGGACAATATTGCAGTTAGCCAAACTTAGGCTAATCATAGTTACCTAGATTTTGGTCTGTTGCAACCATACATGGGGGTTATACTAAAAAGACACTAGCCAAATTTTGGCTAAGCATACATTTATCCAAGAGTTGGTTTCTACCTAAGAGTGTGAAGACCAAATTTGTAGTAATTAGCAAAATTTTGGCTAATTTAAAACATGCCTAGCCCCTCCAACAGAAAGTCAAACTATTGAATAGTTATAGACCATATAATGATCAAAAGCTCATCTAAGAGTCTCATTATGTGCCTTTTCTACTTTGGGTTAAGAGATTTTAGCCCACAGCAGAAGCCTGATTTGAATAAATGGAAAAGCTCAAGTGAAACCCGAAGCTGTTTTTAGATCAGTTGTATATAATCCTCTTGTTCTTACTCTTTTGATTATTGTTGATCCTATGACTTGCCCAATCATTAGGCATATAAGCCTACTATGTCCTGAATCCAATAGCTCTTATCTATTACCTCCCCTTCCCATCACCTGGTACAAATTTATAAACAAACAAAATATTTAGTCCTGGAGACTGTAAATGCTTCGTGTTGACCGACTGCAGCAATGCAACTGATGGAGTAAGGAGATTTCCCACTAAAAAACAGGTCGTAATTTCGCGCAGTCATTAAACGGATCGGTCGTTAAGTGAGGAAACTCTATAACAATGTTACACCCTATTTAGTAAACATGGTGAAGGTCATCACAATTTATGCTGCTGCTGCTTCGTTTTACCACATTGTATTTCGAATTGCTTCACAGGAATCAGGCACTGCAGTTGAAATTAGTAAGCAGAATAAAATGGATTAACATTTGGAGAAAAAGCAATAAGAGGAGAGAAAGCTGGTCAACCTCAACCTTAGGAATCCTTCAAGGGAATTATACCTGGATTCCCCATGTGAATAATAACTGATACACCAAACTGATAAGCACCAAAAATTAAGGTCACATAATTGTGACCTCTATCCAGTTAAGAAGAATATTTTTAAAATCTTCTTAACTACATAATTTCACTGGTAAATCCAGGAAAGTTAAAATAAGTGAGTGTCATTTTAATCATAACAAGTGTATTGGTCTGTTTGTTATAAGTGTCATTGTAATTCTTAACAAGTGTATTGGTCTTAATTTGTTATAAGTGTCATTGTAATTCTTAACACGTGTATTGGTCTTAGTTTGTTATGCGTCATTGTAATTCCTAACAAATATATTGGTCTTAGTTTGTTGTGTCATTGTAATTCCTAACAAATATATTGGTCTTAGTTTGTTATGTGTCATTGTAATTCCGAACAAGTGTATTGATCTTTGTTATAAGTGTCATTGTAATTCTTAACAAGTGTATTGGTCTTAGTTTGTTATAAGTGTCATTGTAATTCTTAACACGTGTATTGGTCTTAGTTTGTTATGTGTCATTGTAATTCCTAACAAATATATTGGTTTTAGTTTGTTATGTGTCATTGTAATTCTTAACAAATATATTGGTCTTAGTTTGTTATGTGTCATTGTAATTCCTAACAAATATATTGGTCTTAGTTTGTTGTGTCATTGTAATTCCTAACAAATATATTGGTCTTAGTTTGTTATGTGTCATTGTAATTCCGAACAAGTGTATTGATCTTTGTTATAAGTGTCATTGTAATTCTTAACAAGTGTATTGGTCTTAGTTTGTTATGTGTCATTGTAATTCTTAACACGTGTATTGGTCTTAGTTTGTTATAAGTGTCATTGTAATTCTTAACACGTGTATTGGTCTTAGTTTGTTATGTGTAATTGTAATTCCTAACAAATATATTGGTCTTAGTTTGTTATGTGTCATTGTAATTCTTAACAGATGTATTGGTCTTAGTTTGTTATAAGTGTCATTGTAATTCTTAACACGTGTATTGGTCTTAGTTTGTTATGTGTCATTGTAATTCCTAACAAATATATTGGTCTTAGTTTGTTACGTGTCATTGTAATTTGTTAGAAATGTATTGGTCTATATTTGTTATGATTGATTATCATTGTAATTCTTAAGAAATGTATTGTTCTTCTTTTTTAGAAACAATGATGCTGTTTCACATACCCATTCCTCCCAAGTTGCTTTTGGATTTTCTCTCATGACTGGTTCCAACCTCTCCATTATTTTTGTGCAAGCATCCTGAAAATTCAGTATGACACATTCAGGTGTATTATACAGTATCCCTGCTAAATATCATAATTTATTGGGGTTTTTTTAACTTTAATTTAATACTGGGATTTTACCAGAACATCATATTGAAGATTTATCAGCCAAAAAGACCACATCAAAGGTACTACTTTTTGTAGAGCTAGCTGACAACAGATAGCAAATCTGTTTCCTAAGAGAATGGTGATCTAAAATAAAATAATACTCTACTTGTCAATCATGATCTTAGAGAAATATTGTACGACTTTTTAAAATCTTCTAAATATGCCATCCTATGTGATGTAACTATGAACTGATATTTGTTATCCAAGATATTTTAAAATGATCTTTGAATATGATTTTCATGGCCATGTCAAACATGCACCAGCTACTTACTATAACAGCCATTCCATTGATGTCTGAGCTTACACTGGCAGCAGTAGATGAGGTGTTTGAAACTGTGTTGGTTCCTGTCTCGCTTATGAAGATCTTTGATTGGGGTATATGCAGGCAGCGACTAGCAACCTGCAAAATATAACTTTTAAGGGCTGTTTGTGTCAAGGCACCAATATACCAATTTTAGATTCTTGTTCATCTGAATGAATCATCTATCTAACATTGACTTGCATGTCTGTTTGTAATCATAACTCGTAAGACAGAAATGTGCCAACAGCATAACCTGATTACTCAAATTGTCTAAGGCAAGTTTATGTATGTATGACATATTACTAGACAGTGTGTTTGGTGGGTTTTGAGACTCAAAAAGTGTGTTTTGAGGACTCAAGGGCAGATCAGTGCACATGACCAACAATAGCTTTGTCTGCCTATTGAGAATGAGTTATGGGTCAAAACGGACCAGTACCAAAAAGGCCCGGTCCAAAAAGGCCAGTAACAAGTCAGAAAGGACCTGGACGGAAAAGGCCCATGTCACAAAGGACCTGGATGGAATAGCTCGGGTTAAAAAGGACCGTTTACTAGATTGATTATTAATAATAATAATAATAATAATAATAATAATAATAATAATAATAATAATAATAATAATAATATCAATATAATAATAATATTAATAATAATAATAATAATAATAATAATAATAATAATAATAATAATAATAATAATAATAATAATAATAGGAAGCAGAAGAAGAAGAAAGAAGACAGCTTTTCTACAATACCCATATCTATTCATTTCCAGGTCAATGGCATTTTTACATGTATTGCTAAACCACTGAGTTGTCAAAACTGAAGCACTGGTTAGTAATGATTAACACCTATAATAAATAAAGCACAGATAGCAAACAGCAGCATTTTGCCGATTACGCAAATTGTTGTACCGATATTACAAAAGAATAAGCGATCACTATATACTTTTCACACTTCCTTTACCTGTTTTTGTCTAAGATTTATTTAATATGTCAGCAAACTTTGATAATCACATTTATGACACAAATACAAGTCTCTACAATCACAACTCTTTCCCATGCTTCCGGTCTCAACAACGCTTGACGTGTTATATGATTTTAACAGGTTTTTATTAACGATTACCCCAGGCAATTTTCTGTAAACTTCCTATATATATATATATATATATATATATATATATATATATATATATATATATATATATATATATATATATATATATACATGTATATATATATTCCCATGGGAATGTGCACGCACAGCAACAAATACTAAGATAATAACAATACCTATATAAATGGCAGAGTCTTTACAGTTGACACAGATTCAGATGCTTATGGATTTATTTGTATGCTAATTTTTTTTACAATCTATTTTAATTTTAGAATTGTTTTATAAAAATACCTGATGTGTACAATTTGTCTCAGCGACATACAAATACGTTTCTTGTACATATTGTTTCATCGTGTTTCACCATAATCTGTTTTCATCAATTTATTACGACTTATAAAAAGAAACTTAAGCAATTAGTATAATGGCGTATGTTCCCTGTATTCATTGTGCTCGAGAAATTAGGCCACGACAGCATTCGATTGCTTGTGATGAGTGTGGGTTTTGGCAACATCACACATGCAGCACTGGTAAGTACACTTTTAAATATATTCCCAAAGTTTCATATTAATAAGACCATGTTTACGCTGTAAAGGTAATATTGCCATCAATATCAACTATATTTGATAACATATATGTGCTTTACCTTTAGAATTGGTTACCGTCAGGCATATTATGTGAAACAATCGTAATGCTTAAAACTCACACCTAACTTTATATATATATATATATATATATATATATATATATATATAAAATCATGCATCAAAATTTTTGCATTCACTTTTATGTGGCAAATCTTCAATTGGAAATAATGGAGCATGAGTAAACACGTTTATTCTTACGTAATAGACCAATTCTTGAAGTCACAAAAACTGCAAGGAAACAGGAAACAAAGATGGCGGTGCATGCCATTGCTAATATTTATCAATGTGACTTTTGCATATTGATGAATTTTACAACACAGGGCACACTAGAGAAACAATTCTTTAGTTAAGAAAATTCTCTTTATTTAATACAATGAAATCAGTTCTCTTCTAATGATGACGAAATCTAGCTTCATGTGTTGAATTACATCTCATATGACTGTTTTGTCCTTTGCATGTTGAGTACAGAGTACAAATCGCAAACATTTATCGAAGAAGATTATATAAATAAATTATTTATTATAGGAATATCCTTGCTGGCGTACAGGGAGGCTGTAAAAAACAGAAGGGAAATCGGTTTTACATGCTGGCCATGCAGAGAATTGAATCAGGTATGATATATAGCAACTAAAATAAAAGAAATCATTTTTACCCATATGGCCATGTTGGTGATAGGTGACCACAAAGACGAGCCGACGAACTCAAATATGTTGCATATATAAACAATTCAAAAACAGATTATTTTCTCATAAAATTCATAATGGTTATCCAGAAATGCTGCTGACGATGAGTAACACTATCTTGTTCATGGTGAGGGTTAATCACGGCAAATTTTACATTTAACAAATATACCTTAATCGTTTACAACAGGTTCCAGTGACCATAGATGTTACAGATCAAGACAAAGATGATTCAGTAGACCAGCCTTGTTTGGAGTTGAGTGTAAGTGTTTAAACTTCACAAGGCGACATGAGGACTTTTCAGAATATTTGTAATAAGGTAAATAACAATCCAATCGTGTTTATGGAGTAATTATGATGCATCTATATAACCAAGAACAAATTTGAGGTTATTCATTTCTCATAAACTAATGGTGCTTATTCAGAAATGCTGCTGACAAGTAGTAACACTATCTTGTTCAATATTTATTGTTGTATAGATAAACAAGTGAATATATAGTTCAATAAATTCACAGCGGTTATTCAGAAATGCTGCTGACATTGTTATCTAAAGGCACCCTAATTTGCCTATTGGCAGTATTTGAGGGGGAGGGAAGGGAGTGCACGGATACCTCTAACAGCAACCATCCAACCTATCTTAAGCGAGTGCAAGTTTTCTTGTTTTCTAACATGCAAATTTTCAACCTGTCTAAACAAAACCTATATAGAAACAAAATCATTCTCTGGTGTGAAGAAATATAGAAAATGGAATGGTTTTTATTGTTTTATTTTTTTCATTGATCCCTATTATTGGCGATTTGTTGAATAATATTCCTGTGGCCGAGTCAACAGAAATTGAGGTGGATCCATATGGGGCAAGCACGATTGTCCACATTCCAGACATGGACTCTTCATTTGATATCAGCGACAGCCAATCATTGATCCAGTTAATCTTATTGAAGAAGAGTACGTATATGCAAGTAATACTAGTAATATTTGCATAGAGTATGAGAAACGTTATTCTAAACTTTATTTTGAATCCTTGGTAATTATATACAAATATGACACATGTGCAACCAATATACTTCCTTAAAACATAAACTCATCAATTTGGTTCGATTGCTTGCATAAAATTATTTATTTCAGGTCAGTGCACGATGTTTTGACTGAGACGATGGTTGAATACTGTGGTATAATGTATACAATCCTAGAGGGATCTTCACAGAAACATATCCGGCTATTGGTATCCAGTCTTGGTTATTCATATGGGATAAAGGTGTGTAAAAATGCAAAAATTATAAAAATAATGTTGTGTATGCTTATATATACCACAAACTTAATATAACAATTTCAATGGGTAATTTCAATTTAGTTTGTTAATAAGGATGTGAACTTATGTGCATGCAGTGAGATTAATGCAGTATTTAGATTGAATTGATCCTAATCTAATCCTAATTTGTAATCTAGCCTCATACATATTGATTGTCACCTAAATGATTGTATAATTTCTATCACTGACAAATTGTGCCCCCATTCTGATGGCAAAGACTGTGATACGGTGTTTATTGGAAATCAACCACAAACCAATTACAGATTACATGTATGTATCAAATGCGCTGTAAAATACTAATTTCTAGACCTTCATTTGTTACAGTAAAATTGATGGTACAAATTGTATGTTACCATTTGTTTGGTTTTACAAAAGTGTGTGTGTGTGTGTGTGTGTGTGTGTATGTGTGCATGATATCAAATCTTTATATTCGATTACATTTCATAATTGGACAAAACTGTTCAAGGACATAGATGCATGCATTTTTATCTTTGTAGCGAGATAACGTCAACTCTACTTTGTGGCGCTGCACTTCAAGAAGTCGCAACGTGAAATGTCCAGTGACAATATGTCAGCAAGGGAACTTGTTTGTTCCAAGCTATGCTCAGCACACACACCCCGCTGTCCATGACCGTCAGCTAAAGGCACAGGTGTTCGCCAAAGTAACTTTTTGTCAGCATAGCATGTTACATTGGCAGCTAATTGTACAACTTGTACAAGATCAACGCACATTCGAATTATAACAACAAAACTGAGATGTAATGAACATTCATGAAATATTCAATCCTGATATAGTGATGATACTTAAAGGCAATACGCTTTGAATAAATTATAAATGTGTTTTTCATAATGTTAGTGGCTTTCGTGGCACAAGCAATAAAATATGTTAAGTGTTTAATTATACACTCATGTTTATCTCCTTCTGACATAGAATTATTAAATCTTTCTCAAAGATGAGACGTGCTGCTAGAGAGCAACTATTCACACCAGCCTTGAAAATTGCCGAAGACGCTATTTTGGAGAGTTCGGGACCAGATACAGTCTCTCTCACAAAGAAAGCGTTTTTGAAAAGAGTTGCTAATAGAACCTGAGCGAAGCTACGTCCTGAAGAGCCAAGAACGTTGGACTTTGAAGTTTGTAATTTTTATTGAACTGAGACAAATCAATAGTTAGATGTAACTTTATTATAAAATTTCAACTAACTGATCTATACTTTTTACAATGTTTGTTCATTAATTTTATTGTCTGCATTCAACTTTTTTTTGGGGGGGGGGGTGTTGAAGAACAATTGTTTCATATCTAGTTTGTAATCAAAATTTTATAGTTTAAACTGTGTTTCCTTTTTGTAGTTGTAACTTGTTACATGAATGATATTGATAACACTAATCGATTTTTACACCTTAATGAAGACTTCATCAACGCTCACAAATTCTTGGTAGCAGACATCATAATGGATGGGGAGCGACATTTCCTGCTGGCAACTGAATACCAGTTAGGACTTTTGCGAGAAGCGAAACGGTGGTACATGGATGGAACATTTAAGGTAAATCATTACATTGTGTTCGATAGTTTTTGCTGTACGAGTACCAGTTATTGCTGAGCTACAGATTTTTTGTCGGTTTGGAATTTATAATAGTATGCATTAATAGCCTTGTTTAAAAAGTGTGATTATAACTTCCAGGTCCTTGGTGAGCCATTCAGACAACAGGGTCAGCTCATGTCCATCCATGCCTTTATCAAAAGGAATGGCTCACAGAAGCAGTTGCCGCTTGTTGTTTGCCTAATAAACCAGAAAACGAAGTCAGACTATCTGCCTGTAAGCCATTATGTTAAAGCTTTCTTTCTCTTTACGGGTTACAAAATTCAGTGACATTTCCAGCATGTTTATTGGATAGATATATGCTAAATAGAAACAAACTAAGAACATAGATACTCTCTGTGATGAGACTACGTTGTGAAATCTCGAATTTGAAGGAAACTTGAATGTTCTACACAGTTTATTCAGCATTTTTATTTCTTTCCAAGAATTAAATGATGAGTTATTGTTGAATGTTAGGTAAATGATGATATGCATCTGCTGTAGAATTGATTATAATCAGCGCAATATGAACACTGACCTCATTTCAATTCTTTGATTACAGGTGTTTCATTCTCTGCAGTCAAGGTTGGGACATGTATCGTTAGAAGGATTTGTAGTGGACTTCAAAAAAGGTAAGCTCTTTAATTATAACATTAATGTAAATTGGAAAATGAACATTACTACTCAACAACGCTAAAGAGCATATCCGCAAACATTAATGGCAATACATAATATCATTATGACACCGTATTACCTTTCACATACAATGCATACATAAACAATATTATGAAGGGATTTTTTTTTGCACATATTCTGCTGCATGGATCGCCATCAGAGAGGCCTTTCCCAGCGTCGAACTCAAGGGATGTGCCTTGCACTGGTCCCAAACCATATGGCAGCACGTTCAGTCGGCTGGATTGGCAGAAACGTATATGCGACGAGAGGGCCTTCACTCTTTCGTTCGTCAAGTGCTGGCTCTTCAGTTCCTGCCAAGCGCTCACATACTTCAAGCAGTGCAGATGCTACAAATGAAGGCTGCAACACATGCTACACAGACCCTTATCAGATACCTCCACAGACAGTGGCTGGATAACCCAGTGTTTCCAGCTGAGGCCTGGTCAGTATACCTCCAGAAAGTACGAACGAACAACGATGTTGAAGGTAAACACAGCAACAATAAAGCATAACAGTATGAAAACATTATTCTATTAAAATGCATGACATAATTCTCAGTATAATTTTAATATTTATACATGTTGGTATATACAATTATTACGTTTGCAAATCAATTTTTTGTTATCTGTTATACATTTTCAGGCTGGCACCATCGTCTAAATTCAAGGGCAGTACACATGGGGCTAGGCTTCTTCCAATTAGTGCCACTAATGTGGAGGGAGGCCAATCTGTTATGCTTAGCTGTCCAGTGTAACGACCAAGGACGAGAGAGATGATGCTACAGATTTGAAAAATCTTTAAATGCATTTTGAGACCAATGCATGCAGCACGAGATCCAAACCTTTAAGTTTTTGACATGAAAAGTGTCAAAATTGAGAAAATGCAGAGATTCCGTTACTTAAAACAAGCAGGTCTTATTGACCATGACGTAAACAACTTTTAGAGGAAGCGAGAGAAAATACATTTAAATCTGTTGGTCACGGTTAAATAAGGGGTGTGTTTTCACACGAAAATTTTTAGGACATAAATATCACACTAGCTAAATTAAATTTAGTCTTGAAATTGCTCTGTAAGAGAGAAGACCAGGGGTAGAACTATTTAGTAAGGATGTTATTTTAGAGAAGTACATCCGTTAAATCGTAGACCAGGAAAAAGCTGCCAAAACTAAGGGAGACACACCAAAAACACAAAGGTATTGTTACAATTTCATGTATATTGTTGATGCAATTTATATGTTTGCTTAGTTTACAGGTCTGCATGATTTTGTTTGATGCATTTGTATAATTGATTTAATTTGATACATTTGTATAATAATTTGCTTTTGAATTATGAATTGGAATTCTTACCTTAATTCTTAGTTAAGAATGCTGTAGTGTTAATTTATGTCATAAAACACTATGCTGAGTTATGAATAGGAAGTGTTTCGTTAATTCTTGGATTTATCATCTTGGTTGCATAATGATTATGTTCTAAGAATTTAATGTATTACATTAGTAAGGGGTTACAAGAATACATATAAATTCACAGACTTTTGATTCATAGATGATTTAGCGCCAGAGCCATAATTCAACATCTCGCTGTGTAGTACGTTAATGCATTAGGTCAAGACAAAACGAGTTAACCATTTGTTTAACTACGTTCATTTGAGGACATGTGTAGTTAAGTACTAGCCGTAAAGTTGTTATCACTGGAATAATGGACAGTCTCAACTGTAACCATTGTAACAATAGACTTAGGATTGTTTTAACTTTTCTTTTGAAAGGAAGAAAATTGCTTTATTTGGGAAAATCGTGAAGTTACAGGAATAACGATGTAAACTTTGGGAAACGAATTGGGGAGACGGAAATTGCAGTGTACGCATGATACAGTGTACAAGTCCAAAATCAAGCGAAAATATCCACGAGTGCAGAGTACCTAGAAATCGGATGAGACAGCGACTTCTTGAAACAACATTGATTGAACAGTGAACGAGGATCGATATTAGCAGCTTATGAAAATCGAACAAAGCATTGACTTCGATTGTACCACTCGATCCTATGATGATTTAAAACTATCAGTAATAGAACAGTTAATTTGTTTAAATCTATTGCAAATCTTATTGTAATTCAGTGAAAGTTGTATTTCTAAACAGCGTGTATTCCTAATAAAAGGAAGTTTCATAATTATGTATGTATTTGATTAAATTGTTTATGTTTACGGGGGCTTGTAGTTGTTTGTTCAATATACCAGCTCAGTTTACCATATCTATTCTCATACTTGAACTGGGCAATTATATCAAGGGCAGTCATCTCTTAGATAACGAGTGGCTTATAGTTATTATTATTATATGTTTTACAATACCCCTTTACAAGTGGGACGTAACACTTACCCTTTGACAGGTGGGGCTTATACAATATTATACGAATAACGCTCATAACCTGACAAGCCTAAAACAAACTGTTAAACTTGTTAGATCGAATGATACAAGCATAAAATGAATATGAAACTTATATTATCAGGAATTGTCATGTATTTGTTCTGCGGAAAGACACGATTAAAGTAAGTCGTTGATGAAATGTTGCATGGTACTTGCGATTTGCATTGCTAGTGGTACGAGTACACAAATCTAACAACCCACACTTTCAAAAATTCTAGAGAACTGTTTTTAAAAAGTAAAATTGTATACTGGTTGCAATAAAAATACACAAACGAAAGAATACAAAATTCTACAAATTTAAATATTTCGATAACAACTTCTAGAGTTATGTGTCATCATGTGACTATTGGACTTCCGATGTTGTCATTAACGACATAATGATTCTAATAAATGCCATTTTTGAGAAAATAAATAATTTTCTTATAAAGTTCATGCAGAGATGAGTCGATATAACATAAGTTGAACTATTATAGGCCCGCTGGAAAGCGACCACCATACCAAATGTTTGATACAAAGTTGCAATTACCCCCATTTTTTAAAATATATATAAGGAAATTTTACTTTCGTTGATATATTGCTATAGAACACTTTATAATTAAAGGTTTGAAAAGAAACAAGACATAATTTATATTCATGATGGTGTTCCATCGTAGCAGCATAATGCAGCAAATTAAAAAATTAAATTTGTATTCTGTGCATTAAAACGACTTTACATGCCAATATTTAAGATTGTTCGTATTTGTGTGATACATCTGTTTTTTTTTTCTTCTTCATGATCGTCGTTTAAAACTTTGATGTTTTTGGAGAGCCTTGAAAAAAAAACATTTTTAGATTTAGAAAATGCATGTTTTGTAATCAAAAACTATGTGAACGTCAAAAAAGTGAGTTCATCCTGGCCCAAAAACATGGGAAGAAAATATAAATTGATCTTTAGAAAAGCTTAATAACTGTGAACATTACTATATCCCTGTTATTCCAGGATTGTATCCTATATCGTAATGTAATATTAACATCGGCAGCCACAGCTGTGCAATCTTGTTAAGTTATTTGGTTGAAAAGTGAGTATCTATGTTTGATGAATATTTGTTGCTGTTATTATATAATTATTGAATATATGTTACTGTTAAATTACTTTGACAGACATTATGATCAATATTGTTGTATTATTTGATATTAGGTTTTACTATTCATGTGTTAGTAATAATGATTGTTATTATTAACAAATTTATAAATCTGAAATGGATGTAGCGTTTGTCTTTCTTTTGCTTATGCTAATTACACATATCTTTTCTTCTTCTTCTCTTTATAACCCATCAAATTTATGTAAATTTTTTAAATAAAAAAATCTATTATTTTTCGAATTGTGACCTGAGTTACATTGCAAAAAATAAATGCAATGACGGTGCCTACAGAGCACAGAATATAACACATACATAATGAAAGCATACATACTAATCAACACAAACAAATATGCATACTCATGTATTAATGATATTGAAAGCATGTGAAATAGGAAGAGTCAATAGTCTTTGCAAATGAAAATATAAAATATTAATCCATATAAATTAAATCGTCATTACTTAATTAAGGCATTATCACGATAAAAGTTGGCATGTGAACCTACACATGGGCAAAACGAACTCATATTCAATCTTGATATGTTATAACAAAGATATTATTGATTTGCTTTAATACAATGTTTTATAATACCTATAGTATTTGCCTTTTTTTTTCTTCATTTTACATAGAACACCTAGTAGCGTTGCAATTATTTGCATGATCACTTGACGGATGTTTGTTACATACTGCACCATGATTCTCTACTGCACATTATTTATAGACATTCACCAGTCCAACAAGGATTTGGTATTTACGTATTAGTTACTTTTATTAGTTTAGTACTGTAGCAATTAATTAATACCTAAATGGGCCTTTTTGGGTCAGGCCTTCTTGGACCGGGCCTTTTAATCACTGGTCCGTTTTGGACGTGGGCCTTTTTGGTACCAGTCCGTTTTGACCCATAACCGGTTTAGCTGAGCTTTGAGTAAGACTTAATTATTCATATGCATATTATAGATTACATGCACATATATGGAAATCATGAGACATAGGTTTTGTTTGCTGTTGGAAAAACTTATGGGCTACGATTCCAGAAAATCATGTTTTTCTGAACATGACCATTTTGGAGGGATTGGGTTTTCAAAATCATGTTTTCATGTGACACAGCATGTCAAGAAAAAATAAATATAACTAATCATGTATCTCTGAGCTAAGGGAAATAAGATACATATCTTTAAAAAATTTCACTCTTATCGCTACGATGTCTGCAGTGTGACAGTTTATAGTAATGTTTAGCATGGGGGCATTATGCCACAGACATGTAGCATGATATCCTACCCAGTCATATTATCCTGACACCAGTCATAACACTAATCTCGTAATGCTGAGTGCCAAGTGAGGCAGCTGTAAGTACAATTTTGGTAAGTCTTCAGCATGACTCAGCTGGGGATCTAACCCATGACCTCCTGCATATGAGGCAGATGCTCTAACCACTAGGCCACAAAAGCGGTCTCTCTCTATCATGTGTAATATTTTCATAATAATGCTTTTTGTAAGCGTTATTTAGCTACCGGTAATAATATTTTTAATTTTATGTTCAACAGTATGTTTGCAATGTAAGATGTGTATTATCAAGTAAATATCATATGACCTAACTCCAGGGCATGGGTTCTGAAAGGTCTGTTATATGTTCAATGACAGTGATTTCAAAATAGCAAGATAATTCATTTATGTCTTGTATTGCATTCTCTCTAATGTGCATTGGTATTCTATATAACATAATAATTTCATTGAATCTGGTATTCTTAATAATACTCTCAGTCTTGGACTGAAACATTTAATTTAATCATTTGTTGGAATTACAGTGTCTTTGCATTTATTTAAAGAATATTGTATACATAACAGTTATACATAATTACTGTGAATTTATTCAAAGACAATTTGAATTTATGGCTGTCATTGGCTTACTAAGAATTCATTTTTAACAAAGTTTGGGATAACATAGCAATTCTTATGTGATGTTGAATATCACTGAGCATTCCTTTGGAACTCATTCTGATTATCCCATAGGTTTTGGAATTGATAGAACATTTAGGACATTTGAAATTCATTCACCATATGATAATTTACTTCAATTCTTTCACGTTGTATTATAGGGAAATAAACTAAATTTTCAATTATACAAAACTTCATGATTTTTTTCTTTTTTGTTTTAAGATTATGAAGGTTATACGCATTTTTACACAATATCAGCTTACCCAGAAAAACTGAACTTACACTTAGAGGATTTAAACTTGCCCCAAAAGACAATAAGATAAAACAACCAAAGTGAAACAAATGGTAAAGAACTATATGATGTTTTAAGGAAATGGTATTGTATTTTTAAAAAAAAAAACAGAACTTCATCTTCGCTTGTAAATTAAAGCCAGTTCTATAATAAAGTTATTAGAAAGACAATATTTATAAATAGTACAAATCAACAGCGGCGTTGGGTGAGCTGCGACGCGGCAGGTGTGGATGCACTGGCAGCCATAGTGGCGGACCTGCACGTAGGCGGCTTAGGCCATAGGGTCGTCTTCCATTGACCTGAAGCAGAAATGGATCTCGGCAGCCGTCTGAGCGACTAAGCAGACCTTTTTAGGATAGCGCTGTTTACCTCCGTAGCCTGAGGAAGTGGCTAGAAAAGGTGCCCCAAAAAAAGCCTGCTTCAACCACCCCGACCAGCTTACCGCGGCTAGAGGGAATCCCATTCTTGCGGTCGAAGCACAAAGAAAACCCAAAAGGTTCCACTCACTCTTGGTGCATGGAACATAAGCACTCTACTGGATAGTGCAGAGGCTGACAGACCGGAGAGAAGAACTGCCCTGATTGCAAGAGAACTTGCCCGCTACAAGATAGAGATAGAAGCACTGAGTGAAACTCGCTTGGTCGACGAGGGCCAGCTGACTAAAGTTGGAGCTGGATACACCTTTTCTGGAGTGGATGTGGCACTGATGAACATCGTGAGGCTGGAGTGGTTTCGCAGTCAAGTCAAGTTTGGTGAATAAGATCTCTACCTTACCAAAGGGGATTAATGACAGATTAATAATACTGTGGCTACCATTACATGGAAAAAAGCAAGCCACACTCATTAGTGCTTATGCACCAACCATGACAAGCTCGGAGGAGGCCAAAGATAAGTTCTATGATGATCTGGAAGCCCAAATTGCTTCGGTACCAAAATCAGATAAACTAATCATTCTTGGTGATTTTAACGCCAGAGTTGGCGCGGACCATATCTCGTGGAAGGGAGTTATTGGTAGACATGGCATTGGCAACTGTAACAGCAATGGACTTCTGCTCTTCAGGTGGTGTGCAACTTACGATCTTCTGATCACAAACACTGTATTCCGTCTGCAGAACCGTAATAAAACAACTTGGATGCACCCACAGTCTAAGCATTGGCATATGATCGACTACATCTCAGAACGTGGGACTGACAGGCAGGATGTCCGGGTGACTAAAGCCATGTGTAGATCTGACTGCTGGACAGACCACAGGCTGCTGATTTCCAAGATGAATCTCAGAATTAAACCTCAAAGACGTCCACAGGGAATCAAAGTCCCAAAGCGGCTCAATATCTCCAGGTTGAAATTATGCAACACTGAGCAAGCTCTGTCTGCAGCTATAAAAAGCCAGCTAGAAACCACATACTCTGACACCAACGACGTAGAGAAATGCTGGGCGGCCTTCAAACATCTGGTGTACTCTACCGCATCTGAAACCCTTGGCATAACTGCGCGAAAGCACCAAGACTGGTTTGACGAGAACTGTGAAGAAATACAGTCCCTGCTAGAGGAGAAGCATCGTCTCCATCGTGCGTACAACATCAACCCCAAGTCCGCTGCAAAGAAAGATGCATTCAGCAGGGTCCACCAATCTGTGCAGAAAAAACTGCGTGAGATGCAGGACACATGGCTGAGCTGAAAGGCTGATGATATCCAATTTGCCGACAGACACGACATGAAGAATTTCTATTACGCTCTTCGTGATGTTTATGGCCCAGTAACAGCAGGCACAGCCACTCTATTGAGCACAGATGGCAGCACTCTGATAACCGAGAAGGAGAAGATACTTGAACGCTGGGTGGAACACTTTGACGGTGTCCTCAACAGACCCTCTTCCATCAATGATGAAGCTATCAACCGTCTACCACAGGTGGAGATCAACGAGAGACTGGCTGACCCTCCAACAGTGCTGGAAACTCATAAAGCCATTGAGCTCCTGTCTAGTGGAAAAGCTCCAGGAGCAGACTCCATCCCAGCTGAGATCTACAAGTCTGGTGGGCCTAAGCTAGTGGAAAGACTAACAGAGATGTTCTGTGGGATGTGGAAGCAGAAGCGCATACCACAGGAATTCAAAGATGCATACATCGTCCATATTTACAAACGCAAAGGCAATTGCCAATCCTGCGACAACCATAGAGGAATCGCTTTACTCTGCATCGCACGTAAGATCCTTGCCAGGCTACTGCTGAACAGACTCACAGAGCACCTTGATCATGGCCTACTACCAGAAAGTCAGTGTGGCTTTAGAAAGGAGAGAGGCACCATCGACATGATCTTTGCTGCCAGGCAGTTGCAAGAAAAGTGTCTTGAGCAAAATGTCAAGCTATACACCACCTTCATAGACCTGACTAAGGCATTCGACACTGTCAGCAGGGAAGGCCTTTGGAAAATCATGGCCAAATTTGGATGTCCAGAGGTTTTCATTGAAATGGTGAGGCATTTTCATGATGGCATGCTTGCCAGAGTTCAGGACCAGGGCAACTACTCCGAACCCTTTGCAGTCACGAATGGTGTGAAACAAGGATGCATTTTAGCCCCTACTCCACAATGTTGATGGATGCTTTCAAGGACAGTGATGTGGGAGTAGGTCTCTGTTACCGTCTGGATGGGAAGTTATTCAACCTGAGGCGGCTTCAAACCAAATCCAAAGTCCAAATTGCGAACATTCGCGACCTCCTGTTTGCAGATGACTGTGCCCTCAATTCCGACAGGCATGCAACAGAACATGGACCTGTTTTCCACAGCGTGCACTAACTTCGGACTCACCATCTCTACCAGCAAGACCGAGGTTCTGCATCAGCCAGCCCCTGGAGAAGATTACCTGGAACCATCTATCACTGTCAATGGCCAAAAGCTCAGAAATGTAGACAGGTTCACATACCTCGGCAGCACTCTCTCACAAGCAGTTCACATAGATGATGAGGTCAATACAAGGATTGCCAAAACCAGTGTAGCTTTTGGCAGACTCCGCTCTAATGTCTGGGACAGGAGAGGCATCAGGCTTGCCACCAAAGTAAAAGTCTACGCAGCGGTTGTTCTCCCCACCCTCCTCTATGCTTGCGAGACCTGGACTGTGTATAGCCGCCATGTTAAGAAACTGAACCACTTCCACATGAGCTCCCTGAGAAAACTTTTGAAAATTAGATGGCACAACAAGGTACCGAACACAGAGGTGCTCATGCAGGCTGGCATGACAAGCATCCACACCATGCTGTGCAAGGCACAACTCTGATGGGCTGGCCATGTCGTCTGCATGCCGACAGAACGCCTACCCAAGAAAATCTTCTATGGAGAACTACAGCAAGGCAAGAGATCTCATGGCGGTCAAAAAGGAGGTACAAGGACATCCTCAAGGCCTCGCTAAAGAACCTAGGCATTGATCCTGACAGCTGGGAGAGTGTCGCTGCTGATCGATCTGCTTGGCGCAGTCAAGTTAATGCTGGTGCGGCAGCCTTTGAGCACAAAAAACTGGTGGACGCAGCTGAGAAACGTGATCTGCGCAAATCCAGGAACAGCAGTTCTGCAATTCACAGTCAACAACCTGCACATCCATGTCCCCACTGCAACAGACTATTCCGGGCCCGGATCAGACTGATCAGCCATCTCCGGACACACCCTCAATGAATCGATGACATTGAATGGTCCTCATCGACATCGATGGACAAACATCACATCACATATAAATGTGCAAATAAAGGCTAGATAGATGAAAGAACTCTATGGGCATTTTTGTAATTGAAGAATGTAGTACATATACATGTGAAAAAAAAGGCTTGATAGATGAAAGAACTCTATGGGCATTTATGTAATTGAAGAATGCAGTAAATATAAATGTGCAAAGTGCAAATAAAGGTATTGATGTGTGTCCTGTCATGACTGTGTAGTATGAAATTTGGCAGAACATAAAACATTACAAACTGAACATGATCCCTCTCTTTTTTAACTTGCCCATTGGCAAGAACCATGGAAACTTCACCTGACTGAGAATAATTTGAGCTTGTCCTAGGCATGAGGCAATTGGATTTTAAACCCTAAAAAATGATTCAGTTATAAAAATGTAATTTTTTTGATACAATTCTATACACTGATGATGATCTGATTTACTTAAAGAAGATGCTGTAATGTGATACCAAATATAACAAATGTATAGCCAGGTTATCATAATGAACTGATTCTATGTTGATGGTTTTAATTATTCTGATGTGTTTTTCAGCGTAATAAGCCATGTAGTACTCACCTGGATCATCTTAGTATGTAGCCCCTGCCCCATCTCCACTCCTCCATGGGTCAGCAATACAGAACCATCTTTGTAGATGTGAACAAGGGCACCGGCCTGTAAGAGTTAGGGAAGTATCATTCAGTTTATATGGGCACAGTGGCTAATTAAAAAATTGTACATTTACTTTGGGGGAACCTTTGTTTTGATGACAATACTATCATTCAAATAACTTGCACTTTGTGAATAACTATGAAATCAAAGTTTCTACTTTCTGTAATTAAGAACTCAATGTTCTGCATTTCTGCCACTATGCCTTCCCAAAACCCTAAAGGGAATAAATGCATGCACATATACTATAGCCATATAAACATGATCTGATCTTGTCAGTCATGGCTGGCCATCTGCCTAGGAGAGGGAAACTCTGATATAAAACCTACAGAGTCTGAGTGACCTAGCAGCCTTATTTAGGGACAGCACTGCTTGCTCCACATGGAGAGGGGCCTAGAAAAGGTGGCCTAACCAAAGTTCATCTCCTTACACCCAGTAGGCCTGCCGCAGCCAACAAGCATCTTCCAACACTGTTGAAACACAATGGAAAAAACAAGGCATGCCCCACCTGTCATGGAAAAAAGACTAAAGATGGCTTGTTGAAACATCAAAACAATGCTAGACTCTACCAATAGCAACAGACCAGAATGACGCTTTGCATTAATTGCACACAAACTCTCTCACCTTGGTATTGACACTGCTGCACTCTGCGAAGTCCACGTTTCAGAGGATTGAAGTCTGAGAGAACTCGGCGCTGGATACACTCTGTACTGGTCAGGAAAGCCAAAGACCAAAAAACGACTTTCAGGAGTAGGTTTTATGATCAAGGACTCTATCACCACTATAACAAACCTTCCAACTGGTCACACCAACCACATCATATCAATGCATCTCCCATTAGGGAACCAACAACATGCCACACTCTTCAGTGTATATGCTCCAACACTCCAGGCAGATGCTTCTGAAAATGATAAATTATATGCTGACCTGCGCCGACTTCTCAAAAGCATCCCTGAGAGAGACAAAATAATCATCCTCAAAGAATTCATGGCTAGAGTGGGCAGAGGCTCAGAAGCCTGAAAAGCCGTTCTTGGGAAACATGGCGTGGGTGACTGCAATGCCAATGGACACCTGCTTCTTCAATTTTGCGTAGAATAACAGCACACAATCACAAACACCGTATTCCACCAGAAAGATAGGGTGAAAACAACCTGGATGCACCCTAGATCAAAACATTAGCACCTAATATATCACATCATAGTACGCAAGAGGGACTTAAAAAGATGTCCTTTATAACAGTGATACCCAGTGCAGAGTGCCACTAAGATCATCGTCTAGTCAGATGCAAACTCTACTTCCACTTCAAGCCCAGGTCCAGACAACAAGGAATTATCCAGAGAAGGAAGCTCCAGATCAAAAACCATTTGTGTGCTAACGTCAATGCAGATTTTCAAGAGCGCCAGCAGTTTAGACTTGAAGAACCTAATTGCAGTTCCCTCCAGTGCAGTCTACAAGAAAAAACAAAATGGTAGGAAAAACTGGCAGAAAGAACTCAGCTGTACGCTGACACTGGTGACTACATGGGGTTCTATGAAGCATTGAAAGCAGTGTATGGTCCTTCCTTCCAAATACAGAGCGCCCTATGGAGCGCAGATGGCCAAGAGCTACTCACTGACAGGGAATCTATCCTAAACTGCTGGTCAGAGCATTTCCACACCCTCTTCAGCACTTGCTGTCTAGTCCAGGAGGTAGCTATTGATCTCATCCCACAACAGCCACCAAAGATTGAACTCAATGAGGCACCCACACTGCAAGAGACTGTCAAAGCCATACAACAGCTGAAGACTGGAAAAGATATGGAAGAGTGAAGGCCCAGCATTACACACCCAACTTCATGAGTTCTTCATTTGCTGCTAGGAGCGAGGGAAACTGCCACAAGACCTCCGAGATGCAGTCATCATCACCTTGTACAAAAACAAGGGGGAAAAGTCTGTCTGTTCAAACTAATGTGGGATATCTCTGCTCTCAATTGCAGGCAAAATCCTTGCTAGAGTGTTGCTGAACAGACTGGTGCCCACCATTGCAAAAAAACATGATCCAGAGAGTCAGTGTGGCTTCAGAGCCAATAGGGGCACAATTGACATGGTGTTCATCCCGAGACAGATCCAGGAGAAATGTCAAGAACAAAACAAAGGACTATACATCACATTTGTGGACCTGATGAAGGCTTTTGACACGGTGAGCAGAAATAGATTGTAGAAAATCCTTGAAAAGCTCGGCTGTCCTCCCAAATTCCTTACCATGGTCATCCAACTGCATGAAGACCAGCTTGGACAGGTCAGAAACAATAATGACCTGTCACAGACCTTCATCATTGTAAATGGCGTGAAACAGGGCTGTGTTTTAGCTACCACGCTGAAATCAATCTTGTTCAGCATGATGCTCCAAAAAGCAACAGAAGACCTTAATGATAAAGATGGCATCTATATCCGATTTCGGACTGATGGCAACCTCTTCAACTTAAGGCAACTTCAGGCCCACACCAAGACCATGGAAAAACTGATCAGAGAACTTCTCTTTGCAGATGACGCTGCCCTTGTTGCTCACATGGAAGCTGCCGTACAACACATAGCATCCTAATTTGCAGAAGCTTGCCAGCTCTTTGGTCTTGAGGTCAACCTAAAGAACTGAGGTACTTCACTCACCTGCACCCAAGAAAGAGTACTAGCCCCCAAGCATCATCATTGACCAGACAGTGCTGAATGTAGTCCACCAGTTCGCCACCTCTGCCTCCATGAACTATTCCATCAGTGCTGCCTCTGCACCTTCCTCAACATCCACTGAAGTGACTTCATCACCAACACTGAAGTCTTCAAACAAGCTGGGATCATTAGCATTGAGGCAATGCTAATGAAGAAACATCTATGCTGGGCAGGATGGAGGGTCATCACTTGCCAAAGATGGCAATGTATGGTGAGCTGTCCACTGGCCACAATGATAAAGGGACACCTTGTAAGAGATATAAAGACTCCTTGAAAACGACTCTCACCATGAGTGGCATTGATCACTACCAATGGGCATCGCAAGCTTCTGACCGCGAAAGCTGGCGAAGTACAGTTCACTGGGCCACTGCCACTTTTGAACAAAATAGAGAGGAAAACAACTGCAAAGAAAAAACCGGGAACCATCAGTAACACCCACCCCAACCCAGACATTCACCTGCAGCCTCTGTGGATGGATGTGCCTGTCACATATTGGGCTTTTCAGCCACCAACACACGTGTAATAGATCCCCCTTCCTAAATCTTCGCAAGCGAAGTCCAGCCAACATAAATATGTAAGGAGACAGCCCCAAGTGGTCAAATGGTCTAAAGTGCTAGCCTTTACTGATCACTGCTATCTCACCTCTGTTTGTGTGGACTAAAGTCTTGGGGTATTTGAGAAATCGGGCCAATAGCTTTCTGAAGACTGATGGTTTTTACCAGGGGTTTTCCTGAGTTCTTCCTCGACCATACATGCCAACCCCTGACGATGAAAAAGCATAATCCAAGTGGTCAAAAAGTGGAATCCAGGCCGAAAAAGCGTAATCCACACATAACATGCTAAATTTTCAATAACCAATGATTAATTTGCCCCTCTCGTCTTTTAACATCCTTTACTGTTTCAAGTTTTCATATGTAGCACTTTTAGCTTTACACACATTAACTAGAATCCATCTAAAGACTTTTAGCTCCAAATATTAAAATTCTTTCCACACAGCCTGAAATATGTCACATGATGCTGCACTCTTGTCTTAATATTTAGAGGATTCTGACCAAAGAGCTGGCAAGCTTCTGCAAAGTAGGATTCTGATATTTTGTTTCAGTTTTTTTTTGTTTGTTGCCTTTTCTTAATTTATCTGGGAAATTTTTGAAAGGAGATATTTTTGCTCACATAAATACATAGACTAAAATAAAATTTAATTTTTAGAACCAAATACCATTAAACTGGTTCTGCAGTAAATATAAATTAGAACACAGAATCTGTGCGTAAAGATTAAAATTGGAAAACCAGTCTGCTCTCTCCTCACAATGCATACAGATGCTATAAATAGGATTCGAAGTCAAAAGTAGAACCAGGTTAGCTATAAAAAGAACATGATATTGTTAGGAAAGTGCATGCAAGTTCATGGTCAAATGTACTCTTATATTGTAGTTACATAAAGCCATTTTTCTAAAATATGGTCTATGGGATTAATCTTGTTTTAATAATAATGAGAATACAAATAATTGATTTTTTTTTTGGAAGGTGGATATACTGAAAAAGTGTAATCCATATATGTTTAAGCGTAACATGTAATTTCGTGAAAAAATGCGTAATGATTACACCAAAAGTGTAATGGTTGGCATGTATGCTTATACTGGCTGCCTTATGTAGTCTATCTTGCACTAAAATATGGCATGAAACCCAAAACAACATATATATATACATACATACACACAGTGTATATAACATTAAAGGTACCTTACTGGTTTATCAGTTAACTTTCATTTCACACACTACTTTTTCAATGTGTTGATAGATAATTCAGTAATTTCTGTCAGCAAGGAATCTACAGACATTCTTCAGTAATCGTGTTACAAATTCAATGATATTACAAACATGTTTTCATTTTCTATGAAAAAATAGTTTAAAAAACTTATAATTTTTTAAGAAACTGATGTATTTGTCACAAGTTAATTTTCGATGTCACATTTATAATAGTATGTATGAACCTTAATTGACACATCTGACACAAGTCAAATGTCAACATGGCCACTGAATGAGATGTTGTAAAGGGTATTCAGGCCAAATCTAACTTTTGGAAGCTGTTTCAATTAAAATCTGTAAAAAAAATTCCATTATATTAGTTATTTACCAGCATATATTTAGGTATTAAGTACATGCATTTCTTTGTAAGACTCATCCTGCGATTTTCAGGGGAGCAGTTGTTTTCTGCTTGAATTTTAATGCATAGTCGTGTATGTTAATCCATAGTCGTGTATGTTAATGCATAGTCATGTATGTTAGTGAAGCCACATCCAGACATAGCAGGATCAAATCTTTTCGAGTAGAGGTTTGTATGCCTAGCTACGAGAGATACCAACCTGGTTCAATTCACAACTATGACATTTAGAATTCGTTTCCCCTCCTGATACACAAATTCAATAGTCCACTAAATATTTTCTTGTTTCTCAAGTCAGTGTGTTTGGCAAAATCTGATTAAAATATTGCCTGGGTGATGGCATTCCAATTTCCCTGCCTATTATATCACTTAAGTGTAGGCTTCAGTGTCAGAACTTATTTTTCTCAGCAAGCGCTTCTTAACGCAAGCACAATGACTGTCCTTTATAGAGTGCTAGTTATCATGTAGATTAATTATCCCATATCATTTACAAGTTTTAGAAAACAACCTGTACAACAATTAGCATATATTTTGTTTGACTTGAAAATAATTCAATTTTCTTCAAATAATATATTGAATATAATAGTGTTTTTTTGCTAATATTTTCTTTTTAAATACCAAGTCCCTGCCCCAGAAAATTAAACTCTTGGTCTCTAATATAATTGCACTCTATTATTGTAAATGTTGTGGTATTTTCAAAAATATGACAGAACAAAAACTTTTCTGATTCCCAACTCTAAACAAATACACACATATACATAAACAATACCTGGTTAAGATGGAGGGCAGTGAAAGAGAGTCCAAACTTGGTGGGTACAACTGTAATTCCTCTCTTTTTCCATCTGTTCTCACTGTAAGTACATTGCCATATTCTTCATCACCATATATATATATTGTTTTGTTCACTGCCCATTTATATTACCAAATTTACTTCTGAATGCAAGTAACTTCTACACTTCCATTTTTAGCAAACAATGTATTTGTACTACATTAAGTTTGATGCCAAACAACAGTGTGTTAGAATGAATCAACATTGATATTTTCATTACTGATAACCTGCGATAAAAATCACTTTTGCATTATTAAAGTCTGCATTCATGAAGAAAATGATAATCTTTTAATATTGGAGGTCTATAAGAACTGAGAAGATTTTTAATATGATTACATCTAAATAAACCATAATTCGTCACAGAAGTTAGCCTATTACCAAATTCTTAAAAACTTGGAGCAAATATTTTGCATGCAGTAAATTCTTTATGTTTTCTTCCTTCATGACTGCAGCTGAAGTTTTACATAGTAGACTATGCCAAACGCTACACTAATGCCTCCTTCAAACCTGTCATTTCATTATATGCACATGACCTGTATTGCCTTTTTTTGCCTGCATGCTTCTTAAATATTTATGTTTATAATGCAGACAACCTTGTAAGCTGAATTCTTGTTTACAATCCTTGGCGAGGCCCCGAGTGGCCGAGTGGTCTAAAGTGCTTTCCATTACGGATCACTGCCATCTCACCTCTGTCTGCGTGTGTTCAAGTCTAAGATTCGGCTAATGTAGTTATGTAAGAAAGCTTGCCAGTAGCTTCTCCTGGGTCGGTGGTTCTTTCCGGGGGTTTTCCCGGGTTCTTCCTCCACCAATAATACTGGCTGCCATGTATAGCCTATCGTGTGCTGAAAAATGGCGTCAAACCCTACTACAACAACAACAACATCAGTATCCTTGGCCCTGTATCCATACTTGTGATCTTCTTAACAATAAAAATACTTCAACAAAAACCAAAACTTTCTGCACATTGTTTGGAAAACTCTTCTGAAAATGGTTCTTTCAGAACAGAGCTGTTAATAATTTCATCTGATATGTTATGCTTGCAGAAAGAAACTTCCATTAGAATACTTACTTCTAAATTTGGGTCACAATAATTTCAGATTGCTTATCTCATTGCCCATGGAAACCCCCTATTACCAGCTTTAGTTCTGAATGGAAGTGATAATAATTTCTGCTGGCATTTAATTTGCAAACTCCCATTACTATGTTACTTCTGATTGCAAATCACAACAATTTCTGGTTTCACTTTATTCTTGCTTATGAAAACTCCAATTAGCTTTTTGACTTCAGAACAACTGCTTACAGCACTAACCCTAATTGGCCATCATATGATGTGCTGACAGATCAGATTCTAATATTTATCTATAATCAATAGAACAGTGTACACTTTGATCAGTAGGTGTATTATGGGTTTATGCTATTAGCAGTTAGGTAAGTGTTACACATGAGCAAATATGATGTTCACAATATGCATTAGTTTCTGAAATTATCATCTGATATGACTGCAAACTAGGAACAGAGGAAGTCACACAAAAAAAGCAATTAAAAAATGTTGTAACTCTGCAATGAATCAGACAAAAATCATAAAAGACAAATTTCAGTCTATGAGACAAAATTCATACCAAAACTGCAACATGACACATTTCGGTCTATCACACAAAGTCATATCAAATTTCATACAAGACACATTTAAGTCTATCAATGTTCAATCCAAATTTCGTACAAGACACACTTGTCTTTCAATGTTCATACCAAATTGCATACAAGACACACTTGTCTTTCAATGTTCATACCAAACTGTATACAAGACACACTTGTCTTTCAATGTTCATACAAAACTGTATACAAGACACACTTGTCTTTCAATGTTCATACCAAACTGTACACAAGATACATTTAAGTCTATCAATGTTCATACTAAATTGCATACAAGACAAGTTTAAGTCTATCAGACAATGTTCATATCAAATTACTTAAGAATAATCCAATGAGTTCTTAAACAATGCCTTTTTAAAGTGAAAAATCCCATCATCATACATGAAATTTTCATGAGCAATAATTCTGTCTAACAAAAAAAAAACACCAAATAAAAAACAAGTCAGGGTCTATGGGTTAATATGGGTTAATGCACAAAACCAAACCATATTAGAACTGTTTGAATTATACCTGACCCATGCTAGTTACAAATACCTGCTGTTCAGATTTAAAAATTCAATTGAAAAATGGCATAACTCTTAAAATTGGATGTGAAAAGACAGCATCAAACCTAGCAAACTGTATCCAATTACATCACTCTCTCGATAACTTGTGCCCTGATAATGAACAAATCCACTTATAATGTGAATCCCATTTATTTTACTACAGAATAAGACAGAATACAGAAGTTTGTTTCACTTCAATAAAATCATGGCATCATTAATTTACTAACAACAACAATAAAAATTGACTGTGGATGATGACAGATTTTTCATGAATTAATAATTTCTTTTGATTGTGAATTTTAATCAATAACTAGTCTGGTTCCCTGCTTAGTACTGCAATGCATTCCACTACAGTAAAGAGCAAAGCAGGGATTATATGGTTCATGGAACCAGACTACTCAATAACAACATAAAGCAGTGATGTAATACACAATGTTCTGTGTACACATGACATTTGATGAAACCAACTGGAATTATTTTTATGATCTCTCAGCAGTTAGGCATCTTGAAAATAAAGGTCATTTTTATATATCAAAATTGAACAACTTAGAAAAAGCGTTTTTTTTTTTACAATTATTTCCAATGCAATATTAAAATGAGTATTTAGCCATTAAATGGACCAGTTTTCACACACACACACACACACACACACACACACACACACACACACACACACACAGAGTTTTCTCAATGTCAAGTAAGGATGGCATCATTTCATATTATAATGTAGGTCCTTCGATAACTCGTGTCCTCACTTATAGTGTGGTCTTTGTCTTTGGACCTGGTCATGCACGAGTTATCGAGGGAGTGTTGTTTGTGCAAAGGTTGCATAATTACCATGGTTACAAGATCTGTGAAAGGATGAAAAGATGGACATGTAGAAAATGTTATTCCAAATGACCCTCATCACCATTATTATTATTATTATTATTATTATTATTAAATCCAGTCTTATTTATCTAATTTCCAATTTGTGCAAATAGTTTTTCATTTAACAAATATGGATGTGATTTACTGACGAATATGTATGGATCAAACTCATTTATTTGACATGTAATATACCAACCATATCATTGTATTTTTCTAAAGATGGAATGAAAATGTATTTAAAACTGCACTAAATCTAAACTCAGCATGCAATGGTCTGTAAAACAGAGGTTAATTTTAAAGCATTTTATATTAAATATTTTTTATCAGCTCTCCTGCAAACAGAAAACACCTGTGGAAATTTCATAAGTTAAATTAAACATTGTAATGAATGTGTGACAACCAAACAAAATTTAAACACAGTAAAATGATGAAGATTAGAAGCATCAAAATTTTGGTCCTGAGAGAGGAAGTACATAAGGACATTTTACCTGTTAAAAATGTCAACCTCTTTCCTGCGTCTGTGGTAGTCACTCTGTTTTATGCATTCATCCCAGCATCTCCTTATGTTGCATTTCTCCAGCGGCATATTGAAGTGTGTCAGATCATTCTCCTGATACAAGTTAATCTCCCTTACCTGTAGAAGACAAGGTTACATTTAAATGTGTATCTCCCTTACCTGTACAAACAAGGATACATTTGTATTCAGCTTGTTTACAGCATTCTTAAAGAAAGAAAATTTAAATACAGTATTTCTCAGTCATAATGGATGCTGCTATTTCATATTCCCTGAGGCAATTAATTGATAGACCCTAAAATGCCCTGTGTGTAAATAAAACACCTTGTGTTTAAATAAAACAACTTGTGTGTAAATAAAATACCTTGTGTTTAAATAAAATACATTGTGTGTAAATAAAATACCATGTGTGTAAATAAAACACCTTGTGTGTAAATAAAACAACTTGGGTGTAAATAAAATACCTTGTGTTTAAATAAAATACCTTGTGTGTAAATACAATACTTTGTGTGTAAATAAAATGCCTTGTGTGTAAAAAAAATACCTCCTTTTAAATGATCAGGCCATTTTTAAAACTCAGTGTTTCACCATGGTGAAACTACAGTTATATTAAACAGTATGAAAATGTTCCTATTTGAAATGCAGGCACACACAGCAGAGTGATCTAGAGGGTTTATCTCTGAAACATTAAGGTGTTGAAACAAATGCACATGTTGACAATTTGTTGTTTTTACCATGCCATATTAAGGTACTCTGTTTTTGTCAAATGAATGCTAACATCACAGCTTGAAATATGATCATTACTGTTACAACTCTATTGTCTTAAACAATGCAACAGAAAGAGGCATATACAACAAGTTTGTAGATTTTAACAAATAATTTATTCTGAGGAATAAAAAGTGAAAGCTTAAAAGAAAAAATACAGTATTGTGAATCAAATTCCAAATAATCCAATGTTCTATCACAAGTCCAAAATTATACAGTGTTCTGAAAGAATTCCAATCTTGAATGTGCAAAAAAACTAACAGTCTTGATGAATCACAATGATATAATCTGGAATATCTTTGAATAAATTTACAATAATCCCAAAACAGTGTTTCAATCCAAAAGTCTATGAGCAGTTTGTAATTCGATTTAATAAGTTAAATAAATGATTCATCTCAAATTATATCTGAACACAACAGTAAATAACTCCACTGACAGAACTTAAAGTAGAAATGAGTGTGTGTGTGATTTGGATTTTTAACATAGTTTTTTTTTAAAAGTCAGTCTTTCTGCTACAATGTCTGCAGTGTGGCAGTTTATAGTGATGTCTAGCACTGGGGCATCATGCTGCAGTCATGTAGCATGATGTCCTACCCAGTCACATTATCCTGACACTAGGCTGACCAGTCCTAACACTAATCTCTTAATGCTGAGTGACAAGCAAGGCAGCTGTTAGTACCATTTTATAAGTCTTTGGGATGATTCAGCTGGGGATCGAACCCATGAACTCCTGCATCTGAGGTGGATGCTCTAACCAGTAGACCACTGGAGTCATCTAATGTAGGAATGAATAATTTTGTTTACCAAAATTTTATATATAAAAAACTAAGACGCAATAAAATGACCAGGATGTGGGTCAAAAGTTTGCTTCTAGAACATTATAAGTTTTTATAGCTAAGGCTAGACCTTGAACTCAGATATCAGTGATCAACTTACAGCTTACAAATGCTAGCTATCTCCAAATGATCATTACCTTAAACCTTAAATAACAACCTACTAAGGTCCATGGATAAAAGCACACAATATAGATATGTCTCAGAGTTACATTATGATATGATTGATATGACATATTTTACCATACTGAAGTACTATTATCTCTAGTACAAATATAATATAAAATGACTAGATTGAAGTTTCCATCTTGTATTAAGAAAAACAAAAAAATAAGAATTGTATACAATTGTATTAATCAAAATAACAGTCCATGAAAGAAATAATCTAGTTCACAAAAAGTCTTTATTGATTTACCACCTATCGTATTCAGCTTTCAGGCCTATCATATTCAGCTTTCAGGCCTATCAAATTCAGCTTTCATATTCAGCTTTCAGGCCTATCATATTCAGCTTTCAGGCCTATCATATTCAGCTTTCAGGCCTATCATATTCAGCTTTCAGGCCTACTAATGTGATTTCAATAATTGTTTCATACTTAAAGATCACCCACTGACAAACACTTTTCTTTGTGTATTTGATAAGAAACATTGTGTTCTTCAATCTGTGCAAATTTGAAGATTTTTTTAATTGTTGTTCAGATTTAATGTTAAAGACAACTGGGGATTTTTTCACTGTACTCTTCTATATCAAGACCATTACAATGGGATAGTGATAGAGAAAACTGGTGACATTTTCCCTGTACTCTTCAATATAAAGACCATTACAACTGGATAGTGATAGACACGATGACTTTGTCCATGTACTTTTATACATAAAGACCATTACAAAAGAATAGTGATAGAGACAATGGGTGATTTTTTTCTCTGTACTCTTCTGCATAAAGACCATTACAATGGGATAGTGATAGAGACAATCGGTAATTTTTTCCCTGTACTCTTATGCATAAAGACCATTACAATAGGATAGTTATAGAGACAATCGGTGATTTTTTCCCTGTACTCTTCTGCATAAAGGCCATTACAATGGGATAGAAAAATGCACACCAACCATTAAATTGCCAAGTAATTATGTATTACTTAGGCCCTCAGTTGCATAAAAAACTTTAAAATGTAATTTATTAACTTTTTAATGTTTAATTATAAGCAATAATTCTGCTAATATCTTTTTTTCAATGTTCAACATTCAAGTAGAAAACATTTTCAGTCTTTGATTGTCATTTTCATATTTGAAGAAGAAATGGGTTTGTTTCTGTTTCAATACTTGTACTATGAATCATCAGGAAATTACAAGTTGTGTTTATATGGATATACTTATAAATAGCTTACATATTTACTGTCACTACACTACCAAGTACCTCAAATAATGGGAACTTTACAACATACCTGAACAGGCGAGAGTCCCAGGTAAAAGGCTACATCTGTAAGCCACTGTTCTGCTATCAACATGGCCTGAGGACCCCCAAATCCCCTAAAGGCTGTGTTGGAGGGAGTGTTGGTCTTGCAAAGGTAACCGGTCACTTTCAGGTTGGGAATCTTGTAAGAATTTTCACAGTGGAATATAGCACGATCTAGTACCTATAACAAAAGTAAAATAACATAATATCTATTATTATTTAGCAAATCATTAAAAACAAAAATACTATGACTAGTCTTTAAAAAAATGTCAAGATCACTCAATATTAAAAACTTCAGTCAACAAAATGGTAGGGGCCCCAAGTGGCGTGGTCTAAAGCGCTCTCCGTTATGGATCACCGCAATCTCACCTCTGCCTGCATGGGTTTGAGTCTCAGATTCGGCCAATGTGGGTAAGTGAGAAAGCTTGCCAGTTACTTCTCGTGGGTCGGTGGTTCTTTCCAGGTTTTTTTCCGGGTTTTTTCTTCCACCATAATACTGGCCACCATGTATAGTCTATCGGGTGCTGAAAAATGGCCCTAAACCCTACAAAAACAAACAAAAACAACAAAATGAGAAAGCTATAATCATGTTCACAAAACATGGTTCAGACAGATGTGGCAGTTTATAATGATGCCTAGCACTGGAACATCATGTCTCAGAAATGTAGCATGATGTCCCATTCAGTCACATGATTCTGACACCAGGCCAACCAGTCCTAATACCGATATCTTAATGCTGAGCATCTAGCAAGGCAGCTGTTGGTACCATTTTATTAAGGCTTTGGTATGATTCATCTGAGGTTCAAACCCACAATCTCCTGCTTCCAAGGTGGATGCTCTAACCACTAGGCCACTAAAGTAGTCTGGAGAAGAGATAGTTACAGTCCTAACAACAATCTGCAGCAAGATACTGCAGACAGGAGAATGGCCCACCATATGGTCTCAATCCATGGTCATGTTGCTCCCCAAGAAAGGAAACCTACAGTTATACAAAAACTACAAAACCATCAGTCAGAGCAATCAACAGACCAAAGTCATGCTGAAGATAATTCTCAACAGATTAAAGCATTAATCAGAGAACATTATTGCTGAAGAACAGGCAGGCTCTGAGCAGGAAGGAGCACCACAGAACAAATCTTCAAGCTCAGACTCCTTGGCAAGAAATACCTAAAGCATCAGCAGAATCTATATCATGTCTTTATAGATTTCAAAAAGGCCTTTGACAGGGTTTGGCATGCGGCCTTATAGGCAACAATGAGTAAGTATAACATCGTCTCAAACCTGATGCAGGTTGTAGAGCACCTCTATGACAAAGACACCAGTGCTGTCCTCATCAATAGGAGCAGAGTAGATTGGTTTCAAACAACAGTTAAATTCAAACAGGAATGTACACTGTCACCGACACTCTTAATATTTTCAAGGAAAGGATCATTGAGTATGCCTTGCATAGCTCACTTCGCTGAGCACATTGACACAACCTCCACTGCATATGGTATGGAGATTAGTGCCAAAACAACAACAAACAAACATCAACGTCATCAGTGCAGAAATCGAGGTCAGTGGACAGAAGCTGGAAAGAGTGACAAGCTTCAAGTATCAATTATCACAGACAAGGGCTCCAAACAGAGAACTGCTTTGCAACAATGCTTTGACTACAGCAGAAATAACAAGGTTGAGACCAATATCGAAAGATACCAACAATGCTCTTGGTTCCAAAATAAGACTGATACACTTGATTGTCCAATCCATCTTTCTGTATGCTTGTGAAACATGGATTCAAACCTTCAAAACAAGATGTCATCACAAAATTTTGAATATTTCATGTACTGATCATGAAACCTATGAAGAACTCCACAACAGGATCCAACGAGAAGACCTCTTGACCACTGTAAAAAAGCACAAACTGAAATGGTACAGCCATGTCTTAAAATTATCTGGACTGGCAAAAACAATCTTAAAGGCACAGTGCGAGGGTAAAGAAGAGGCAGACAGAAAAAGAGGTGGAAAGACAACATTAAGGAGTAAAAAGGCACATGATATGGACATTCCCAAAAGGAAGTAGAGAACAGAGAAAGACAGAGCAAATTGGTTGTTAAGTCAACTATTGTGTATCAACGACCTCTTGGGTTCAGGGATCGATAATGATGATGAAAAGACTGGATGTGCATGCAGTCTATTTCTTCTTATAATTCTGAGTTTGCTACAACATTAATATAAATACTACTGTATTTTACTGAATGCAATTCAGAATCATCTAAGTTTATACAACTGTCTTTTGGGTTAATTTATCACACTTAATGATACACACTGGATAATGAGACAAAACTGTAGCTGTTATTACATGCATCATTCAGTATACTTTATAATACACACTGGATAATGAGACAAGACTGTAGTTGTTATTACATGCATCATTCAGTATACTTTGTAATACACACTGGATAATGAGACAAGACTGTAGTTGTTATTACATGCATCATTCAGTATACTTTGTAATACACACTGGATAATGACAAGGCTGTAATTGTTATTACATGCATCATTCAGTATACTTTATAATACACACTGGATAATGAGACAAGACTGTAGTTGTTATTACATGCATCATTCAGTATACTTTATAATACACACTGGATAATGAGACAAGACTGTAGTTGTTATTACATGCATCATTCAGTATACTTTATAATACACACTGGATAATGAGACAAGACTGTAGTTGTTATTACATGCATCATTCAGTATACTTTGTAATACACACTGGATAATGAGACAAGACTGTAGTTGTTATTACATGCATCATTCAGTATACTTTATAATACACACTGGATAATGAGACAAGACTGTAGTTGTTATTACATGCATCATTCAGTATACTTTACAATACACACTGGATAATGAGACAAGACTGTAGTTGTTATTACATGCATCATTCAGTATACTTTATAATACACACTGGATAATGAGACAAGACTGTAGTTGTTATTACATGCATCATTCAGTATACTTTATAATACACACTGGATAATGAGACAAGACTGTAGTTGTTATTACATGCATCATTCAGTATACTTTATAATACACACTGGATAATGAGACAAGACTGTAGTTGTTATAACATGCATCATTCAGTATACTTTATGTGGGATACAACATTTGTCAACTTTTGGATCAAAATTTACTAAATTATCTAATTATTTACCGATGGTGAAAGATCAATGGAGTTGCCCGCATTGTTGTACAATTCCAACTGCAGTGCCAGAATCTTGCCTTGCTTTGTGAATCCAACCTATGGAGCGACAAAAAAGCGGCATAACTTCATTATATAATTTTACCAATGATTAAAGCATTGTAACATATAAACATGTGATACTTTTACTTAACAAATAACCACATCACAAAGTAATCTGAAGTATGAGTGTCAAACCATTATGCTGTACAAATATTAGTTGACACTTTTACATAACAAATAACCACATCACACCATAACTCCAAGGATTAGTAATAAACTATCATACCATACAAAATACTATGTTACACTGTGACATAACATATAGCCACATCACATAGTGCCACAAATGATTAGTATTAAAGTATAATGCCATACAAATATTATGTCACAATTTAACATAAGACATTGCACAGTGCCACAAATTATTAGTATAAAAGTATTATGCCATAAACTGTGATATAACACAGCCACAACTCAAAGTTACACAATGAATTAGTATCAAAATAATATGTCATACAAATATTGTCACACAATGACATATGCTAAATTGAATCCCATAAAACTTAAACTTATTCAAAACAAGGCCAGGTAGTTGCCAAATTCCATTTATAAGGTTGGGTTACCATCTATATGGAGTCCAGCACCATGCAAGAAGTACTACAACAGACAGAACTTGCATTGTCATAGATAATGACAATGAAAACAAGAAGCTAATTGGTAGTCTTGATACCGGACTACATTGACAACTTTTAAAGATTCTTGTTTTAAATATAGTATCAGTTGTGAAAATCAAACAAGACTAACATTCTTTGTTATCAATAGACATCAATGACCCATAATAAAGCTTTAAATTTTACTTTTGAACTTAAAATTATCATATTATGCCATTACCAATAAAGACTCATGCAAGATAATTCTGATTTTATTTCATATTTACTGTAACACTTTTTCAAATCAGATAATCTGCATCAAGTTCATGGGTGCTAAAACAAAATGAGTGTAAACGCACTATAAATATCAACATACATAAAACATAAAGTAGTCTATTTAAAATAATAATAATACAGGGTTCATACTGAACTATGGATGATAAATTCAAAGACTTTTTCCAAACTTTCAAAGACCACAGAGATTTCCAAGACCTATTTTTGCTAATATTGTGTATACAGGTTATATGAGAAAAATGAATGCCAAATACTACAATACTGATTACTGATTAAAGTCAAACTATAATTAATTTCCTAAAATTGTAATATAATTATCTGGAAGATAGGTTAACATTCGTTGTTCTTTCCGAAATATGTAACATACGTGTCAGATTCAATACAAAATAAATTGTTCTCTTAACAGATATCAGCATTGCTTTAAATGCATTATTATATTTGCTTTCTTTTCTCTTCAATAATTTTGGAAAGAGACGCTACCACTGTCATCTCTTCCTCTGCTTTTCTCCTAAGAGCATTTGACTCTGTGACATGCACAATGGGTCCTTTTAACTCATCCTCTTCTGCATTCTGTACAGAGGAAGCATGTAGGCTGGCAACGTTAGCTTCAAGAGGCAGTTTTCTGTCTTTAAGTTTTTCCACTTCATCCAAGGCTAACTCCCGTTTCTTTCCTTTTTGGTTTTTTTCATCCTTCTTTGCTTTCTTCTTATCCAGATAAGCATGGTACTTATGTCTTGCAAAGGAGCCATGTTTCATCATTTCATTGCTAATGATGATTTCCAAAGGTCCACCTGCTTTTCTCATTGTGTCAATGATTAGCCCTTGAGCTCTGAGGCTTTCTCTGCTGAGGTTCTCAACAGATACCTGTTTGTTGACAGAAAATTCTCTCTCCACTGTTGCCTGCCCGTGTGACAACATTTTCTGGAGACCACCCCAAAGTTCGACATATTCCTTTCTTTTGGAAAGGACAGAATAAAACACTTCATCAAGGTTGGGCGTATTTTTTTTTCCTTAATTTTTTTTATAAAAAGAAACGTTATCTATAAATCTAGTAATATTTCAAGCACTTCAAAGTACTGGGCAAAACGGGCTCAATTATAGTCTAACTATACCAACCCGTTTGTTTCTTTGGAAAGTCCGTTAATCATGAAATGTGCAGGAGATGGCAGTATTAGTCCCATTCTGGTCACATTCAGGTTAGAAATTATAAATCAATGATTCAGTTGCCTTAGTTCTGTGCACCTTTTATCATTTAATTATTTTCGTTATTGAAATCGATAGGGGTACAAACAAACGGGGATGTATAATCAGACTATAGATACACAAATCAATTTCGGTAATGTGATTTTAATTTATTTTTTTGTAATACCATTGGGGAAAAGGTCGAGGGTCGGCAATGAGAAACGGGGATATTCCGTCAACTGGAAATACGTTTTTTTTTTAATTCTTCTATTTATTTACCTAATCAAATGACTCGACTTCTTACAGTTAACGCTTCACAGCACACGTTTATTTTTATATACTCACAATTCAAGAACAACAACTCTTGCTTAACTCTACTATAGTGTACGCATGCGCACTTTGAAACTGTATATCCGTATGTGTATGTTTTTATATTAAACCAAGGAACATTATTATGTAGAACAAAATTTCCGAAAATGATTTTTTTTCTCCTCAAACGTGTTAAATAAACCGACGGTATAAGTAAATTTAAACGGGCCCTCTTTTGCCATATCTCCCAAATCATCACATTAAACAATATCTTATTTTATACCCGAAGAGTAATGAGTTAACATTATTTTGCCCAAAATTACCAATAGCTTATACTTCTGCATCTTCGTTCCACTAAATGAACAGTATGTAGTTACTAATTTGCATGGACTCCTCCAATTGAAGCCAAGTTGCTCGTCTTTTTACACAATGTAAAAAAAGTCTTTCGTTTACATAATTTATCCTTTTGCAGCCATTCCTTGTATTTCTCTTGTTCAAGCCAGATATCGTTGAAAGACCAAAGATCTGGCATTTTTAAACACTGAACCGGAAGATGTAAATCGAATGAACAAATTTGAAATTCTCGAGCGTGTAACTTTCGCGAATTTTCTACGTAGAATTAGCGTAATTAACATTTTGATTGGCTAAAACTGATGGACTCGTCCAATCAAATTGAACTATTCGTCAAACGAACGAAGCCAGGAAAACCAGCTATATCCGAAGCTAACGACCTTGGGCAATTTTATTGGTGACATCCTTTGATGAAGTGTGTAGCGGCACCGTCTTGTTTTGATGAAGAGTGCATGTGTGATTGAAGTCGCCGCCGAGGCATACTTCGGATGGCCAAACAAAACAAAGCCTCTTTTGTTAATGCGGCGGCAATAAACTGAACGGGTCATCAAAAGAAAGAAACCAGGATAACTAGATTACATCTGAATCTAACAACCTTGGATAATTTTATTTGTGATTCTGGAAAGAAATTAATTTTTGGAGGGTTTATTTCAATTTTCAAAGACCTGGAAAGAAATTAATTTTTGGAGGGTTTATTTCAATTTTCAAAGACTTTTAAAGACCTCAGGGTAATATGCTGGATTTTCCCAAACTTTCAAGGCCTTGAAAATGCTACCTCATTTTTCCCAAACTCTCAAAGACCTTCAAAGACCGTACGAACCCTGTAATAATAATAATAATAATAATAATAATAATAATAATAATAATGAGGACTTTGTACAGCGCCTAATCTTTAGAAGCTCTAAGTGCTTTACAACATCTATAATGATATGACTACAGAAAAACAAAAGAACAAAAACCATGAAATTGGTCAACATAAAAATGCTGAAAACATTTAAGGTATGAAACATTATTAGGTCTCTAAGTTTGTCACTGCAGTCGAAACAGGTGAGTTTTAAGAGCACTCTTGAAAAGGATCACTGTCTTTGTGTCTAATTTCAATGGGCAATTTGTTCCACATTGCTGGGTCCTGATATGCCAAAGAACGTTGTCCATATGACTTTGTTTTCATAATGGGAACAATGAGTATACAATTGTCAGAAGAGGAGCATAAGTATCTTGCTGGTGTGTACACATGAATGATGCCAGATAGGCATGTTGGACCGGAGTCTGTCAGTGAAATACAGCACAGAGAACAAGTTTTGTGTTTGATTCTGGATCAAATGAGAGCCAGTGTAGGGTACAGAGCAGTAGGGAGGTGTGTTCTGTTTGTAGTACTCTAAAGATGATCCAACCAGCTGAAATCTTTTTGAAGTTTTTGGATTAGACATTCAGGTGAACCAGCCAGAATTAAGTTACAATAGTCCAGTCTTGAAAGTACTAATGAACACACAAAGTGTTTTAGGTTTTGTACTGACTGTGTGAATTTGGATAAATACTAGTTTAGAGAACTTATGCACCACATCACATTGAAATAATCTGAACTTTCTTGTGATTGCATTTATTTACCTTATATCTCCCAAGGAAAGGATGTCGCGTTCCAGTCATCAGCATGTCTTGGTCTCTGTCTAGGCTGACTCGGACTGGACGTCCCAACCTGAATATAAGAGGTCAACAAACGTGTTGTGAAAAATGTTGGTATAATTTTGTGGATTTCATGATTGCTATAAGACAGAAAGGTACAGGCAAAACAGTCATCATTATGTCAAAATAACATGACCCCTAAAAGGTCAAATGACCAGTCATCATTATGTCAAAATAACATGACCTCTAAAAGGCCAAAATGAACAGTCATCATTATTTCAAAATAACATGACCCCTAAAAGTTCAAATGAACAATCATCATTATGTCAAAACAACATTGACCCCTAAAAGGCCAAAATGAACAGTCATCATTATGTCAAAATAACATGACCCATAAAGGCCAAATGAACAGTCATCATTATATCAAAACAACATGACTCTTAAAGTAAAAAAAACCAGCCATCAGTCTGTTGATTTTGTTGTTGTTTTAGGGTTTGATGCCATTTTTCAGCACACGATAGACTATACATGGCAGCCAGTATTAATGGTGGAGGAAGAACCTGGAAAATCCCGGAAAGAACCACCAACCCACGAGAAGCTACTGGCAAGCTTTCTCACATAACTACATAAGCTGAATCTTAGACTCAAACCCACGCAGACAGAGGTGAAACGGTAGTGATCTGTAACGGAGAGCGCTTTAGATCACTTGACCACTTGGAGCCCCTTCAGTCTGTTGAAATTATAGGACTCCTAAAGGCCAAACATACAGACATCGGGCTTTTGAAACAATGGGACTCCTAAAGGCCAAACAAACAGATATCTGACTGTTGAAATAACAGGACTCATAAAGGCAAAACAAATAGAAATGTCTGTTGAAACATTGGGACTCCTAAAGGCCAAACAAATAGATATCGGACTGTTGAAACAATGGGACTCCTAAAGGCCAAACAGATATCAGTCTGTTGAAACAATGGGACTCCTAAAGGCCAAACAAATAGATATCAGACTCTTGAAACAACAGGACTCATAAAGGCTAAACAAATAGGCATCGGTCTGTTGAAACAATGGGACACCTTCCAGAATCAATGAATGCTGATGGAAATTTCATTTGTGCAAAACCTGGACGACTGATACACACAACATAAGATGGAATTGGGAGTAGCTCCATGACCAACAAACTATTTTAGTTTTGTTTGAGAAACTAAACGATATTGAACACATTTTGACATGCATAAAATAGAGCAACTGGTAATTATTTGACCAGCGCAAAAGAATAAAATCAGAATTACCTTTATAAAAGCTGGTGCAGTCTACAAAAAGTTTTATAACTTTTAAATGATACAAAAGTTTACTAGATTTTCTAGGGATGAAGAAAATGCACAGAATAGAGGGAATGGAGAGATTACCCCTACCCTCAAACTTGACTGTTGATAATTCATCCAACCTTTGGATTTTTTACATACATAATGAAACCTTTTCCTCATAAAATTTCAAAGAATCTATACATATGACAGTGCCCATGTAATGTCTGTATTAAAATATTATTATATCCCTGTGATACACAAGAAGAAGAATAGTGAACACAATTGGAATCCAATGCAATGATAGATTTTGTTTGAAAGACTTGTATTGCAGATCTCCTCACTGTTTTGTTGCTCCTTTGCACACAGCCAGGTGATGTTAATGAGTGCTACTGATCTGTAGACCAGCCACCAATTTTAGTGCTACAGATGTCTTTGGTAGAAGTATCCAAGGGCATGGAACTTTATTAAGTTGCTTTGACATCCATGTTGTCTTTATTGTTTAGCAATAATATTTAACAGAATAATCTACAGGGTTTTTTATTCATTGTTAAAATAAGAAATTTATTTCTAAGAAAATATAACCAAAATGAAAAAATGTCCAAACTAATTCTGAAGAGAATAAAGTCAACCTGTCACCTTGACTATTCAGATCTCTTTTTTATCAATTTGCCATATGGGCTTGCACTGCTTAAATCGGAACAGAGAACTATCATTAGACTATATGAAGATATATTTTGGAAGATAACAAACACATGTGTGTCATATTCTGACAATTTTTATTATTTTATTTGTCATTAAATCTAGTGCTAGTGGAAAAAGGAGTCGTAATCCTCTAACTTTAAATCAAAAGCTAGAAATAATACAGCTCAGTGAGAAGGGCATGTCAAACGCCGAGATAGGCCATAAGCTAAGTTAGACGTGACAAACAGTTAGCACTGTTGTGAATGCAAAAGAGAAGGTTTTAAAAGAAATTAAAAGTGCCACTCCAGTGCACACATCAGTGATAAGAAAGCAAGCTAGCCTTATTGCCGAGATGGAAAAAGTGTTAGTCTTATGGATTGAAGACCAAACTAGCCATAACGTACCTTTAAGTCAAGGCCTAATTCTGAGTAAGGTCTTAACTCTCTTCGATTCTTTAAAGGCCGAAAAAGGTGAGGAGGCCAAAGAAGAGAAGTTTGAAGCTAGTAGAGGTTGGTTTATGCATTTTAAGGAAAGAAGCCATCTCCATAATATAAAGGTGCAAGGTGAGGCAGCTAGTTCTGATATTAAAGCTGGAAAAAGGTTTCCAACCGAGCTAGCTAAGTTAATTAATGAAGGAGGCTACACTAAACAGCAGATTGTTAATGTTGATGAAACGGCCTTATTTTCGAAGAAAATGCCGTCTAAGACTTTCATAGCCAGGGAGGAGAAAACAAAGCCTGGCTTCAAAGCTTCCAAGGATAGGCCGACTCTTTTGTTAGGAGCTAACGCAGCTGTTGACTGCAAATTAAAGCCAATGCTAATTTACCACTCGGAAAACCCTAGGGCATTAAAAAATTATGCCAAGGTTAGCTTGCCTGTTTCTTATAAATCAAACAAGAAAGCTTGGATGACTGTAGATCTTTTTACCAAATGGTTTACTGAATATTTTAAACCCACTATTGAGGCCTACTGTTTAGAAAAAAAATTCCTTTCAATATTCTGCTGCTTAGTGACAATGTACCACCCAAGAGTTTTGATGGAAATGTACAAGGAAATTAAAGTTATTTCTCTGCCTCCTAATACGACATCGATCCTACAACCGGTGGATCAAGGAGTAATTTCTGCTTTTAAGTCTTATTATTTAAGGCGGACATCTGCAAAGGCTATTGCTGCGTTAGATAGTAATGCTAGTTGTACGTCTGATGTGCAAAATAAATTGAAAGCATTTTGGAGAGGATTTAATATTCTAGAAGCCATTAAGAACATTCGTGATTCGTGGGATGAGGTCAAATTATCAACACTAACTGGAGTTTGGAATAAACTGATTCCTTCATTTATGGATGACGTTGAAGGATTCGAGAATCCAATTGAGGAAGTGACAGCAAATGTGGTGGAAATGGCATAAGAATTGGAGCTCGAAGTTGAGCCTGAAGATGTGGCCGAACTGCTGGCATCTCATTATGAGCCTTTATTGAATGAGAATTTGCTTTTGATAGTTGAGCAAAGAAAGTTACTTCTTGAGATGGAATCTACTGATGGTGACGAAGATGCAGACGTCAATTTGGAAATGACAACAAAGGATTTGGAACGCTATGTTGGCTTACTTGATACAGTAGTGGAAGGCTTTGAAAGGATTGACAACAATTTTGAGAGAAGTTCTAGAGTGGGTAAAATACTAACAAATGGTATAGCATGCTACTGGGAAATACTTTGTGACTTATTTTAAGAAAGTGCCACATCCAACCCAAACTTCAACAACTGGTTCGACCCTCCATGAACCGTCCACATCAACGCAAGGTTTCCCACCAAGCAAGAGAGTAAGATTCATTGAAGGCTTAGAAGACAAAATATTTTAAGGTTAGTGATACGTTACTAAGCTATTTTCTACTTATTTTTTGTTTAGTAGTTCTCAATAAAATATTTCTTATTTTTTTGTACAGTATTCTCTATTTTTTGAATAGGTAGTATTTTTATATTTTTGTAAATATTAAACCAATTGTGGTGTGTACAGTGTCTGATTTACCTAAACTTATCACTAGGTCCATCATACATCCTGCTCGCTTTACCACTGGTCGGCGGAAACCGAATGTAGTCACAAGTCGACGATTACCTTTATATCGTATTTTCTTTCTGCCTAGTGCTATTGTGCAATCAATATATGATAAAGGAAACAGATTTTAAAGCTTTTATATATACTACTGAGTGAAAACAAATGTGACTCAATTTACGGCTATATTCGCATTAAGGCAGTGGTACCGAACCCGCCGTATTAGCGAGGCATACTTGTAAGCATTTATTGTTATATCAACCAAGGCTCCTGAGATCTTTTACTTTCACTTTCATAGTATGTTTTTGTACACAGTAACAATACCATAGCATTTTAAAAATCATAGTGCAAATCACACAATCTGTCAATTTATGTAAGAACAAATCTTACATCAATGAGAACAAATCAGTTACACAAAACCACAATGCATAGATTATTTCCAGTTACTGTGATATACACACGGATAATTCACCATATAACATTTGCCAGCTATTGGTAAATCAAAGGCATTTATATATATATAAAAATATAAATATATAAATATAAAAAATCTAACTAGTACTTACTTTATTCAGTACACCAGTGAAATTCTATAGTCTAGTGACTGATACTTTAAAATACAATTGCCATTCTTTTTTACCTGAGCTGTCAACATCAGTAACAGCAGCCCACCTGGACAATCTGATTAAAATCAGATCTCCTCAAGTCTGCATGGAGATCTGAGAACAGCAATAAAAGATAAAGCTTTGGTGATTTTTGGAATTACCATTCTACTTAATTTTAGTAGTCTTTTATTCTGAATCAAAATCTGCAATGGTCATTCACTCTGAACTGGAATTCATAATGACCATTCATTCTGAATTGGAATTCACAATGGCCATTCATTATGAATTAACATTCACAATGGCCATTCTTCTGCACTGGAAATCACAACAGAAATTCTTTCTGAAAGGAATTTCACATGAGCCATTAATTCTGAATTAGAATTTGCTATGGGCATTCATTACAAATTGATATTAGCAATGGTCATTCACTTTGAATAGTAATTCACAATGGCCATTCATTATGAATTGAAATTCTGAACTGGAATTGACAAGGGCCTTTCATTCTGAATTGGAATTTGCAATGGCCATTCATTCTGCATTGAAATTCTGAATTGGAATTTACAAAGACTATTCTTTCTGAGTTTTAATTTACAATGGCCATACATACTGAATTAGATTTCACAATTGCCATTAATTCTGAATCCAATTTCACAGTGGCCATTCATTATGAATCAGATTTCACAATGGCCATTCATTTTGAATCAGATTTCACAATGTCTATTCATTCTGAATCAGATTTCACAAAGTCTATTCATGCTGAATCAGATTTCACAATGTCTATTCATTCTGAATCAGATTTCACAATGTCTATTCATTCTGAATCAGATTTCACAATGTCTATTAATTTTGAATCAGATTTCACAATGTCTCTTCATTCTGAATCAGATTTCACAATGTCTATTCATTCTGAATCAGATTTCACAGTGTCTATTCATTCTGAATCAGATTTCACAATGTCTATTAATTTTGAATCAGATTTCACAATGTCTATTCATTCTGAATCAGATTTCACTCATGTTGTCTATGTGATACACTGTACACATGCTATATAACTGCCACAATATTCTGATTTGACTTAAATATCAGATATTCACATGTTTTAGTACAAATGGATTATACACAACACTGTCTTCCATGCCAACTGTGATGTAATGTACAATTTGCAATACTTTGAATAGAAAATTGTAATAGAAAATTGTAGCAAAATGTTTTAACATTGGTGACAGAAATTACCATGAATACTCATGTATGGGATACTAGCTTATAATGCCAGCAAGATACAAGTATGCTAAATTATTGATACTGTTCGGTTGACAACTAGCACTATTTTAAGAATTTGAATGCATACTTTCATTACCATGTCACCTGCTGCAAGAATAATTATATCCCAAATTCCAAAGGACTTACTTGTGGGCAGCAACAGCTGTTGGCAGAGTTATTGTCAAAAACCTGGTTTCCTTGCCTCCAAAACCACCACCTAAATAATAAAAACATTAGAGTTTTAATAGGCTAGTTCTCTACCTCTCTCTTTCTATCTCTCTCTGAGCTAAGGAATATCACAAGGAAATTTGTAAAAGGCAGCCACTTTGGGGACTGACTAAAACTGTAATGCTGAGATGACTGTGGCTAATTTGATAAGAAATATATTGTGTTGGTCTTGAAATAGTAGATGATGTGTATTTATTGTTATGACTCTATGTTCTTCCAGTAAATTAAAAAGCAAACCAACATGTTTTGTAAAATTAAATAAATAATTGAATTCTCAAAGTTAAAGGTGAAAATTTAAGAAGAGCTTACAATACTGGTATTTATTAAAATTCCAAAAGTAGAGAATGTTGTGAATGAATTCCAATCTTGAATGTGCTGATATATATATATATATATATATATATATATATATATATAGAGTCTTGAACGTGCTGATGTACTAATATATTTTGCTGTATCACAATGATATATGACCTTGAATGAATTCACAAATAATCCCAACCTAATATAATTTAGTCCAAAATGTCATTGAGCACTTTGTAATTGCAATGAATAATTAAAATTAATAATTGTTCTCATATATTTTAGTACAACTAATAGTGACTCAAAAAGTATTATTAAAATAGGAGTGAAAATTTTGTATGGCAACAACATTACATAAAGAAAATAAGACACAATAAGAGAACCAGAATGTGGATCATGTTCCCATCAAATTTATAAACAAATTTTTTTTCTAGAGCATTCTAAAAATGTTCTTATAATACTAGACCTTGAACTCAAATATTAGTATTAAAAAATGTAAGCTATAATTTAGAAACAAAACTTTGGTAGACAACAGAAACAAAGGTCCCAAACTCAAATTCAAGTAAACATGTTGTTTACAAAGGATCATTACCATAAAGTATTATCAACAATCATGGACAAATGTTAGCCATGTAATATGTTGTTTATAAATGACCCATACAATCTACAATAATTATGGACAAAAGTTAAACACACAATATAGATATACATAAGATTATAAAGGTGACTGTCTAAAAGAGATGTTGATCCTGAAAAATGACAATGGTTGTGGTCTACAGGTGGCCTTCTTAAAGATGTTTTTTTTGAGCAAGTGTGACTGTATGATAAAATGTCACAATAAGACAAAGAAAAATGGCCACATAACCAGGGTGATCTTAGTATAAAGGTATACTGAGTGCTAATGGAAAAATGTATCTCCTGAATTTTTAACTGTTTAAGTCACATGGCTTTATGCATGATGATGTCTTTATACTGCATGCAATTTGATGTATTGGTATCTGACACTGTAAGTATGAATTAGTCTTTTGCTGTAGTGGTATCTGACACTGCAGGTATGAATTAGTCTTTTGCTGTATTGGTATATGACAATGCAGGTATGAATTAGTCTTTTGCTGTATTGGTATATGACTGCAGGTATGAATTAGTCTTTTGCTGTATTGGTATATGACAATGCAGGTATGAATTAAGTCTTTTGCTGTAGTGGTATCTGACAATGCAAGTATGAATTAAGTCTTTTGCTGTATTGGTATATGACAATGCAGGTATGAATTAGTCTTTTGCCGTATTGGTATCTGACAATGCAGGTATGAATTAGTCTTTTGCTGTATTGGTATCTGACAATGCAGGTATGAATTAGTCTTTTGCTGTATTGGTATATGACAAAGCAGGTATGAATTAGTCTTTTGCTGTATTGGTATATGACTGCAGGTATGAATTAGTCTTTTGCTGTATTGGTATCTGACAATGCAGGTATGAATTAGTCTTTTGCTGTATTGGTATATGACAATGCAGGTATGAATTAGTCTTTTACTGTATTGGTATATGACAATGCAGGTATGAATTAAGTCTTTTGCTGTATTGGTATCTGACACTGCAAGTATGAATTAGTCTTTTGCTGTATTGGTATATGACAATGCAGGTATGAATTAGTCTTTTACTGTATTGGTATATGACAATGCAGGTATGAATTAGTCTTTTGCTGTATTGGTATATGACAATGCAGGTATGAATTATTCTTTTACTGTATTGGTATATGACTGCAGGTATGAATCAAGTCTTTTGCTGTATTGGTGTCTGACTGCAGGTATGAATAAGTCTTTTGCTGTATTGGTATATGACAATGCAGGTATGAATTAGTCTTTTGCTGTATTGGTATCTGACTGCAGGTATGAATTAGTCTTTTACTGTATTGGTATATGACAATGCAGGTATGAATTAGTCTTTTGCTGTATTGGTATATGACAATGCAGGTATGAATTAGTCTTTTGCTGTATTGGTATATGACTGCAGGTATGAATTAGTCTTTTGCTGTAGTGGTATCTGACAATGCAGGTATGAATTAGTCTTTTGCTGTATTGGTATCTGACAATGCAAGTATGAATTGTCTTTTGCTGTATTGGTATATGACAATGCAGGTATGAATTAGTCTTTTGCTGTATTGGTATATGACAATGCAGGTATGAATTAGTCTTTTGCTGTATTGGTATCTGACTGCAGGTATGAATTAGTCTTTTGCTGTATTGGTATATGACAATGCAGGTATGAATTAGTCTTTTGCTGTATTGGTATATGACAATGCAGGTATGAATTAGTCTTTCGCTGTAGTGGTATCTGACAATGCAGGTATGAATTAGTCTTTTACTGTATTGGTATATGACAATGCAGGTATGAATTAGTCTTTTGCTGTATTGGTATATGACAATGCATGTATGAATTAGTCTTCTGCTGTATTGGTATATGACAATGCAGGTATGAATTATTCTTTTGCTGTATTGGTATATGACAATGCAGGTATGAATTAGTCTTTTGCTGTATTGGTATATGACAATGCAGGTATGAATTAGTCTTTTGCTGTATTGGTATCTGACTGCAGGTATGAATTAGTCTTTTGCTGTATTGGTATCTGACACTGCAGGCATGAATTAGTCTTTTGCTGTATTGGTATCTGACAATGCAGGTATGAATTAGTCTTTTGCTGTATTGGTATATGACAATGCAGGTATGAATTAGTCTTTTGCTGTAGTGGTATCTGACAATGCAGGTATGAATTAGTCTTTTACTGTATTGGTATATGACTGCAGGTATGAATTAAGTCTTTTGCTGTATTGGTATCTGACTGCAGGTATGAATTAGTCTTTTGCTGTATTGGTATATGACAATGCAGGTATGAATTAGTCTTTTGCTGTATTGGTATATGACAATGCATGTATGAATTAGTCTTTTGCTGTATTGGTATATGACAATGCAGGTATGAATTATTCTTTTGCTGTATTGGTATATGACAATGCAGGTATGAATTAGTCTTTTGCTGTATTGGTATCTGACACTGCAGGTATGAATTAGTCTTTTGCTGTATTGGTATATGACAATGCAGGTATGAATTAGTCTTTTGCTGTATTGGTATCTGACTGCAGGTATGAATTAGTCTTTTGCTGTATTGGTATATGACTGCAGGTATGAATTAAGTCTTTTGCTGTAGTGGTATCTGACAATGCAAGTATGAATTAGTCTTTTGCTGTATTGGTATCTGACACTGCAGGTATGAATTAGTCTTTTGCTGCATTGGTATATGACAATGCAGGTATGAATTAGTCTTTTGCCGTATTCTTTTGCTGTATTGGTATATGACTGCAGGTATGAATTAGTCTTTTGCTGTATTGGTATATGACTGCAGGTATGAATTAGTCTTTTGCTGTATTGGTATATGACAATGCAGGTATGAATTAAGTCTTTTGCTGTATTGGTATATGACAATACAAGTATTGATAGCATTTTATTAGTATAATATACTAGCAGTTACCACAAATTTCATTACCGTAAATCATAATACCTTAACATCACAACATTTATCTGAATCTAGGTTCAGTTATGTTCAAATAGCAACACTGCATTTTAATGGACTAGTGATGAAAAAGAATATACATGTAGATGTTGTTTCAAATGTGAACTGCAACCCCCAAAAAAGATGATATGGGCAGAATAGCCAGAATGTGAAACCTTTTGGTTTGTTTACATGGTTTGCTTTGGTTTTTATTTGTTGCCATCTTTCAAAACATGATTGGCTATACAGAGTGGCCAGTACTGCTGATGGAGGAAGAACCTGGGAAAAGCCCATAAAGAACTACAAACTCACGGAAGGCTACTGGCAAACATTTGCACATACACGCAGGGGCCAAGCCTCAGACTCAATGACAATATGGACAGAAGTGAGATAGCAGTGGTCAGCAAAACCAAGAGCCGTATTTAAATTGGTTATGCGTTCACTATATTACAAAAACATTAAAACATGTCACATGCAGTCAACATGTATGTACCATATCATTTGTAGTCAACAATGTCTGAGAAACTGAGCTAGACTCGATATGGCAGGACAAAATGACCTAATTCTGACCAAAGGAAAAAATACTCCACATTGTGCACTTACATGCCCAAAGTACGTGATTCTGCAAGTAATAGTTTTGAAAAGTGAGCGAAGTGCAAAGATTAATTAAAGTTGGTGAAAAATAGGTCAAAGTGACTGAGTCTTGACAGAAGGAGTAATGCTTTTCTTGAAAGATTGTCATGCAAATTTACACCTCTCCCTAAATAACTTGTGCTCCACAGGGTCCAAAATCATGGATCACACTATAAGCAAGAGTGTGAGTACCAAGGGACCTCTGAAAAATAAAGAAGTGGGTGCCATCATGGCTAGAGGACCATAGAAATGGGTAGCAACACTGTTTAATGGGTGAATACTCATTTTACAATTCTGCTAGAAATAAATGTCAATCAACAGCTTTGTTTGATGGAATTATCTTTATTTTCAAGTTAACCAATCTCTGAACAATTATGAAAGACTAACTCCAAGAGGCTTAAATGAATTATGTGTGTGTGTGCATTGTTGTGTACCTGCAAAATATTGTGCATTAAATCATGGTATTTTGCACAATAAACAAGATTCCTTTTTCAAAAAGTAGAGACATCTATTTTGTGAAAAAAAACATCAATGTTGAAACTTAATTTGGTTCAATCATTTTATTACTAAAATAATGTTGCCATGCTTCATTGCAAGTAACAATGAAACTTCTGTTCATTCTTGATCAAATATTTTATTTCATTGCTATTTATTTCTTTAATTTCTGCCAACAGTGGGCATTAGTGACATTTTTACTGAGAGAAATTTTATTAAAGATTCTTATTTACAGTGTACTGAAATTTTTTATTAAAAAGAATATAGAGGGGCCCCAAGTGGCCGAGTGGTCTAAAGCGCTCTCTGTTGCGGATCACTGCCATCTCACCTTTGTATGCGTGGGTGCGAGTCTAAGATTCAGCTAATGTAGTTATGTGAGAAAGCTTGCCAGTAGCTTATCATGGGTCGGTGGTTCTTTCCGGGGGTTTTCCTGGGTTCTTGCTCCACCAATAATAATGGCCGCCATGTATAGCCTATCATGTGTTGAAGTGCATTATCTCTGCTTTGGATTAAGGAAAGATTACAGTCCTCACCATCCTTGATTTGTCTGCAGCATTTTACACAATATACCATGATATATTACTTCACCACTCCAGCATGTATTTAGCATTCACAATACAGCCTTACTGTGGTTCAAGTCCTACTGAGTCAACAGGACACAAATTGTATCTGCAAATGGAAGAAACTCCAGCCCAGTTGATCTATGTTGTGATGTTATACGGGGCATTCTTGTACCTGTTTCTTCATTCTATACACTCAGCCTCTCTCAAGTGTAATAGATCATCACACAGTGTCTCACCAATTGTATGCTGATGACAACCAAATATACTAATCTAGCCACACAACAGAAGTTGATGCTACCATCCAATGAGTAGAGAGGTGCATTTCTGATGTGAAATCATGGATGACATGTAACAAGCTGCAGATGAATGATGTTAAAACTGAGGCCATTCTGATCACAACACAAAGACTTTCTCATTCACATCCTTTACCTCAGACAATAAATATCAGCAACATTAAATTCACACAGTAAGTATGAAACATAGGTGTTACTCTGGACAGTACTCTCACATTGCACCAACATGTTATGAACATATGCAAGCCTGCAAATCTTGAGCAGAGACACATCAGCTCCATTCGAAAATATCTTTCAGTTCATGCCACTAAAACACTTGTGTTCATTAGTACTTTTAAGACTGGACTATTGTAACTCAATTTTGTCTGGTTCGTCTCTATATCTACTCCAGAAACTTAAAAAAGTTCAAAACACAGCTGCACAGATCATCTTTAGAGTACTACGATCAGAGCACACCCACCGCGACTATGTACCCTACACTGACTATCCATACAATCCAGAATCAAACACAAAATTTGTTCTCTATGCTACATTTCGCTGACGGACTCCAGTCCAACATACCTATCTGGCCTCACCCATGTGTACACACCAGCAAGATACTTACACTTCTCTTCTGACAACTGTATCCTCATTATTCCCACTATCAAAAGCGAAGTCATATGGGCAACTTTCTTTTGCTTACCAGGGCCCAGCAATGTGGAATGAATGCCCATTGAAATTATACACAAAGACACAGTGATCCCTTTCAAGAGTGCTCTTAAAATGCATTTTTTTAAACTGCAAGAACAAGCTTAAAGACTTAATAATGTTTCTAAATTCCTACTTTCATTATTTTCAGCATTTTCTGTTTTCTAATTTCATGGTGGTTGTTTTTGGTTTTGCTTTTTGTAGTCATAACAGATGTTGTAAAGCACTTAGAGCTTCTAAAGATTAGGCACTATACAAAGTCCTCATTATTATTATTATTATTATAATGAAATACATGTATTCATATTACATGTACATAGATTATCTCAAATATGAACACTTTTACAATAAAGTTGTTGTTGCTGTTGTTGATGTTGTAGAGTTTAATGCCATTTTTCAGCACACGATAGGCTATACATGGCGGCCAGTATTATTGGTGGAGGAAGAACCTAAAAAAAACCCCCCCAAAGAACCACCGACCCACAAGAAACTACTAGCAAGCTTTCTCACATAACTACATTAGTCGACTCTTAGACCCGAAACTATGCAGACAGAGGTGAGATGGCAGTGATCCGTAATGGACAGCGCTTTGGACCACTCAGCCACTCAAGGCCCCCACAATAAAGATGACATTTAAGTAAATTTTCTGCTCAAGTGGCAATGAATTACAAAATGTCAATTTAGATAAACAATTGTGACACTGTCTTAGAGCTAATAGTAATAGGCGCCTTAGACATAAAAACTAAATGACTAGTACACTGACATAACATTATATTAATATCAATTATAATTAAAAAGAATTTAAGATTTGTATAGTATTTGTGTCACTGGGACATGGTATCAAGTTTTAAAAAAAAACAATTCAGTTTGAAAGTTTAGAATAATGGACTTGATTTGAAGTTTTCGGATAAATAGACATAATCAGCTTTTAAATATGAAAAATATCCCACAAAGGTTAAAAAAATTATGGTAAAAAGGCACACATTGCTTGCTGTCTAAGGCTATGGATATCATACAAGTTGTATTGTTTAAAATATTATCAATATAATTTCTCTCCAAATCATTTTTTATTAAAATAATCAAAATGTCTTCATTTCAGCTTTCGGACATGGACAACTTCACTGTATCTTGTAAGTCTAGGATATCAAAAATATGGTGCATATTTTTACCAGGATATAAAAATACTGGCTTTTGGAGAGAGGTAAGAAATAAACAATTATGGAGAAAATTAACTGTATGGCTGGAATTGTGAGGCTGTTGTTAAGGCAGGTAGCTATTATGCAAGGTTGGTCTCGTTTTGCATTATTTAGAGATGTAATGTGTAAAATATGGTTTTCTCAGGCTGATGGCAGTAATATACATGTGATGGGGAAAACAAATTCCAAGGAGTTTTGAAAATTTTATTTTGGGAAACAAGTCAAACATGCCCATGCAAAACATAAGTAAAATTAAATTATAACAAAAACATACATCATGAAACAAGACAAATATGGAAATTGAGAAAACAATTTATTATACTTACTGATACTAAGAACCTTTGATTTTGAAACTATGCTAATCCTTAAATGAGAAAACAATTTATTATACTTACTGATGCTAAGAACCTTTCATTTTGAAACAATGCTAATCCTTAACCATACTGTCAATGGTGCAAGCCATTATGGAGGAGAATGATTTGTCCTAGGTATAATTTGTTATTGTGACATTAACCCCAAGGTCGAAGGAGTAAGTGTGTTTGTTTCTGAATGATTTGTCTTAACTTTGCATTTATTCATCCAAAGTATGAAGCAAATACATCCTGAGGTTTAGAAAATATGGACAAAAAAAACAAACATTTACCGAAACATAAACAAAAATGAAATATGACTTTGGCCTTGACCCCAAAGTGAAAAGGAAAAGCATGCATGTTAGTGAACACTTGGTCTTCGCTTCATACAAGTTCATCCAAAGTATGGAGAAGAAAATCCATCTGGGATTTAGGAATCAAAAGCAAATGAAAACACTAGAACCAACACCTTAATGCATATTCTCTACTAGTGAAGTTACCAAGCATGCCAGTAAATGAAATCTCTTAACTGAATTATCTAAATTTCATAATAATTCATCCATGCATGAATAAAGACCTTCAAGTGGTTTACAAAATATTAGGAAACAAACTTCAACAAAAACTTTTGCACTAATTGTTTTATCTGGCACCTTAAACTTAACATAAAACGGGAAAGTGTGCCTGCCATAATTGAGAGACTTGTCTTCAATCTTAGACGGAAAGGGCAGGCAAGCATGTCATAATTTTAGAGATTTGTCTTCAATCAAGACAGAAAGGAGCAAGCAAGCATGTCATAATTGAAAAGACTTGTCTTCAATCAAGACAGAAAAGAGCAAGCAAGCATGTCATAATTGAAAAGACTTGTCTTTAACCAAGACAGAAAGGAGCAAGCAAGCATGTCATAGAATGAATTGTCTTCAATCTAAGGTAGCAAAATGGCAGGCAAGCATGTCATAGAATTAGATGTCTTCGATCTAAGACAGTAAAGGCAGGCAAGCATGTTATAGAATGAATTGTCTTCAATCTAAGGTAGAAATGGCAGGTAAGCATGTCATAGAAGGAATTGTCTTCAATCTAAAGTAGAAATGGCAGGCAAGCATGTCATAGAGTGAATTGTCTTCAATCTAAGACAATAAGGGCAGGCAAGCATGCCATAGAATGAATTGTTTTCAATCTAAAGTAGAAAAGGCAGGTAAGCATGTCATAGAATGAATTGTCTTCAATCTAAAGTAGAAAGGGCAGGCAAGCATGTCATAGAATGAATTGTCTTCAATCTAAGGTAGAAATGGCAGGCAAGCATGTCATAGAATGAATGAATTGTTTTCAATCTAAAGTTGAAATGGCAGGCAAGTATGTCAAAGAATGAATTGTATTCAATCTAAGGTAAAAATGGCAGGCAAGCATGTCATAGAATGAATTGTCTTCAATCTAAGGTAGAAAGGGCAGGCAAGCATGTCATAGAGGGAATTGTCTTCAATCTAAGGTAGAAATGGCAGGCAAGCATGTCATAGAATTAGATGTCTTCGATCTAAGACAGTAAAGGCAGGCAAGCATGTTATAGAATGAATTGTCTTCAATCTAAGGTAGAAAGGGCAGGCAAGCATGTCATAGAATGAATTGTCTTCAATCTAAAGTAGAAATGGCAGGTAAGCATGTCATAGAGGGAATTGTCTTCAATCTAAGGTAGAAATGGCAGGCAAGCATGTCATAGAGTGAATTGTCTTCAATCTAAAGTAGAAATGGCAGGCAAGCATGTCATAGAGTGAATTATCTTCAATCTAAGACAGTAAGGGCAGGCAAGCATGTCATTGAATGAATTATCTTCAATCTAAGACAGAAAGGAGCAAGCAAGCATGTCATAGAGTGAGCTGTCTTCAGTATAAGTAGAAAGGGAAAGCAATCATGTCATAGAGTGAGCTGCCTTCAATTGAAGGTAAAGAGGGGCAAGCAAGCATGTCAAAGAGTGAGCTGTCGTCGATCTAATGTAGAAAGGGGCAAGCAAGCATGTTACAGAGCGAGCTGTCTTCAGTTTAAGGTACGAAGGGGCAAACAAGCATGTCACAGAGTGAGCTGTCTTTAGTATAAGTAGAAAGGAAAGCAATCATGTCATAGAGTGAGCTGCCTTCAATCTAAGGTAGAAAGGGCAAGCAAGCATGTCATAGAGTGAATTGTCTTCAATCTAAGGTAGAAATGGCAGGTAAGCATGTCATAGAGGGAATTGTCTTCAATCTAAGGTAGAAATGGCAGGTAAGCATGTCATAGAGGGAATTGTCTTCAATCTAAGGTAGAAATGGCAGGCAAGCATGTCATTGAGGTAATTGTCTTCAATCTAAGGTAGAAATGGCAGGCAAGCATGTCACAGAATGAATTGTTTCCAATCTAAGACAGAAAGAGCAGGCAAGCATGTCATTGAATGAATTATCTTCAATTTAAGGTAGGAAGGGGCAAACCAGCATGTCACAGAGTGAGCTGTCTTCAGTATAAGTAGATAGAAAGGGAAAACAATCATGTCATAGAGTGAGCTGACTTCAATCGAAGGTAAAGAGGGGCATGCAAGCATGTCAAAGAGTGAGCTGTCTTCGATCTAATGTAGAAAGGGGCAAGCAAGCATGTTACAGAGCGAGCTGTCTTCAGTTTAAGGTACAAAGGGGCAAACAAGCATGTCACAGAGTGAGCTGTCTTTAGTATAAGTAGAAAGGAAAGCAATCATGTCATAGAGTGAGCTGCCTTCAATCTAAGGTAGAAAGGGCAAGCAAGCATGTCATAGAGTGAATTGTCTTCAATCTAAGGTAGAAATGGCAGGTAAACATGTCATAGAGGGAATTGTCTTCAATCTAAGGTAGAAATGGCAGGTAAGAATGTCATAGAGGGAATTGTCTTCAATCTAAGGTAGAAATGGCAAGCAAGCATGTCATAGAGGGAATTGTCTTCAATCTAAGGTAGAAATGGCAGGCAAGCATGTCATTGAGGTAATTGTCTTCAATCTAAGGTAGAAATAGCAGGCAAGCATGTCACAGAATGAATTGTTTCCAATCTAAGACAGAAAGAGCAGGCAAGCATGTCATTGAATGAATTATCTTCAATTTAAGGTAGGAAGGGGCAAACCAGCATGTCACAGAGTGAGTTGTCTTCAGTATAAGTAGATAGAAAGGGAAAGCAATCATGTCATAGAGTGAGCTGCCTTCAATCGAAGGTAAAGAGGGGCAAGCAAGCATGTGAAAGAGTGAGCTGTCTTCGATCTAAAGTAGAAAGAGGCATGCAAGCATGTCATAGAGCGAGCCGTCTTCAATTTAAGGTAAGAAGGGGCAAACAAGCATGTCACAGAGTGAGCTGTCTTCAGTATAAGTAGAAAGGGAAAGCAATCATGTCATAGAGTGAGCTGCCTTCAATCCAAGGTAGAAAGGGAAAGAAAGCATGTCATAGAGTGAGCTGTCTTCAGTATAAGTAGAAAGGGAAAACAATCATGTCATAGAGTGAGCTGACTTCAATCGAAGGTAAAGAGGGGCAAGCAAGCATGTGAAAGAGTGAGCTGTCTTCGATCTAAAGTAGAAAGAGGCATGCAAGCATGTCATAGAGCGAGCCGTCTTCAATTTAAGGTAGGAAGGGGCAAACAAGCATGTCACAGAGTGAGCTGTCTTCAGTATAAGTAGAAAGGGAAAGCAATCATGTCATAGAGTGAGCTGCCTTCAATCCAAGGTAGAAAGGGAAAGAAAGCATGTCATAGAGTGAGCTGTCTTCAGTATAAGTAGAAAGGGAAAACAATCATGTCATAGAGTGAGCTGACTTCAATTGAAGGTAAAGAGGGGCAAGCAAGCATGTGAAAGAGTGAGCTGTCTTCAATCTAAAGTAGAAAGGGGCAAGCAAGCATGTCATAGACAGAATTGTGTGAACTTTGTAATAATAAATGCCAAGAATATAAAAAAAAATGAAAGAACTCTACCCCAAACCATAACTAGCAGTTAATGATACTGTTATTAGAAAAGTGACTGTTTTGTTTCACGTTTTAGACTATTTTATGTTTATTAAGTGAAAAACAAACATTGCTGAAACAATTTCTCCATACTTACCTAACCTTTTCACTCTAACAAGAATTCTGTTGGCTGGAACTCCAAGGACTTCTGCCACACAAAACTGAAATGATTAAACAATAAGCCCAAGTGAGCCTGACATCTTCCATTTTGCAGTTGACCATTTTATTACAAAGGTTTATTTTGCATTGTAAAAGCATAACCCTGTGTAAATTATATCCCAACATTCACGTCAGAGGAAAATCCATTCTGAATTCAGTCTCAAGGCTGGTAACAGATAGAAGATTTAATCATACATCATATAATCAAACTCATCCAACATCTTGATGGTACACCAAAATCTATTTAACACATTTGATCAAAATTGGATCACTGAGAGTGGTCACAATCTCACACAATCAAATGCAAGAGATCACCTCATGCAAGTGTGTGGATCACAGTCATTACTGAAATTAACCTGTTGAAGATCCTGATGATACAATCATAATTCCAAGATTTATCAAAATCTGATGAGATATATGGCATCCCGACGGGTGACAAGTTTATTGATAAATGCATGACAAAGGACAGATACAGAACCATAACATTTGGCCTTGTCGCCAGGTCATCTCATAAAGCGATTTACGGGATAGGTAATGGATTGTTTGTTTTATATTAAGAACAATTCACTGGAATAGTAATGGATTGTGGTTGTTTTCTTTTTAAAGCAATTCATTGGAATAGTAATGGATTGCAGTTTATTTATTACAAGCAATTCACTGGAATAGTAAATAGATTGTGGTTTATTTATTAAAGAAATTCACTGGAATAGTAATGGATTGCAGTTTATTTATTACAAGCAATTTGCTGGAATAGTAGTGAATTGTGTTTGTTTTTATTAAAAATAATTCACTGGAATAGTAATGGATTGTAGATTTCTTTAAATTTAAAAGCAATTCACTGGAATAGTAATCAACTGTGGTTTATTTATTAAAAGAAATTCATTGGAATAGTAAACAGATTGTGGTTTATTTATTATAAATCAATTCACTGGAATAGTAATGTATTGCAGTTTATTTATTAAAAGCAATTCACTGGAATAGTAATGGATTGTGGTTTATTTATTATAAAACAATTCACTGGAATAGTAATGGATTCTGTGTTTTTTATTAAAAGCAATTCATTGGAAAAGTAATGTATTGTGGTTTATTTATTACAAGCAATTCACTAGAATAGTAATGGAATGTGATTTTTTTTATTAAAAGCAATTCATTGGAATAGTAATGGATTGTGGTTTATTTATTAAAAACGATTCACTGGAATAGCAAATAGATTGTGGTTTATTTGTTACAAGAAATTCATTGGAATAGTAAATAGATTGTGGTTTATTTATTACAAGCAATTAATTGGAATAGTAATGGTTTATTTATTACAAGCAATTCATTAGAACAGTAATAGATTGTGGTTTATTTATTAAAAACAATTCATTGGAATAGTAATAGATTGCACTTTATTTATTACAAGCAATTTGTTGGAATAGTAATTGATTGTAGTTTATTTATTACAAGCAATTCATTGAAATAGTAATGGATTGTGGTTTATTTATTACAAGCAATTCATTAGAATAGCAATAGATTGTGGTTTATTTATTACAAGCAATTCATTGGAATATTAATGGATTGCAGTTTATTTATTACAAGCAATTTGTTGGAATAGTAATTGATTGTGGTTTATTTATTACAAGCAATTCATTGAAATAGTAATGGATTGCGGTTTATTTATTACAAGCAATTCATTAGAATAGCAAATAGATTGTGGTTTATTTATTAAAAACAATTCATTGGAATAGTAATGGATTGTGGTTTATTTATTAAAAACAATTCATTGGAATAGTAATGGATTGTGGTTTATTTATTACAAGCAATTCATTGGAATAGTAATGGATTGCAGTTTATTTATTCAAAGCTATTCACTGGAATAGTTATGGAATGTGGCTATTTATTAATTTTTGTTTAGCAAATGCACTGAAATAGTAATGGATTGTGTTTATTTATTAAAAGCAATTCACTGGAATAGTAATGGATTGCGAATTTTTTAAATTTAAAACAATTGACTAGAATAGTAGCAGATTGTGGTATTTTTATTAAAAGCAATTCACTGGAACAGTAATGAATTGTGATTTATTTATTAAAAGCAATTCATTGGAATAGTAATTGATTGTGGTTTATTTATTACAAGCAATTCACTGGAACAGTAATGGATTGCACTTTATTTATTACAAGCAATTCTCTGGAATAGTAATAGATTGTGGTTTATTTATTAAAAGCAATTCATTGGAATAGTAAATAGATTGTGGTTATTTATTACAAGCAATTCATTGGAATAGTAATGGATTGTGTTTTTTTTTATTAAAAGCAATTCACTGGAACAGTAATGGATTGCAGTTTATTTATTCAAAGCAATTGACTGGAATAGTTATGGAATGTGGCTATTTATTAATTTTTGTTTTGCAAATTCACTGAAATAGTAATGGATTGTGGTTTATTTATTAAAATTAATTCATTGGAATTGTAATGGATTGTATATTTTTATAATTTAAAACAATTCACTGGAATAGTAGTAGATTGTGGTATTTTTTATTAAAAGCAATTCACTGGAACAGTAATGAATTGTGGTTTATTTATTAAAAGCAATTCACTAAAATAGTGGTAGATTGTGGTATTTTTATTAAAAGCAACTCACTGGAACAATAATGAATTGTGGTTTATTTATTAAAAGCAATTCACTGGAATAGTAATGGATTGTGGATTTTTTTAATTAAAAGCAATTCACTGGAATAGTAATGGATTGTGGTTTATTTATTAAAAACAATTCACTAGAATAGTAATGGATTGTGTTTTATGTATTAAAAACAATTCATTGGAATAGTAATGGATTGTGGTTATTTATTAATTTTTGTTTATGCAAATTCACTGACATAATAATAAATTGTGGTAATTTTATTCAAAACAATTCACTAAAATAGTAATGGATTGTGTTACTCACTGCAACTTAAACACAACAGCAACTGAAATTACTCACTTCAACCTAAAAACAAGGGCAATTTAAATTACTCACTGCAACCTAAACACAACAGTAACTGAAATTACTCACGTCAACCTAAACACAAGGGCAATTTACATTACTGCAACCCAAACACAACAGCAACTGAAATTACTCACATCAACCAAAACACAAGGGCAATTTACATTACTGCAACCAAAACACAAGGGCAACTGAAATTACTCACTTCAACCTAAACACAACTGCAACTGAAAAATTACTCATGTCAACCAAAACACAAGGGCAATTTAAATTACTGCAACCAAAACACAAGGGCAACTGAAATTACTCACTTCAACCTAAACACAAGGGTAATTGAAATTACTGCAACCTAAACACAAGGGCAATTGAAATTACTCACTGCAACCTAAACACAAGGGCAACTGAAATTACTCACTTCAACCTAAACACAAGGGCAATTGAAATTACTCACTGAAATCTAACCATGATGTCAATTTAAATGAATGATGGCTAGTTCAATGCAAAATGGAACCTTGTTGTCAGATTTCAACAATGCCGTAGTTGTCTCATTTGTGAATGAACATAAGACATACAAAAATAATTGATCTTGCTATTGATTCATGTGGGTAGGGTTCCATGTAAGGTTATTTAAGTTTGATAGGCTAGACAGCAAGCTGTTATCCAATACCAAGCTGCATGGTTTCAAAGACTTCATACTCTAACACCAATGTCAAAAGTATCTAAAATAAGGTAGGTAAGGTCATAAGAATCTAGGATTAACGGTCTTTGAAAAAACTGTCCCAAGAAATCTCACAAATCCAGTAAGATATATATAGCATCATTTGAAATGTTCTTTGTAAAATCTTTTTTTGCTTTAGCCTTAGGGGAGAGGGAAAAAGTGAATCTCAGGAATTTACACAATTAAATCTAAAAGAACTTGCACATCGGCCAATCCTTCAGATTTTCAACTATTATGTATGTTAATACAAAGCCGTGCTTACTGCTAACAAAGAAAACTGTAGTAGTCAGCTGACTATGAAAGCTAACATGAAATTTACAAGCATTGAGCTAGCAGACTACCACAACTTTTGAGTATATATATATATATATATATATATATATATATATATATATATATATATATATATATATATATATATATATGAACACACACACACACTTGTCGTTTGTATTACTTATGAATTGGAAAAAAATGAACTTGTTGCTTTATTGTGCTTTTCTAAATAATTTCCCTTGATATTTTACATAATTTTTTTTCTTTCTAAATTTCACAAAAGTGAATGGCATTGTGGAATTTTGTACAAATTTAGTATGTTACATTTTCTACAGATATAATCAACATAATATGAGCAATATTAACATTATTCTATCCTTTCAATGAAAGACTGAGGCAGGAGGCCTTCTGAGGTACACGCTAAAAGCTAATATTGTTTCTTCATATATGCTTTTAGTCCCTTTGATGAAGCAAGGAATGAATGGGCATCAATTAACAGAGAAGCAATTAATATTTTTTAGGTGTCTGAATGTATCTTACTTGTGCATCAGATGGATTCTGACACGAGATAAACAGCTCCATTTCTCCATCTTCATTTTTTGGTACAGCGAGTGTGGTTTGTGTCTCAAGATAAAAGTGCTCCTGTCCACCGACATGGGATTCTCCCTCAAGAATGTGGTCACACTGAGCAAATGCCTTGTCTACATTGCCTTTGTGAATAGTCTTGGGTGTCAGGTAGTAGGAGTTGGCTTCAATAGCATCCTATGAATAGTAATTTTTTTTAAAAAATCTATAATGCAACACGAAATACAAAGTCAAGGTTCTAGGTAGTACAAAAGTAACATGCATGCCAACATTTATACTATTTCATGATTGTGTGGGTACAAGAAGAAGAAGATAGATTAAAAAATAGATAGACAGACAGACGGATAGACAGATAGATAGATACAGATAGATAAAATGTCTTTGAATGAACTCTCAATAATCCCAATGCAATATTTAAGTTCCAAAAGTCATATAGCACTTTGTAATTCCAATGAATAATTTAAATATATAATCCCTCTCAAATTGTATCTAACACAACTGTATATAAACTGTCAAATGACCTACTATGCAACAGAATGTTCTAAAACAAACTAATCATTTCATAATGGAAAAAGTCATAAACCAGTTACATTCAAGTAAACATCTTGTATACTTCTTATAATTATGACAAAAATCAGGTAGGCATTACATGACAAGAATCAGGTAGACATTACATGACAAGAATCAGGCTGGCATTACATGACAAGAATCAAGTAGGCATTACATGACAAAAATCAGGTAGGCATTACATGACAAGAATCAGGTACACAATATATTACTACTCATTTTATCGCAACATCCTCTGGACCATGGTAAAACTGCTGACACTAACGAAAGTTGAGATAAGTGTGTGAGTGTGTGTATGTGATTACAAAAAAAAATCAAATTTTGCCTACAAAGGAAATTTATCAGAGGTGACTTATTGTCAGGTAGTGGGATTTACGCTGCAAGAAAATAAAGAATTATGTTTTATTACATGAAGACCAACCTTGTCTGAAATACACCTGCATATTGAGAACTTACATTTCTGTTGTACAATCTATAATGCAATAAGTACAGTACAAAAATATGAATATGACAAATCCATGAATTTGAGTACATGTTGTAAAATTCATGTACAAGTCTCATCTCATCAGAAAACGCACAAATATATATATTTTTTTTACAAATGATAGTCTTCATTTAATCTACATCCCACCATGAACAAACAGATCACTAAACAACTCCCTACAATACTTATTGTTACCAGTAGCACAAAGCTGTATACCTTACATGCTTCATGTACTTCAATTGGCCTGGATTTTGGTCTGTTTGTGACAAGTATCATCTCTTTGAGGCTACCAAGAAAATGAGGCTATTCATACAGAAATGCAAAAATGTGAAGAAAATAGATTTTACAAACATCATGGCATAATGGCTAGATATATGCAATTTTTAAAAAAAAGGAAATTTAATTTTTTTTACACTGCCATTGGTAGCAATTATAGGCACAAACTTTTTAAAGGAAACTTACATGGCACAATAAACATGTTCCAATCACTTTGGAAAATGCAACTATCAATCAGTTAAAACTCCTTTTATTCAAGTTTAGTGCTGACTTCCTTTGAAGGTAGGTGCATTTATTTAAAATTAAAGATTGTAACAAACTTTTATGATGAAGGGTACATATGCATTTGATGTTAGTGTTACATGTCAGCTTTAGAAGACTAACCCATTTGTTATCACAGTGACAGCATCACAAAATAGTAGAAGGATGAGTAAGAACTGGCAGCTTTTCAACATTAATGATTATAAAACAAAAGAGGGACCCCGAGTGGCTGAGTGGTCTAACGCGCTTTCCGTTATGGATCACTGCTGTCTCACCTCTGTCTGCATCGGTTCGAGTCTAAGATTCGACTAATGCAGTTATGTGAGAAAGCTTGCCAGTAGCTTCTCGTGGATCGGTGGGTTCTTTCCGAGGGTTTTCCAGGTTCTTCCTCCACCAATAACACTGGCCGCCATGTATAGCCTATCATGTGCTGAAAAATGGCGTTAAACCCTAAAACAAAAAAAAAAACAAAATAAAACAAAAGATCTGTTTAATTTGGGACCTAGGACTTCTGTCAACTTACATATTTACTTTTTATGCCCATGTCAACATTTGCATGACAAATTTGGTTGCTTTTTCCTTGATATACGGTCAGGTAGATATAAGTGATGTTGATGTAAATGGGTCAAACTGTATAAATTAAAAATACATAAAATCAGCCATCTGAAAGTAGAAATAATTTCAGTTGTATTAAAGTGGTGACTACTGAAGGCATGAAGGAAAATCAGTATAAATGGATAAAAATGATGATTTTTGAGGAAATGGGGTGGGGTAGTAATCTCAGCCTGTTATCTATATTTAAATTGCATTATTTCTTAGTTTTTTTAAAATTATTTATTTATATGCTATAGTAGTGAAACATTGTATGCTGGACTTAACCTTGTCCAAAATTAAGTTTATTTTAACTTAATTTAAACTGAAGGTTTTTTTATTATTATTCTGTAAACAACTAATACATAGCTAAATATTCTTTGTGTATGGATTTATTATCAGGATCATTATCAAAAGAAGTAAATATGTTTATTTGGGTCTGGGTCTAGGTTACTGGGATTACTCTGCAATTTATTTGGTGTACCTGACACTGTTCAGCTTATGCATTATAATTTTAGGAACAAACTGCTGATTATAGCTAACATTTGTTTGGCAAGCATCAAGAACTTTCTAGATGGTTGTTTTCAACTAGTTAATGCTTTATTTCATATAGAAAAATGCTAATTGTGACCTGAAGTCAGGTAGAAGACTTACTAATCTTGTTACTGGAAAAAAATATTTATTCATGATTAAGATTATATTACTGTTTCAACACAAGACACATCAGCATTATTCAGGTCATCACAGGTACACCAACACTTCAGCACAGGACTTCAATTGGATTTCTACTAAAGATTATTCAGAACATAAATTATTAGGACTTGTGTCTGTAATTCTTGAATTATTTTGGGATTTAATTTGCAATGCTATAAGTTTTTTTTATTTAATTTTTACTCTGTTTTATAGGGAAATAGATTTGCTGAATTTTACAAATCTTATTACTTTTCACTCTTTTTACTATAAATTTTTTAAGAGCATAGGTTCGTAACTCTGCCCAGACTGAATTGCATCAAGAATCTGCCATACCAGTTTGGGGAAATAAAACCATTCCATACCCATAGCATTTTGTTCAATACATTATAATTCTCTCCAAAGATAATGATGGTTTGATGTGCATCATGTAGTAGATGATGTTAATTTATGAAAAAAACAAATTGATCTTAAACATGATGTTAACTTATAGAAAATAAATTGATTTTAAACACAATGTTAATTTACATTAAAATTTTTTATTTTAAACATGATTTTAATTTATATACAACAAAACTGAGTTTAAACATTTTTCCAGAGAAACATATTTACCTTCATGATGTCAATTTACATGCTTTGTTTTAATCAATAATGTTATTCTACCTTTTGAAAAGGCATACATTTGGGACACTTCATTTTCATTAGATTTTTTTCTTTTATGCAAAGTATTGATTTATATTTTTGGCTTTATACTACTAATGAAATTCAATGCAGGTGGGGGTACCTTCATAGAAAATTGGGTAACATTTGTTTTATTATGGATTTATGGAGATCCAGTCATAGTGGAAGGTATAGAATTGAATCATAAACTCATTTCACTAAATTGCACCGGGACCCCAAGTGGCAGAGTAGCCTAAAGCGCTCTCCGTTACACATCACTGCCATCTCACCTCTGTCTGCATGGGTTCGAGTCTAATGTTCAGGTACTGTATTTATGTGAGAAAGCTTGCCAGTAGCTTCTTGTGGGTTGGTGGTTCTTTCCGGGAGTTTTCCCTGGTTCTTCCTCCATCAATAATACTGGCTGCCATGTATGGCCTATCATGTCCTGAAAAATAGCATTAAACCCATACAACAACAACAACAACAACAACAACTATATTGCACCTGTTATTAAACTCATCATCAAGTCCAAGGAGTCAAAATCATATAGTAAAGCTATTCACCTTGATTGTGATCACAGAAGGATGTTCCTGATATTCAACCTTATTGAGTCGAAATCATGTAGTAAAGCTATTCACCTTGATTGTGATCACATCAGGATGTTCTTGATATTCAACCTTAATGAGTTGAAATCATGTAGTAAAGCTATTCACCTTGATTGTGATCACAGCAGGATGTTCTTGATATTCAACCTTAATGACCTTGGCTGCCAACTGTGCATGTGCCTGTGTATCAGCTATAACAGCTCCAATCACCTGGCCTTGAGTAGTTACCTGTAATTAATATACACACCTGTATCTATCAGGTACTAATCTATCTAACTGGTGCAAAGTAAAAGCAGACAATAATTTTAATTACTATTTGGGTATACACCAAGATTTATCCTAAATAAGATTTAGGATATTACTATCACTTTATGAAGATCATTTAACAGTAAATTCATTCAATAGGTATACATTTTCATGATTTTGTTACAAGTGGCATTTTTCATTTATCCTTAAATTCACTGATTTTGGAACACAATGTATTCTTTCATTTCCAAAGATGGATCATGGATTTATCTGGTCTTTAAATTCCAAATTTGTTGGAACTATAAATTTCAATAACGCTGGTACCCCCAAAGCAGAATATGTATGAACACTGGTACAGCCAAATATAAAAACTTATTAATACTAGTACCACAAAACAGAAAATTCATTAACATTAGTATCCACCCTATATAGAAATTTGTAGTATATATGTTCCTTCAGAAGATCTATCAAAGTCCTTTGGCTTGTTTTAATAAAAAGTGCTCAGAAGTCATCACCTTGCATTTGCTTGCCAAAATGGAAGAAAGTTGAGATTCCTTTCCTTGGATAGAGCGATTGATGCCAAATCAATTATCAGTTACTACTCCAACACAATTACACACTATTCCAGGGATGCAAATGTAAAAATGGACTGGGAAGGTGTATGCATATTATAATTGGGCAAGTATTAATTTTTTTGTTTTAAAAAAGCATCCTTTACTCAAAAAGTTCTGGTCATCAAATACTTTCCATGATCATAAGACATTAGGAAAATATTTCAGAGAAAGAAAGAGTTAATTTTCCTTAATCTGAAGTTGGCCCTAGGTCTTCTAATGTATGAAGTTGTATGTGAAAAGTATGTTAGAATTAAGACATGTCAGAGAATGGATGCAATCTTGAGAATAAATGTTCATTCCAAAATCCAGCAGAAACAGATTAATCTTCATTGTTACAAAGTTGCATAATGACAATGGAAAGTAGTATGGTGTACTGCAGATTATAGGTTCCACCCGGTTAAATTAAACCCTTTGGGACAAACATCTATAACATCCATACCATGAATTAAATGATACTGGTATGATATAGATCCAAACAGGTTAAACTGAGCCTATTTGGACAAACATCTGCAACCACCATACTATGGCTTGAAAGATATTGGTATGTATCAATTTGTTTCAATGTCATGTTGGTGGAAACTGGCAAAATCTCATGTGCTGTTACGCACAAGAAATTCATGATATTGTTTTAGTTCTTTGTAGGCTGAACCCATTTTCTTTAGAGAGGCTTTTAAACGATGGGCCTCAATGCCAAAACAATTCTATCCAGAGAAGTGTAAGACATAATTTTGGGGAAAAAAAGCATAATGATTACCCAAGAAGCATATGAACATACCATAGAAAATATACTGTAACTATTTTCACTATCTTACTGACAGTGTGGTTAAAAAAAGCATACTACTTGAGGAAACCTTAATGAGGTTAAAACTCATCAGAAGAAATGCATTCTGACACCCCATCTTCAGGAGTCATGCACACTCACTTGATACTATGCTACCATAATAAGGTCTGAACTCCAGCCAGCCAGGCAGTTTAGCAAGACTTCAACCTTTAAAAGGTACTATTTCAATTAGCAACCATTAATAGGATCCTATTTGAGTGAGCAACCTTTAATAGGTACAATTTGAATTAGTAACCTTTAATAGGTATAATTTGAGTGAGCAACCTTTAAAAGGTACTATTTGAGTGAGCAACCTTTAATAGGTACTATTTGAGTTAGTTTGTGAATTAGCTGATGTAAAACTGATGTATGAGTGCCAATGAAAGAGAAACAGATGCTGATGTTTTGATACCTTGTTGACAGCAAACACATAATCATCATGTATAATGGGTCCATACACTTTTGCCCCAGGGACATCCTTCTCAGTGATGTAATCCACAACCCCTGGTACTTTAAATGCCTCTGTTGTGTCCAAGGAAACTATGTCACCATGAGACTTGGTGCTCAACACAAATGCCAGGTATAGCTCATCTGTAAAAAATCAAATTACAATATTAATTATGGACACCATTAATAAAATACATCATCAACACAAATGCCAGGTATAACTCATCTGTAAAAAAAAAACAAAATACAGTACAATCCACAAACACATAGGACAGATCATTACTATGTGTGGTTCCTATTAGGAAAAATTCTCATTCCCAATGTTGTCAATAAACGATGTTTTACTGTGTATACATATTCTCATTCCTGATGTCAACATTAAAAGAGGTTTTACTGTTTATTGGCATCCCTCTTACACTGAAATGTTGTCAATAAATGCAGTTTTATTCTCCATACATACTTGTTATATTAAGTTTCAGAATGTGAACAATGACTTAAAATACTGTCCATGACAGCAACAGCTAACATTTGTAAATTTTTCAAATGCTAAATGTTATTTTGTGATCAGAAAGGATTAAATTCTTGTATGTATAAGTAATTTTATGTATATTTAATATTATAATTAATAATATTAATAAGCTTTGTAAAACACTGTCATCCAAAAGTGCCCTACTCAGCAGAATCAAGAAATATTTACCTATGGAAACTTGCATTCTATACTACAAGTCATATATTCTTCCATCAATGGGTTATTGTTCAAATATATGGCAAAACTGTGCTAAATCTGAGCTTGAGAGGATTTATAAACTTCAGAAACGAGCAGTACACATAATTTTAGATGTATCTAGTATCATCCCTCAAAAGGATTGTTTACAGAACGAAAATGGTTCAAAATATATGACAGGATAGATTTTCATAAGGCAATTCTTTTATATAAATGTCTACATGAAAGCAAATTTTGTAGTAAATTATGTTTCTCCGAGAATACTTACCCAATCACATTACTTTAGGGATATTAGCCTGCTACCTCGCGAATCCAGCCCTACCAAAAGACGAAAATTCGTCTTTCCTGTCTATGTCATATAGACAAAGGGCAATAACTCTTGGAACACCCCTGGCCGCGGTTGCTTGTGAATACTTGTGCTGACTGTAATCTTCCTGGGTAGATCTATCGCCTAGATTGAGTAGATCGGAGACCCAGTAGTTGTTCCATCTGAGAAGGGTAATCAGAACCATCTGACAATTCTGACCCCTTAACTTCTGGATTAATTCCAGTACCAAGACCGTGGGAGGGTAGGAGAATGACCACAACCCTTCCCAGGTGATTGATGGAGCATCCACGACCCAAGCTTCTGGGTCTGGAACCTGTGAGATGAAAGGTGGAGAATTTGCTATTCCACCTTGTTGCAAAAGATCAATCATCGGACGTCTCCAAAGTGTGTCGATTGGAAGAAAGTCCGATTGATGGAGTGACCATTCTGTGTGTCTGAATTGTACATTGAGGTGGAGATTGTCGAACCAATGTAGAAACTGCCAGTTCAGATTGCACAGGTCTGGTGATTGGTGTCCCCTTGTTTTGAGGCAAGGCACCACCACAATGTTGTCTGACATAATGAGGGCAGTTTGTAATAAGACTTGATCCTGCCCGAAATGAAAGGCATTGATGACAGCCGTTATTTCTGAAAGGTTGATGTGGAAAGGGCTCGCCCCTGGCACCCACGTGCCGCTGACAGTATCTAAGTCCGGCAACAGGTGGGCACCCCAACCGTAGGTATTAGTGGCGGAACATACCGTTATCCCCTTGGGGTATCTCCAGAGTAATCCCTGTGGACAGCCTACAGGGGTTGTGCCATTGACTCAAGAATGATCGTATCTCTGGCGTGAGCATGACTGTTTTCTGGGATCGAAGGGACTTGAAAATGGCGCAATAAAGCTAGCAAAGTCCTTTGTAAAGGGCGCCTAAAAGGACGGCTGAGAGGGATCAAGTCTGCTGCCGCATTGAATAATCCGAGGATCTGCAACTCTCTCGCTAAAATGCGCATCCTGTCGGAAACGGACTCTACGAGTGCAATTATCTGGATGATCGCAAACTCGAAGAAGCCTTACCAGATTCAGATCGGGAGAAACTCCACACCCAGATGGACCAAAATCCGGATTGGACAGAGATCAGACTTTATCCAGTTCACGAGAAAGCCTATATGACGTAAAGTGATATAAGATCGTTTCTGCCTTTGAGCAGAGTAGAACTTGACAGATGTTACTGGAGGATGTCGTCCAAATATACTGCCGACGCAATAGATGAAGTCGAGCGGAACAGGGTGACGACGTAATCCATAACCTTGGTACTAGCCCAAGGGCTTAAATTTAGGCCAAAAGGTATGACATGGAACTGATAAGCCTAGTCCCGACAAGCACAACGGAGAATGTCCGCAACTCGTGGGATAGGGACGTGAAATGTGCGTCGGTCATATCTAGCCAGCATATGATGGGGTTTAAGCGACGTGCCCTTCAGACATGCGTCACGACGTATCAGGTCTAGGTTGGCAGAAGCAGTCAGCGCATTGGCCATGGAATGGTGAGCTGCCCTGTTAAGAACCCTAGCTAACCGGGCCGTCGAATCCCAAGCATGTTCATTGCCAGATTTATCAGCGATCCTGAAAATGGCTAGGGAGGCTAGATCTAACAGTGAAGACGTAGCGACTACATTTCGAACCAGCTTGGACTTGGCATTGAACACCGTTTAGTCCACTTTATAAGACAATGGAGCAGACATATGGACTGCTGCCATATTTTTATCCAGAGCCGGGACCTCAGTACTGAACGCACCGGAGTGAGTTTTGTACCATCGACCTGAAAACGACGCTGGTACTTGGCTTTCAGAAAAGAAAAACCTTAGCAATTCCTGGATCCCCTATACGTGTCGACAAACGGTCATTAATTTCCTTAATTTTGTCGACTGGGGAAGGAGGCGGAAGGATAGAGTCTCTTCCCCCTCATCCAGATCGACCGACGCTCTAACCTTATAGTCGGTAATGGCAGCAGGAGGTGGAGGGCATTCTGAAGGGGCCAACACCCTATAAATTTCCTCCACTGCGGCTTTGAAGCTGAACTCAGTCCGTTCCATAGTTGGATCTGCATACCGCTGATTTGCCTGCGACTCATCGCACTCACTAAGTGCATAATCTTGCTCTGGTAAAGCATCCATATCGGGGTAATGCATACCAGGTGGCATAGATGACTCGATTCCATCATCTCTGATAAAGGCATTCACTCTCCCTTGTGGATGAGCTGTTAGCCTATGGACGGCCGGCAATGCCGAATGAATTGATTGGCATATGTTTGGCCTGAATGACTGCGACGGGCCGGCTATGACCGGCACCGACCGCTCGAATGGTCGGGTTGGATCGAGAGATTCCTCGCCAACTATCTGTGTCATGGTAGTGATATGTAACCGGTAGTACGGATTGACAGACGGAAACATCATTAGAATCTTCGTTAATCCGATTTGTGCGGATTGCGGTATGATAAAAGTCCCCGTGCTGGTACAGCGGTATAGTCGGATGGACTGGTATAAGACTAAAATCTCCATACGGTTGGACGACCGGCGCCTGTTGGGCTGGACGGCCGGAGCCGGATGAACGGTCAGTGCCGGCAAGTGTCGGCTGAAAGCTTGGCTGGACGACCGGTGCCATATGGGCTGAACGGTCATTGCCGGATCGCCCGGTGCCGGTTAGTGCCGGCTGGAAGGTCTGCTGGATGACCGGTGCCATATGGGCTGAACGGTCATTGCCGGATGGACGCCCGGTGCCGGATGGTGCCGACTGTAAGGTAATAACAATTACATAATGCTTATGTAGTGCGTCCAGCACTGCGCGCCCATCTACCATTCGCTCAGAGGGAATGTTGGTTCTGGTACAGCTTGCATATCTGTACAGCATACAAGGTGACTTAGATGACGCAATTCTGTCATAATTGACACTTTCACTAAATCTCCCTTGTGGAGAAGCCGTGAACATATGGACAGCCGGCACTGCCGGCTGATTGAACTGGCGGATGGTCGGCCTGAAAGACCTGTTCTGGTAAAGCTGTCATATCTGGGTAGCGCATACCAAGTGGCATAGATAACTCAATTCCGTCACCTCTGATAATGTCACTAATTCTCCCTTGTTTTAAAATCACCCCGTCACGTATTTGACATGACGGGAGGTGTACACCGGCAATACCGACTAATTTGTCTGGTATATGGTCGGCCAGAATGTCGGCGAAGGTCCGGCTATGACCGGCACCTGCCTCTCGAATGGTCTGATTGGAGGGAGATTCATCTATAACATTTCTCTCATGGTAGTGATATGTAACCAGTAGTGTAGATTGACTGACGGGTACATCACTATAATCTCCGTAAATCCGATGTACAGCCGGTGCAGGTTGATGCCGGCTGGACGACCGGTGCCATTTGGGCTTAACGGTCGTTGCCGGATGGTCGGCCGGTGCCGGTTGATGCCGGCTGCAAGGTCGGCTGGACGACCGGTGCCATTTGGGCTGAACGGTCGCTGCCGGATGGACGGCCGGTGCAGGTTGATGCCGGCTGGAAGGTTGGCTGGACGACCGGTGCCATTTGGGCTGAACGGTCATTGCCGGATGGACGGCCGGTGCCGGTTGATACCGGCTGGAAGGTCGGCTGGACGACCGGTGCCATTTGGGCTGAACGGTCGTTGCCGGATGGACGGCCGGTGCCGGTTGATGCCGGCTGGAAGGTCGGCTGGACGACCGGTGCCATTTGGACTGAACGGTCGTTGCCGTATGGACGGCCGGTGCCTGTCGACTCAGGCTGGAAGGTCGGCTGGCCGGCCGGTGCCATTTGGGCTGAGCGGCCGGTGCCTGTTGATGCAAGCTGGAAGGTCGGCTGGCCGTCCGGTGCCATTTGGGCTGAACGGACGGTGCCGGATGGACGGTTAATGCCGGTTTGCCTGCTGAAGTGCCGGCTGAACTGACGGTGTCGGCTGGACTGACAGCTGGAAGGCCGGCGAAAGTGCATATTAAAATGGATCTAATTGATCCAGCATAGACTCCATGCGTCCGGACTTACAGGCCCGAAAGCCATGCACGGATCTGCGGTGAAATTTACACCCACTGGGCAGCCTAAACCATGTCAACATAATTTCCTCCATTTCCACATTGCCAACACCCATTTTGCCATTCATGCCTTCGTTGTCGACTTTGCTTACTGAAACGACAAAAGAAGAGAACAAAGCACAAATTAAAAAATTCAGCATATTATTAATTCGATAATACTATAACCGTTATTAACGGAGTAGTCAAATTATTCCGTGCCATGTTAACTCTTAATGACAACACTAGTTATCGCCGTGAGCGTGTTGCAATGGTTCGTTCAAGACGAAGTCTACTGAAACGAAAAAGATGATAAACAAAGCACAATTAGCAATTCAGCATGCTATTAAGTCGCTATTACCATAACCATAACTAACGGAGGAAGTGAAATGATTTAGTGTCGCGTGAACTCATGACTACAACATGAATTCCGCCAAAGCACAAATTAAAAATTCAGCATATTATTAATTCGATAATACTATAACCGTTATTAACGGAGTAGTCAAATTATTCCGTGCCATGTTAACTCTTAATGACAACACTAGTTATCGCCGTGAGCGTGTTGCAATGGTTCGTTCAAGACGAAGTCTACTGAAACGAAAAAGATGATAAACAAAGCACAATTAGCAATTCAGCACGCTATTAAGTCGCTATTACCATAACCGTAACTAACGGAGGAAGCGAAATGATTTAGTGTCGCGTGAACTTGTGACTACAACACGAAATTCCGCCATTAATAGTCGCAACTGGTCGTTCAGAGACGAAGTCTACTGAAACGGAGAAAAAGATAAACAAAGCACAAATTAAAAATTCAGTACGCTATTAAGTCGCTATTCCATAACCGTAACTAACGGAGGAAGCGAAATGATTAAGTGTTGCGTGAACTCGTGACTACAAGACGAAGTTCGCCATTAAAGTCGCAAATTGGTCGTTCAAAGACTTTTTTGAAGTCTACTGAAACGTCAAAGAAGATAAATAAAGCACACATTATCAATGCAGCACGTTATTAGTCGCTAATATCGTAAACGTTACATACGGAATAAGCGAAATTATTGAGTGCTACATGTATTACATGCTAGTACCGCCATAAGCGTGCTTTGACCACGTTGCAACCTGGTCCGAAGTCTAGAAAAGGTGACAAAGTCACTCAAATTGGAAAATATTGTAAAATAATGTATACGACCTGTAGAGGAATGATTATCCAACACAGTAATTCCAAATTTAACTTCGGATGGTCAGAATTTACACTAAGATGGCTTGGATTCATTGGAGGTCTAATTGTACGTGTTTTCGCGTACAGCGAAGCTAAAAAACTAAAGAAGCGACACCTAACGGGCGGCAAGGGGAGGTAATGGGCAAGAGTTATTGCCCTTTGTCTATATGACATAGACAGGAAAGATGAATTTTCGTCTTTTGGTAGGGCTGGATTCGCGAGGTAGCAGGCTAATATCCCTAAAGTAATGTGATTGGGGAACGTATTCAAAGGAGAAACTGCACCATATTCAGGACTTTTTCAGGCCTTTTTCTACACAATACCAGTTGAGATCAATATCACATAGAAACCTTCTAGCACCAAAACCAAGAACAGAGCAATTTAAAAGAGTTTTCAATACTTTGGTACAGTTCTGTGGAACAAACTTCCACTACATGTAAAATCTGCTGAAAATATTAGAGTATTTAAGAAGAGATATCATGAGCATGTATGTGTTTCTAAAAGATAATGGGATTTAGTATTTTAATACTAAACATGTTAAAATAAACAGTAATTATTGCTATCTTCATATAATGTGAATTGTTATCCTCTACATAAAAGGACCTCATGGAAGAATAGCCATTGACTAAGTAGTCAAACTCTATAAATAAAGTATTAATAATAATAATAATAATAATAATAATAATAATAATAATAATAATAATAATAATATTATTATTATTATTATTATTATCAAACTCTTATTTTGAATGACATGTAAAAAAGGTTTCTAATTCAAGATATTTAAATTACCGGATAAATGGAACTCAGATTATGGAGATTAGGTTGTATGTAAAATGATTCCTTACTCTCAAATCTGGGCATATCATCAACATAAATGGCCTCCCCTGTGACATGTTTAATGGATGCTACATGAGGTATGGCTCGACCAACTGGGTCCTCTGGAGGTTGTCCTGATGCCACTGCATCATAAATCTGAGAACTCTTGGGTGGGTCTCGATAAAATACAGATGTGGCACTCTTGTAGGATGAAGGTACATGATTCTTGGACTTTGTGTGCTGAAGTAAATAATATAATGCAGAATAGTATTTGACATGTACTCAACCGATGCAAATAAACACTTGAAACATTTACAGAAAAAGTTTTTAAAAAAAATTTCCTAAAAAATTAATTAAATAAAAAGAAGTGATAAAAATGTGTCACTCTACTACCGTATTTTCGCGCATTTAAGACGCACCTAATTATAAGACGCACCCTTATATAAGACGTGGGTTTTGACAATTTGTGTAAAAAATATTTTAAATAAGACGCCCACAAATATAAGACACAATCAGCCTAGCCATCCGTTGAACTGAGCAACTTATCTCCAGTGGTTACCTTTCCTTTATCATAAATGAAAATTTGTCCAATGTTCCATCACCCGTTGGATGTAAACAAGGCTTCATTACCATTTTTAGTTGAGATCAAAGGCCAATAGCGGATGGGTTTAGTACCTGGTAACTAGATTCTAGAACAATAAACGCCGGATGTGAAGGCGGCTTCATTGATCCTTTAGGCCAAGTCTTCAATGGGTGGGATTAGTACATAGACCAATAAATGCCCAATGTATGCAGTTAGCATATATAAATGTGGTAACAGTCTCCTGTTATATATAAATGAGTGATCAATTTGCTTAGCATTTTTAAAATTTATAAAACTGTCACAATGCCGAAGCGAAAATCATATATGGCATGGGAGAAAGTGAAAATTATGACAATCATCAATGGCTTCAGAAGGTGTAGGATAATTCCCGAACCGGCTAGCTATATCAGTTCTTCGGACGACGACTCAGCCGCATCTGATACCACTGATGCTAATGAGGATCAATTAGCATCAGTTATGTAGTTATTCCGTGACGACGACAGTGAATTTGATTCAAGTTTTGATGGATTTCAAGCCGAAACTGATGACGATGAAAATGAAGATGAATATAACAATACGGTACATTGATTTTTGATCAAGTCCAACACTATTTAGTAACAGTTTATTATATTGTGAACACTTACCCAATTGTTTTTACAACTAGGAATGAAAATCATGAAACGTGAATATTTACAGCAATAATCGTCCTTCAATATCATACATTGTACCGTTCGTTTGTGTTAAAAAATACTTAGATAAGATGCCCATTAATATAAGATGCACCCTGGATGCGGGGTACGTAAAACTTTGGATAAGACGCGTCTTATATACACAAAAATATGGTATTTCATAAATTTTACATTTGAGTTTTAATCGATAAAGCTCTGATTATATTTAAAAAATTTCTACAAGGCAGTATTGAAAGAACATAATTAGATGATCACTGCTAATAAAAATAAAGCCACATTAATTCAAACCTCGATTAGGAAGCTTAAAGCAAAACCCCAAAATAAATCCTTTCCCCAATAAGTTTTCAATGTAAACATTTATAAAGTGTTAATTCTGAGTATTCTTTAACACCTCCTTGCCATTGTTAATTATGAGTATTAATTTAAACAAATTTCTACAAGACAGTATTGAAAGAGCAGACTGAAATGATCATTGCTTATAAAAATAAAGCCACATTAATTCAAACCCTGATTAGGAAGCTTAAAGCAAAACCCCCAAAATAAATCCTAGTCCCCAATATGTTTTCAAACTGAACATTTATAAAGTGCTAATTATGGTTATGCTTTAACACCTGCTTACCATTGTTAATTATGAGTATTCTTTAATACCTGCTTACCATTGTTAATTTTGAGTATTCTTTAATACCTGACTACCATTGTTAATTATGAGTATTCTTTACGATGTGACAACCATTGTTAGTTATGAGCATTCTTTAACACCTGCTTACCATTGTTAATTATGAGTATTCTTTAATACCTGCTTACCATTGTTAATTATGAGTATTCTTTAATACCTGCTTACCATTTTTAATTATGAGTATTCTTTAATACCTGCTTACCATTGTTAATTATAAGCATTCTTTAACACCTGCTTACCATTGTTAATTATGAGTATTCTTTAATACCTGCTTACCATTGTTAATTATGAGTATTCTTTAATACCTGCTTACCATTGTTAATTATGGGTATTCTTTAACACCTAGTTACCATTGTTAATTTTGAGTATTCTTTAATATGTGACTACCATTGTTTGTTATGAGCATTCTTTAACACCTGCTTACCATTGTTAATTATGAGTATTCTTTAATACCTGACTACCATTGTTAGTTATGAGCATTCTTTAACACCTGCTTACCAATGTTAATTACGAGTATTCTTTAATACCTGCTTACCATTGTTTGGAGCTGTATCTGGACTGTGAGATAAAATTTAAAGAAAAAACTGCTAGTGAGTGTCCGCCGATATTCCACCATACCTCCTGGGGCACCAGGTGGTAGGGGGAGGTCATCTGCAAGCCAGTGACATGTATCCTGTACCAAATCATCTTCCCATGACCTGTAAGTAGGTAAGTATATATATATATATATATATATATATATATATATATATATATATATATATATATATATATATATATATATATATATATATATATATATATATATAAACATTTTAAATAATCTGAAAAAATAAAAAATAATATTAATTAGCAAAATAATGCACAACAATATTGTGGGTCTTGCAGTCACAGTAGGAGGATGTTTCAAAAAATAAACTGGAAATCCAAGATAAAATAACAAAATAACTTGAAAAAATTGCAAGCATCTTTCTCTTAATGCACCAGTACTTCCATACTATCGTATTCTCCTAAATTAATGGATAAACTTAAATAGTTATTTATTAGTTTTTTTCATTCAGGACTTTTTTTGGCCATATTGAAAACTAAGGGGTATCATTTTCATTCAGGACTATTTTTTGGCCATATTGAAAACTAAGGGGTATCATTTTCATTCAGGACTATTTTTTGGCCATATTTAAAACTAAGGGGTATCATTTTCATTCAGGACTATTTTTTGGCCATGTTGAAAACTAAGGGGTATCATTTTCATTCAGGACTATTTTTTGGCCATGTTGAAAACTAAGGGGTATCATTTTCATTCAGGACTATTTTTTGGCCATATATTGAAGACTAAGGGGTATCATTTTCATTCAGGACTATTTTTTGGCCATGTTGAAAACCAAGGGGTATCATTTTCATTCAGGACGATTGTTTGACCATATTGAAGACTGAGAGGCATCATTTTTATTCAGGACCATTTTTTGATCATATTGAAGACTGAGGGGCATCATTTTCATTTAGGACTATTTTTTGGGCCATACTGAAGAATGAAGCGCATCATTTTATATTCAGGACTATTTTGGGGGCAATATTAAAGACTGAGGGGCATCATTTTCAATTAGAACTATTTTTGGGGCAATATTAAAGACTGAGGAGCATCATTTTTATTCAGTACTATATTTTGCCATATTGAGGGCTGAGCAGCAACATTTTCAGTCAGGGCAAACAAGACCTCAGGATGAAACTGACTAAATTCATTAATTTATTCCCCACAGTTTGCAGTTTGCAGGAGCAAAAGCAAGCAAATGTGAACAAATGACAGTTGGGCAATGGATACTATGTGTTAGACCATCACATAAACTTCATTGCCCTCTGACCAAGTGAGTTAACAACTTGTATATCACATTGTATTATTCTGCAAAAATTTTAAAATCAAATACCATCATAAATGTACATATCCTGACCATTTCATTTTTCCCAAACCATGCTCTGAAATAATTTTCATTTGAACATGAAATTCTCAGACATCAGGAATATTATTATAGCTGATGAATAATTCAAGATGGAATGTTAACTAAGGACTGTTTTAGTACTTCTAAAAAAAACGTGATTGAATAAATGACCATCCAACAGTGAAAACACTATGAATACCCAAAGTAATTTGTGGATTAAATAAATATATTATTGATGGGCTGCAATCAAAAATCCTGACATGATTCATAATTGTTATGTATACAATTGTTATATATATATCTAAATTTTTCCTAACTCCTGTACATGATTATACTGAAATTTTTTCTATATTTTTATTTATATTTATTTGGATATCCAGAAAGATGGCCACTATCGCTTAACCAGCTTGAAGCAGCTCTTTCATTTTTATGCTGTTTTTTATGATACATGTGTCTCAAAATGTCTACCTTTGTCTACATTATTGTGTTTCATCATGCCTTGGTTGTTCAGTTCGTATGTGTTAATTCATCTCCTTGTTTAGGAAAAGAAAACAAATATAATTTTTCTCAGCTGTCTCGCTTCACTCTTAGAACGTCCTTTGTTCTTGAATAAACCACCATCACAGGATCACCAGTCAACCTATTAATGCTATGGTGGAACTTCATTAATTGCTTTAAATGACCACTTTTTGGCTCTTCATACTACATTGTGCTAAAGACTGAATGAATTGGGACTACATTCATCATTACTTAAATGTAAACAGAAGCAAAAAAGACACATTGTTTCAAAGCTGGCCAGCGTAGAAAAGGAAGAAGAATTCCACTTATCTCACTTTCACCCCTTCCAGCTAAACAATTTAAAATTCAGCCATTAATTTAGATAAATTGGTGCAAATCCCTGATAATCGTTAACCGTTGTGTCAACTATCACAGAAACAATGCCCTATCAGTAGGATCAATGGAAAAGCGCACAGAAATAGTTAATTTTATCAATGATCAGAATATTGACGTCTTCTTCCTGACAGAAACATGGCTAAAACATGGCTAAAGACATCAGGCAATGAGCCCAAGTGCACAGATCTCACACCCACCGGTTACTACATCAAGTCGTTCCCCCGCCATTCTCGCGGAGGTGGAGTTGCTGTCATCCCAAAGAATTCCATGATAAAACGTCTTAAATACAACACAACCTTCAATTTCTGCCAAACATCATTTGAACTAGTCCAAACAACACTCACAGTGGAACAAAGGTCACTCCAATCTTTTTGCCTCTACTGCCCTGCTCCTAGTAGAAAAAACAAGTTGACTGAATCTATTATTGGAGCAGTTTATGAATCTAGCAGAGTATAGAAATTTGATAGGTGGCAATCTGATTATTCTCAGAGATTTCAACTTTCACTTTGACTGTCCTGCAAACCCATACACATTAAAAGTCCTAGATTCCATTCATGTTTTCAACCTTAAACATTCAGTTAACCAACCCACCTGTATACATGGTCACATTTTAGACTGGATTATTCATAGACCTGATGATAATATACTACGTTACATCCTTGTATTATACAAACTTGCATCAGATCACCTCTGCATTATATGCCATTTGGACATATCAGTCCCTAACCCTCCACCTTTATTTGCTATTAAGAGAAACCTCCGTATGATAAATAGAACCAAACTTAACAACTTACTTATCTCCTACAGCAGAACAACTCGATAACTGCCTGCATTCCTTACTTGAAAAACATGCTGAAGCCACCAAGTGCAGAGTATCAATTCAAAAGTGTTCTCCGTGGTATAGCAGTGTTAGGAAACCAAAACTCGACCATAACGATTTACCACCCAGTTTCTAATCTCCTGTCCATATAAAAAATCTTTGAAAAATTTGTTCTAACCCAACATGTGTCTCATCAGAATTCAAACAGTCTTTCTAGCAATGTACAGTCTGCATATCATCCTTGCCACAGTACTGAAACTATTCTTCTGAAAGTAGTTAATGACATTCTCTCTGCTTTGGATAGCAGAAAGATTACAGTCCTCACCCTCCTTGCTTTATCTGCAGCATTTGATACAATAGACCAAGATATATTACTTCACTGTTTCCAGCATTTATTTGGCCTTCACAATACAGCCGTACTGTGGTACAAAATAACAAGTCCTACTTAGTCAACATCACACAAATTGAACTGCAAATGGAATACATTCCAGACCAGTTGATCTATGTTGTGGTGTTCCACAGGTTTCTTTTTTTGGACCTGTTCTCTTCATTCTATACTCTCAGCCACTCTCAAGTGTCATAGATTATCATCCAGTATCTCACCAATTGTACGCTGATGACACCCAAATATACAAATCTAGTCACCCAACTAAAGTTGATGCTACTATCCAAGGAGTAGAGAGATGCATTCAAAACACAGCTGCTTGAATCATCTTTAGAGTACCATAATCAGAGCACAGCTCCCCGCTGCTTTGTACCCTACACCGGCTATCCATCTGATCCAGAATCAAACACAAAATTTGTTCTCTGCGCTACATTTCACTGTCAGACTCCAGTCCAACATACCCTTCTGACCTCAGCCATATGTATACACCAGCAAGATACCTATGCTCCTCTTCTGACAATCATATACTCATTATTCCCACTATGAAAATGAAGTCATATGGTTAACATTCTTTTGCATACCAGGGCCCAGCAGCGTGGAATGAACTGCCCATTGAAATTAGACACAAAAGACAGAGATCATTTTACAAGAGTGCTCTTAAAACACACATTTTTTGACTGCAAGAACAAACTTAAAGACCTAATAATGTTTTTCACCTTAAATATTTTCAGGATTTTTTATGTTTTCCAATTTCTTGGTGTTTTGTTTTTTGTAATCATAACATTATAGATGTTGTAAAGCGCTTAGATCTTCTAAAGATTAGGCACTATACAAAGTCATTATTATTGATATCATTTATAGCTGTAAATTGTAGTTATTTTTGATTTTGCCTACATGACTGGTTGGATTTGGGGTTGTTCTAGAAGAACTAAGTAATTTTACTTGGGTTAGCATACATGCCAACCCCTGACAAGGAAAAGGCATAATCCAAGTGGTCAAAAAGCGGAATCCGGGCAGAAAAAGCATAATCCACATGTAACATGCTAAAATTTCAATAAACAATGATTTATTTGCCCTTATCGTCTTTTAACGTCCTTTACTGTTTTAAGTTTTCATATGTAGCACTTTTAACTTTACACAAACATCAACTAGAATCCATCTTAAGACTTTAAGCACCAAATATTAAAATTCATTCCACATGGCCTGAAATAGATGTCACGTGATCCTGCACTCCTGTCTCATATTAAGAAGATTATTTTATTTTTTTGTTTTGTTTTTTATTACCTTTTTCTAATCAATCTGTGAAATTTTTTAAAGGAGATATGTTTGCTCTCATTTTCATCGACTAAAATACAATTTACTTTTTAGCCCCAAATACCTTTTGACTGGTTCTGCAGTAGATATGAATTGGAACAAAGAATCTGCACGTAAAGATTAAAATTAGAAAACCAGTCCTCTCTTCCCAAAGCCATAGAGATGCTATAAATAGAATTTGAGGTCAAAATTTTGAAAGTTGAACAAGGTTTGCTATAGAACATAATACTGTTAGAAAAGTGCATGCAAGTCCACGGACAAGCGTATTCTTATTATGTAGTTATGTAAAAGCTGTCTTTTGTAAAATATGGTCTGTGGGATTAATCGAATGTTAATAAAAACGATAAAAGAAATTAATTTTTTGGGAAGGTGGATATACCGAAAAAGTGTAATCCATGTATGTTTATGAATAACGTGTAATTTAGTGAAAAAAAGAGTAATGATTATGCCAGAAGTGTAATGGTTGGTATGTATGTGTTAGGTCACATAAATAAGTATTTCAAATTATTTGTTAAGTTGCAGGATCTGTCACATGGGGGTACATTGTGAAATATAGCCGTTGTTGTTGTAGAGTTTAACACCATTTCTCAGCACACGATAGGCTTATATATGCAGGCCAGTATAATGGTGGAGGAAGAACCACCGACCCACGAGAAGCTACAGGCAAGCCTTCTCACATACCCACATTGGCCGAATATGAGACTCGAACACAGACAGACAGAGGTGATATGGCAGTGATCCATAACAAGAGTGCTTTAGACCACTCGGCCACTTGGGGCCCCTAAATATAGTTGTAATAGATGGTATATAAAAGGATAGAAAAGAGCAAATAGATTAATTCCTATTTTGGAATCATTCTCATTTCTTGTGTTCGTTTCATAACATAACATCTGCAGGCATGTTTTATGTTGCAGTTAGATATTATTTGCGAGGAAAAACATTTGTTTGGTCTGTTCAGTTAAATACAAAGTGCTCAGTTTTCTGGAACTATTGCAAATTCATTTTGACAACGTGGACCAATACATTTCTGGCTCCGAAGATTATATAGAACTTTTCAGACTTTAGTATAACATTTTCTGGATTATTTTGGATTAATTTCATAATACTGTAAATCCATTTCATATTTCCATTTACAACTTTAATTAAATTATTTGTTAAGTTGTACAAAGCATGTTGGTTTTGTTTCTTTCTGTTACATAGTTCATGACAATAGAGTCACAACACAAAGCTTGATGAATGCAGGCCACATTCTCCAACATGGTGAGTTTTACAAAATTTTGTCTTCACAATTTTATTTAATGGCAGATTTTCCACTGGTAACCTCAATTTGAACATATTTATTTATAAATATAAAGCTAATCTTTCTAAATTTTCTGTGGCTAGACAATCTGAATAGATGCATCATTATGGTAAAACATATGTTCTCACAAATATCTTTGCATCATGAAAAAGTATTGATATTAGAACCCACTCTAAATGGCATCTGCATACATTATTATTGACTGGGCCACAAGCATGATTAAAGATCAACTTCTAGAGCTGTTGGCCACTTTAGAAATCTGGGTATGGTGCACATTTATCACCAAATGTAATACATTTACATGAAAATGACTAAGATTCCATAAGTTTTACAAAAACAACAAAATTTGAACCACTCTGGTGGACAAGTGATTAGAGCATCCACCGTGGAAGCAGGAGGTCATGGGTTTGAATCCAGCCAAGTCATACCAAAGACTTATAAAAATGGTACTAACAGCTGCCTCGCTTGGCACTCAGCATTAAGAGGTTAGTGTTAGGACTGGTCGGCCTGGTGTCAGGATAATGTGACTGGGTGGGACATCATGCGACATGTCTATGGCATGATGCCCCAGTGCAAACATCATAGCAATATGACTGAAAAATTGTTAAAGCTATGTTAAATATCCTAATCAAACAAACAAAGAAACAAAATTTGAACTAAACGCTAGAAATGAAACCAGAATTCTTTATCGCTAAAAGAAAGCACAGAAATATTAATATAATGCAACATAGTTTATCTTACTCAATTCCAACCAGATCTGAACAGAATACCATCTATTACAACCCCACACAGCAACACACAAACATTACAACATAGATATTTTCTAAAGATATTCTGGAAATGTTCAACGAGAAAACAATTTTTCTAGTAAAATATATTTTCAATAATACTTAACCAATCATAATACCATAGAAGAACTACTACTACCTCACAAACCCAGGTTTCACAGAAAAAAAACAGTTCTGATAAAAAGCTAAAAGTTATCTGCACACCTAGGTGGCATTTAGATTTATCTCCCCTTGATAATGGTGTAACAAAGTCCAGTTTAGTTACTACTAAAGCAGAAATCATGTTCGCTATGTGGATGTAACAGCAGGCTGGCTGAGCAGGTGTATGTGTATTATGATTGCATAAGAAATTATACAGTAAAAAAATGTTAAACACTATTCAACCTCACCAAATACATTGCAATGGCTAAAAGAAATAATTGGGTTTTTTTTTCTTCATTCAAATGACTACTGAGATGCACACATATGGTCTAAATAATTGAAGCTTATTAAGATCTTTTAATTTAAAAAAATCAAATTCTGTGATTTTTGGACACTGAATAATACTGTTTTGTAAAAAAAAATCCATTGTCGGCCAACACATGTAAACAATTAACCATGACAAGCATTGTCCAGCAGCATGTTACAGCATTTACATGCTACATGTACTTAAATTGGCCTAGATTTTCAGCTGCCTCAGTGGGCCCCGAGTGGCCGAGTGGTCTTAAGCTCTCTCTATTACGGATCACTGCCATCTCACCTCTATCTGTGTGGGTTTGAGTCTAAGATTCGGCTAATGTGGGTATGTGAGAAAGCTTGCCAGTAGCTTGTCATGGGTTGGTGGCTCTTTCCATTGGTTTTCCCGGGATCTTCCTCCACCAATAATACTGGCCGCCATGTATAGCCTATCGTGTGCTAAAAAATGGCGTTAAACCCTACAACAACAACAACAACAACAACAGCTGCCTCAGTGCCTGAGACAACAAACATAAACTTCTTAATGAGGCTGCCAAGGAAAGCAGCTACTCATAGGGAATGAAAACCTATCAACAAGGTTTTTTCTTGTTGTTTTTTCTTTAAAATTAAGCATAAGTAAAACTTGTATTATTTTAATACATGCATGAAATCCAGAATAGACTAACTAACACATAAAAAAACTACGTCTGTTCCAATCATTGATAACAACTGAAAGCACAATAATCGATCAGATTTCACTGCTTCATTCAGAAATGTATTGAATCAATGGCTGATGAGATTGAGATTGCAAATTCCACTGGTATTGCTGAATGTATTTTTTTTTAAATGGAATGTATCACCATGCTGAGCATATGTATGAAGCGTTTCATCAAAATATGCAGTATTTTGGACCAAAAAAAGTGAGGATAAATTAGCAAAACAAAGAAGGATTTTTTTTCAGAACCAGACTGAAATGCTTGACATAAACGGTTTCTCCAGATAACCAAGGTCAAGATAAGTGGGTTTGACTGTACTTACATAGAAGACGCTATAATATCAATTGTAAGTCAATGTTACCTATAGAAAATGTCAAATGATAGCCTCGACAAGTAAAATCAATAGAGCATCACATATATTAATACAATGTGGATGCTACGACTAGATGAATATAGAAAACTTATCTGTATCCAACTGTAGCAGATATTATACAGCAATATTATTTCTATTTCACACACCAGACAAGCATAAGTAAAACCTGTACATATTTGAACCTTCTGCTCATGCTTGATAACATGCTGTCTACAGAGAGGCATCACAATACATAACAATAGCAATGTCAGGGGAGACAGCTGCAACCTGAGCAGGTATGTACCAAAAGTGCCTAAGTGTGTAAAGATGGCAAAGTGATGACACTGAAAAGCCTGAAACTTTTTCATTGATGAAAGAAAGAACAGAAAAGCTGGAAATTAAAAAATGGAGGTTATTACCTTTCAAAGGTGACATGCCTCCAACATGCTTTATGAAGAAAACTTCCAAAATGCTTGTATGTGGATTATGATGCCTCTCTGTCTGTAGACAGCATGTTATCAAGCATGAACAGAAGTAACTAATGTATTCATGGAACTTAGCATCAATCCTGTCTCAAGGGGAGATCACTCTATTTAACTGCCACCTTCATGGGTTAGCTAAAACGTTTTAACCTAGGAGTGCTGGATTTGTGAGGAAGTTGATGGTCTTCTAAGGCAAAATAATTGGGTAACATATTTGAAGAAGAAAAGTAATTATTTCTTAACAGCTTGATAGACATATTACTGACTGTCAAGATTAACAGATTGTAACAACATCTTTATTACACTAAAAGATCTCCTTAACATTTTTCAAAATTAAATTTAATATCTAAGTTAAATCCTAACCTTTGAAAACTGGATTTCATACTAAAGTTAAACCCTATACTTTCAGAATTGCATTTCATATCCAAGTTAAACGTGAACCTTTCAAAATTACATCTCATCTTTAAGTTAACCACAAACCTTTCAAAATTACATCTCATTTTTAAGTTAAACACAAACCTTTCAAAATTATATTCATATTTAAGTTAACCACAAACCTTTCAAAATTACATTCATATTTAAGTCAAACCATAACCCTTAAAAATTACATTGTCTCTACATAAGTTAAACCCTATCCTGTCAAAATTATATTTCATATCTAAGGTAAAACATAACCTTTCAAAATTACATTTCATATCTGAGGTAAACACTAACCCTTCAAACTTACATTTCATATCTAAGTTAAACACTAACCATTTCAAAATTACATTTCATATCTGTTGTAAACACTAACCCTTTTGATATTACATTTCATATCTAAGTTAAACACTAACCCTTTCGATATTACATTTCATATCTGAGTTAAACACTAACCCTTTAAAATTACATTTCATATATAAGTTCAGTTTCTTTAAGCTCCAAAAGTTTTAAAACCTCCAAGCTTAGCTTACTGACCTTCCCACAGCCCTTCTCATTGACTGTTTGGCCATGACAGTTGTGGGTGCCATTCCTCCATAAGCCAAGACCATCTCCTTGACAATGTTAGTGTTTTCCTCAAACAGAACTCTCATTCCAGCATTAACAGTGGCTATGTCATCTTCTCTGCGATAAGCCTGTTTGTATCCAAAGAAGTATTCATGCTGCAAAAAAAAGTACAAATTTTGTGATATTATTTTTTTTACTTCTGACATTCTTTGAATAATACAAGTGAATGAGGATAACCTTCCATAGAACAAAATCTTGGTGATTTTCATCTTTACTTGGTCTGCTTGAGATGTGTTCCTTATCATAATTAATAATATCATCAATATAATAACACCATCATAAAAAACAGAGTACACTAATAATACCATGCTTGATATGTTGTATCGGATTGCACATTAAGGCAACAGAAAATGTAGATACTACAAAAATTTAGAAACCATAGATTACTTACATCACCAAAAATGAGACAGCTAGTTTTTGATAGTTGACACCTTTTAAATTTATGAGTGGTTAGTTAATTGGCCATTTTTTAATACTTAAAAAAATGCATGAACAAAAATAGTGCTTCTTGACTCAATGTGCCGCTCTTCCTTTTCTCACCTCCTTTGATAGCAAAAATACACTCTCTTTGAAAAAAAACCCAACAGGTTTAAATAACTGTAATCTGATTGAAAAAAATCAAAGGAAAAATAATAATGAGAGCAGTGATTTGATTGAAAAAAATCAAAGAATAAACATTGAAATCACTGTGATCTGATTGAATAAAATATTGCTTATAAGTTATTTCCCTTTGCAATAATTAATGGTCATATTTAATGATAATAAATCCTTGATTTTTTTTAAAATCAGTATTAAACATGACCACTAATTGTTGCAAAGGGAAATAATTTAAAAGCACTTGTGTCTGTCAATATCCAATTAAATATTGGTTTAATTAAATATCAATAAAACCATCCTTTGACATTAACTTCTCCAGCTAATTAACTTACGTTGTCAGTTTTCATGTTTAAAAATGATTAATACAAATGTGCTAGAGAGAATTAGGTAACCTGTAAAGCCTTGTAGTATCAGAAATAGGGTAACACAATTGTTCTTCTGACTAAGAAGCTGATGTGTTTATTTGTCAGTCAGATTAAGACGTTAAAAGTTTATTTGATTTTATAATGTAAATGTACATCAGTATTTACCTTTCTTGTGAATGGAAGTGTGATAGACAATAGAATTTCATCATCGTTCAATGCAGTTTTTCGATATCCAACGAAAAATTTGTCATCCATTGTTATTTTACGTCTCCCTCCATCTGAATAATACAATAAACTGATATACACATTAGACTTTTCTTCTTAAAGCCTGACTAAATATAATACATTAATATAAACTAAAAATAAGATATAGACATCACTGCTAAAAAGCCTGAATAAACCCTTCCCAAATATTTACCAACATATACATCTGTATATATGACACTTACTCCTTGCTCACAACATGGACATGAACCTTTCAACACACAATGTCCCAAAAGTTCAGGGTTGACACTGCATATACCAGTCCAATTATTTCATACAAATTGCATAAATTTAGATTTGCTAGTGATGGGTGTGGGCCCAAACTGTTCTCAATAAGGTGCACATTAATTCAGATCTTCTAGTGATATGTCTGGATCTAAACTGTGTGTGTGTGTGTGTGTGTGTGTGTGTGTGTGTGTGTGTGTGCACACACGTGTTTTATATTCAATTTTTAATGCAGCTTTAAAAAAATTCAGTCATATTGCTATGATTCCTGCAGTGTGGCTGTTTATATTGATGTCTAGCACATGGGCATCATGATGCAGGCATGTAGCATTTTGTCCCATCCAGTCACATGATTCTCACATCAGGCCAACTAGTCCTAACAATAACCTCTTAATGCTGAGTGCCAAGCAAAGCAGCTGCTAGTACCATTTTTATAAGTCTTCGGTATGACTCAGCCAGGGTTCAAACTGCAACATATCGCATGCTTGGTGCAAGCTCTAACTACTAGGCCACTGGAACGGTCTCTAGGTCTAAACTGTTTTGAATAAGGTGCACATTAATTTGGATCTGCTAATGATATCTCAGGGCCTAAAGAGTTTTTAATAAGGTTTGCATTACATACAGAAATATATGGAAACAGGATGACATATAAAAAAATCAATACCCCTGATTCTCACTTCTGCCTATAGTTAGGAGAATAAAACAAAACCTAAGACATATATATACAGTGGGACCCCGCTATAACTAGCCCTGTTATAACATGAATTCGGATATAACACGGTTGTGGCATGGCTCCCGAAATTTCAGGTAATTTATTACAGGTATTTTTCTCAAAGACCAAAAAAAAAATCTTTTAAGTATGAAAAATAAAATACATCAAGAGTTTAATTATCATTCTCATACTCGTCTAAAAAGTGTAGAAGAAAAAAAACGTGTAGAAAATGTATTATCATTTTGGGGAGGAAATCACACAAAATCGAATATAAAATAATCGTTGTATGGCTCCTAAAATTTCAGAAATTAACAAATTTCTTCTAGTTTTGTGCCAGAATAAACATCGGAAATACGAACCAATTGCTTGGCCTTCTGAGAACTTTGATCTTTGTTTATTGTTGAAAAATGACAGCTCATAAGTGTCAATATTATTACTGATCCCTGAGCAATGAAGCCATCATGTCTACTTTGTGTTTGTCTTGAATGCATTCCGAATACAATCGTTGCTCTAATAATCTCTGATATATGTTCTCTTAATTTCATACACAACTAAGCAGCAGCCAATGCGGGGGTTGATAAAAGATTCTAACCAGATTGTATAAATCAATTAATTTAAGTACATTGTTTATCAATAAAGTGAACTGCCGAGCTAAACTTGTTCAAATCAGGGGGAAACGATTTATACAGCATCAAAGAAACAAAAAGCCGCCAACATGAGTGTGTGGCTTGGCTGTGTTGTTTTATGCAATCTGTTGACTAGTAAATTCGAATTCTGCAATTGAGAACTATAATTGACTTTGCCAAGAGCAAACGTGACATTAGCAGAAAGCAGCTAAAAATCAGAGTTTTTAAAAAAATAATAACTATTGACAGATGAGAAATGTAATGGTATAAAATGTATATGACACAGAGGTCTCAGAAATGCTTAATTATGCGTATTTGAATGCAAATATTTGATCTGGGACACATAAATCACTCCATGCAGGAGTCCTCTGTACGCATGCAAATAGCTGGGAGACAAAGTTAGTGTTGATTACTTTATCATTTTAGCTGTGCTGATATTTACAGTGACATAATTCAGTGGTTAAAATACAGCCAGTTCTGCCTGCTGTATTTATTAGAGTACATCAAAAGAACATGACGCAATAGCTGGGCGGCAAGTTCAAAGGACTTTGACTAGCAGCTTGGGTGGGACAATGTGCTGAAATTTACAATGACTGAATTCAGAGACAAAAAGATCCTGAGATGTACACGTATTTATTATAAGAATACACTTTAGCTTCCATTATTTAATCTACGGACATGTACTATTTCATCATTCATTACATACACCCGTTACGTAATTTGTTATTTTCTTTTAATTGAATTCAGTCACATAATGATCTGTGACAAAATTATTGAATATTTTACATCCGTGTGTGGATATTTTCGATGGAAATATTTGTATTATGGATTCAATGTATGTTACAAGATTCGCTGGTGAGTACACGGTGTTGATACTCTTTTCATGCAATAGATTATACATGTATATATAAATTAGATACGTGTATGTACCAATGCATGGTAATTCTAGAAAATGTTCACTAGCAAATATATTTTTAAGTAATTCTAGAAAAATCTCACTAGCCCATATATTTTTAAGTAATTCTAGAAAATGCTCAATAACTCAAACATTTTTAAGTAATTCTAGAAAATGTTCACTAGCACATATATTTTTAAGAAATTCTAGAAAATGCACACTAGCCCATATATTTTTAAGTAATTCTAGAAAATGCTCACTAACCAAAACATTTTTAAGAAATTCTAGAAAATGCTCACTAACCAAAACATTTTTAAGTTAATCCAGATTGCTTGGATCTAAGTATAAATATATATTTTTTGAAATGAAAATAATTTTCTTATCCTTTCCATTTAGTCCATACTGAAACCAATATCACTGATATTTTTGAAGACAATAAGTTTGTACTTACCAAACAAGTTTATGGTTTGTCTTTTCTCCACCTGTTCTGCATTAAAGCAGCCATCTTTTTTAAATGATGAATCGAGGGGATAAAACTACAGTTGACTTAAAATCGAGTCTATTAGTCTGTAAGCCAAATTACTCTGATATTCTGAGAAACCAACTTGCATTTGGAGAACTTACCGGAAGAAATAACCTCCAGTTTGGCACCAGCCGCCAGGAAAAGAGGGTTTAGGTCAGATATAGGACTGGCTGTGATAATATTCCCACCAATAGCCTTTATAAAAGAATAGATATATCATGTTTTTGAAAAACATAAATATTAGTACACTTAAGTGACAAAAACAATAATAAGATGGTGAACATCTGCTTGAAATCAGTCTCCAGATTTATATATATGATCTAATACATTCTGAAAAGAAGTCATCTGATTTGAACTTGAGCAATCCTGACCATACTCACCAGCAAATTGGCATTATGTATTCAAACATTTGTGATCCAAATTTAACTGCAACTCTTGAAAAATTGTTTAAAGTTTATGCCTTTTTTAAATGAAAGATGTCATGACAATCATGTTTATACAAACTTGAGTATTTTTTAATGCAATACACACTATTGTATATAAAAATGAACATGGAAGTTTACTTTCTGCTAAAATGATCTCAAGCTGTAAATATTCCAAACAGATTTAGTCACAATTAACTAAATCATTTTGTAGATAAAATCTAATTAGAATTTAACACTTTATGTCATTCAAGCCAAATTGTTCCTGGAGGGAAAGTGAAAGTACCCTATAGTCCAACATCCTAAATTATTATACTACTTGGGCTGGCACAAGCATTCTAAAATGTGTTCATAGTTCAATGAAAAATCTTGAATGATTTGTTACTTTTACACTAAAAATGAAAGTGTCCATCATTGACAGATGGACAGAAAGACAAACTCATTATAGAGATGTAAATCAAAGGTACAGATACAACACTAATTTATTAAGTGTACAAGACTTTTTTTAGAGCTCTGAATTTGTTTTGGAGTTTTATTCTGAAACTAAAGTGTGGATAATGAATGGATGATGACAAATAAAAAGACCACAGCATAAACAGCAATGAAAATGAAGAATGTGACTAGCACAATTCACATCTGGACCACTACCGGTAGTCAAGTATATATATATATATATACTAAGTTTTATCAAGATATCTTGAAAATTGTATTAGCTGTTCTCCAGAACAATGCAGTGCGATGGATGGGCAACTTATTATACATTGTTTCAATGGTAATATAAACAAATACTAAATATATAAAATTCAAAACATAAATATATGCCTCTATGCAACTCTCTTGGCATGTGTAATAAGTTTGGTCAAAACTGCATCAGTTTTTCAGTTGATTGCGTCTGTTTTCGGTGGGGATGCACAGGGGCTCGTATCGTTGCTTATGACTGACCTGTCATACATGTACTATATAAAACTAGGATGCAATGACTCAAATGAATACACTTATGTCCATTAAGTTGAAATCCATGATAACAACAGAAATTAAACACGAAAAAATATATATCACTTAGTCTCCATTTGAAGTGCAGTGTGGGCAAAGAAATCTATATATATACAAATAAATCTCTTATTAATGTTATTATTATTACTGAAATATTACTGATTTTATAAGTAGTTTAACTATTATTGCTTTCTTATTTGTGTAGGATAAGTAGAATCATAAGCAACATTTTGTCAATTATGGCTCATACTGGCTACCATAGAAGAATGGAATTCCAGACGTAACCATGTAAGGACATGTGTGTCACTAGACGATACACTGAATATATTTTGTAATCAAATTACAGGTATAGCAAATTCTACTTAAGTTTTGTATGATCAACATAATTGCAAGCACTTTACAAAAAAGTAATGTTTATTCTTTTTCATTGTAAACTTATTAAGGAAATTGTACATAAAATATTTGCATCCATACAAGCTAAAACTTTACCACTGTAAAGAACCGTTAAACAGTGTGTATTCAAATTATTGCAAAATCCTGTTTGCCATGATAATTTTGAGCTTGCATTCCTACAGCATCAGAGTATACAGTAAAATAATGATGCATTAGTTTGAACTTGTCGGGCATTGAGCCATGAACAGAATATAATCTTAAATGTATATGTTATAAAAAGTTTAGAATGATGGTCCCAAATTCAAATAGTTAGTTACAGAAAAATAGCATTTTCAAGTTTAATACCTTGTTTTCAGAACTAAAAGATTCCAAAACATTTGTAAATTTATAGCTGCCAATAACAGTTATGTTTTATGCGTACTGTTTGTCTTATTAATTCATCACAATTTTTTTTCCAACTAAAATTTTGCTTTTTTACAGACCTGATCCAAAAGAAATGGCAGAATATCAAAGAGGCGATGATAAACAAGAAAATCAGTGAAGTGCTAAAACCATCCTGAAACCGGTATATATCTGGATGGATTTTCAAAATTAAATGGACAGTTTGGCACTAAAGGAATCCTATGGACATGTTGATATCTGGACCTTTTAAAAAGTGTATTTGTCCATGCTGAACAAATTAAACATAAAATGTACCGTATTTCAAGTTATTATTCACACCCTTTAATTTTTCGTACACCATCAAGTCTTAGAAATAATAATTAATTAAATCTATCATAATTTTTCGTACACAAATTTTTATTTTATTTTTCGTCTTCCTATTATTTTTTCGTACATAATACGATCTACGATACTGTGAAGGGAAGATTTACTTTTCAAACGGATTAAAAAAAAATATACCAAAGTTCGATTTAGTTACATCAAATGACCAGGGTATTGTTTTGCAAAGTAAGTTATGAATAATGGCTTTGGGTACGTTCTTAACTGAGGCACAAGTCGTCAATTCATTTTCAACTGGTTGCGATATTTTAAAAGAGTGTGTCACAAAACATGAATTCGGGCGGGGGTAAGTGACACACACACACACACACACACACACACACACATATATATCAACAAGTTTTGCATAACTGAAAATATTTTAAATCGTAAAATGCAGGAGTGAAAGAATTGAATTAACTTACAGCATAGCGAATAAATTCCTGTTTCCTAAATGATCTTTGAAGTCCAATAATTCCAAGAACTCCGAATACGTTCTAACGAAAAACGTTTTCAAACAGTTTATGTGTTAATGCCTCCAATGTATACAGATAGATCTCCAATGAATTTAAATGGTCATTGAATATATTTAGTTAATGCCGTCCGTAATACGATGAGGTATGTCATGCAAAAAAATAAATCTTTTAAAAACCCAAGTTGTGAGATTAAATCCCAAAACACGCAGATGTGACCTACCATCAGTAAGTATTTAATGTGTGGCATATTTCAGCATCGTTTTCTCTATATACCGGTATTCGCTGATTTTTCGGGTCGAAAATGCGTGCAGTTCTCAAAAGACATGCCGTTTCTCCCTGTGGATTGCATTGTTCCCACGACCCCAAAGTGCCCCAGTTTCATATTCTGTTCTAAAGGTTAGACTCGAGCCTCTCTGACATACTTCAAAGAAACCGCCTGCTCTACTCAGAGTGAAAGTCCTTGCAATTGATTGACACATAAACAATGTCATTTTTTTATATAACTAGCAATGTCTAAAATGGGTATTTATTTATATTTACAGTTCAAACGTGGTCTCAAGCTATCATAATTGTGATTACTATTTCCCAAATCTTATATTCCACCTTATTTCCTCAACTCGACTATTCATACAGCACTGCTTACTAAGTAACATACGTCTTTCTAATTGGGGGGAGGGCTAATATGCTATGTATTTTTAATTCCTTCTTTTAGTGTAATGAAGGTATTTACCGTAATGCTTATATATACGGTACAGGTATGTGACTCATGTACTGGGTAAGTTTCATTTGTGGGAATGGTGATCTTATTACGCCTGTCAACAAAAAATCAACATTCAGTGGTCATATTGGGGATTTAGGAAGCATATCACTAAAAAGTCACAAGCAAAGTATTAAAGTGCGTTGAAGATTCACGCAATATAACAATTGTCATTTATAATCATGCATGAAGGTTACTGATTTTGTTGTATTTTTATGTTTTTGTTTGCATCACGTTTCAAATGGGGTAAGAAAAATGCTGATACCGGTATATCACTTAGATACGCAAAACTACCAATTTATTTTCTGTCGAGTATATTTGGTACGTAAAATATAAACATACATATTTGTTTCCACAACAAACCCGACTTATGGCATCTTCGCGTAAATGTGTATCTGAGGCATCTAATAATGATAAAGAAAAGAATCCCGAAATAAAATGTTCACCAATTACCGGTATGTGTAGAAAACCTGTTGCTCAACCTACTAATAAAAGGGCAGCTGTTTTGTTAACTGAGAATATATTCACATTCGTTTTATTGCCCTTCTTTGTCTTTTGCATCAGCGAGAAAATATAATGATTTATATATTTGTTCAGTTGTCATTACAATATATACTTCAATTCATTAACCACTGGACATCGTCGTTAATGTGAACTACTGATTACGTCAGTTGGTGTAACAAATAAACGCGCGTATTTGAAAATAAGTTCAGAAGCCATTTGAGTTTATTTATCTACCGGTAGTAAAAATAATATCTCAATTAAGGAAGACGCGAAGACCACAGACCAGTTGGCAATTAATATTACCGGTATTGGCTCAATATAGTAATGCAGTAAAATACACACACGTACACCCCAAAAGAAACTATATAAACCCTGTTATTTTTAATAATAAATACAAAAGTCATTGACTCCGTGAGTTCGATTCATATATACCAGTACCGGTAGTTTATATCTTCAAAGATCTTGGACTGTTCTTGCTTCGGCATGTCTTCATTCAAACCCTTGCCAAACGGAGAGACTTTTATCCCACCACCACTTAAATACACTGAACAACCAAACAAAAGACAGAAAATTGGACCTGGACGGCCCAGAAAAGACAAAGGTGAAGCCCATCACCTGTCTGTTCCATCAGTTACCGAGATCACCAATGTAAAAGATGATGTTGAACTGCACACACCAAATATTGATGCAGTATAAAGTGCAATCATACCCAAAGACACTGTTGAAAATGTGCCCATTGTTGCTGAACAGTTCCCTGTAGACAAGCTAGACTTCAGCAAAGATATGAGGGATATACCGGTAAGTCAATTTCCTGGTACTGCAAAGTCGCCAGCAAGAGGAAAGTACATGAAATGGGACATTAACGATAAAATAAGAATTGTTCAGGAGGCAAAACTGTGTAGAATTATGCCCATAGCTGCAAAGTACCACCTTACACCAAGTACTTTATCAAGCTGGATGAAAATGGATTTTTCGAAAACTATTCAAAGGACAAAGAAAGGATCTATCCCAGGTGCCGGCCAACCCTTGACGTATTCACACGAGAAGGAGCAGGACATTTTATCCTGGTTACTCTGTATGCGGGACCATCACGTGCCTGTAACAATTGAAATGTTACAAAATTATGCTACTACAGTTATTCAGGAAGAAAATCCAAAGTTTCAGGGCTCAAGAGGATGGGTTGATGGATTTTTTAAGCGAAATGGGTTTGCACTGAGATGTAGAACTTCAATATCTCAAAAACTACCTCGAGACCTTGAGGAAAAATTAGACTGCTTTACCTGATATATAAGAAAGGTGCGAGAGGATGAGGAATTTAATGACCATTTAATTGGAAATATGGACGAAACGCCAGTGTATTTTGACTTGGTTCCAGGGAAGGTAATCGATAGGGTAGGAACGAAAGAGGTGCGTATTAAGAGGTACAGGCAGTGACAAGCATCATATAACGTGTGTACTAACATGCCTGGCATCTGGTGACATGTTGCCACCCATGATAATCTTTCGGGGGAAAAGAAACTTAAAGAATTTTAAAATACCAAAAGGAGTTGTTGTCAAGGTATAGCAAAAAGCGTGGATGGATGAACATCTAATGTTAGATTATATTAACGAAGTTTGGAGAGTACATACGAAGCGCAAACCTTCTCTCCTAGTGTTGGATTCATTTCGTGGTCATTTGACTGATGGAGTTAAACAATCCATGAAGAAATCAAGGACAACAATGGCAGTAATTCCCGGTGGATGCACGAGCAAATTACAACCTCTGGACGTGTACTTAAACAAACCTTGCAAGGGCCTGCTGCGGAAGAAATGGTCAAAGTATATGAAGGACCAGACTTCCCAAAATATTGCAACTAAGGAAGCTGGTGATGACTCAACCCAAAAAATTCCAGCCCCTTCAAAGCAGCAGATAATCAACTGGATTTGTGAAGCAAATGAAGAGTTAAAGAAGAAAAAAGACATGATAGTCAGTAGCTTTAAAGTTACTGGACTTTCAAATGCTACAAATGGTAGAGAGGACCACTACATAAGGAATGATAATGCAACTCTGTTGGAAAGTATATCAAGTGACGAAGAATGTGAATGATTCGAGGGTTTTGAGCTAGAAGACTTGGAAAAGTCGTGAAAATTTTTTAAAAAATGTTTCATTGCATCATGTGTTTGTATTTGTTTTGTGCATTCGACAAACGTTCGATCAAAAATTATATCCATGAAAATAGCATGCTGTGTTTATAATACAAACATGTTTTTTTTAAATACACGTTTTGTTCTCTCTCTCTCTCTCTCTCTCTCTCTCTCTCTCTCTCATAATAACTCTCTCATAATAACAACATATTTTTAAAACATTGAGCAGAATGAGACTGATTTTGTAAATTAGTTTTGTGCATTATTTTGTCGAGTGTCTTGATCCCTTTATTTTTCGTACACGGTCATTACTACAAAATGATAATTATTTATTTGACATATAATTTTTCGTACATTGAAAAAAATAATTATTTTTTCGTGTACGAATAATAACATGAAATATGGTATTCTTATATTCTGTAATATTTCCTTCATTATTGTTGGTCTGATGCTTTATGCCAGGGAGGTAGATGAGATACATTTGGTAGGCTTAATTGTATTCATATTTAGATGACCTATTTAGAAGTTTGGCTAATCATAACAGATTTAAATTTCTGCCACATTATAATGACTTTTGTGTTTTTTTTAACCTTATTATAATATAAATTATAAGGATTTTATATTCCTTACTAACACCTGTTAATATAAATTGTAGGGATTTATATTCCTTACTAACACCTGTCAATATAAATTGTATGGGTTCTGAATTCCTTACACACACCTGTAAATACAATTTATAATGATTAATATTCCTTACTAACATCTGTAAATGTAAATTGTATGGATATATATTCCTTACTAACATCTGTCAATACAAAGTGTATGGGTTTTGAAATCCTTACTCACACCTGTAAATACAAATTATAATGATTTATATTCCTTACTAACACCTGTAAATATAAATTGTATACAAATTTCAATACTCACAGCAACATTTCTGATTTGACTACCTGCAAACCATCGTAGCATTTCAATAACTGCCTGGAAAACCCTTGTCTTGTATTCTGGAAAAAGTTAAAAGAGGGATAGTAAGGCAGTACAATAAAAACATCGAGAAGTACTGTATTTGTCTGTCTAGCTTGATTCATATTTAAAATTTGTATCTCTTATGTTAAAAACATCGAGAAGTACTGTATTTGTCTGTCTAGCTTGATTCATATTTAAAATTTGTATCTCTTATGTTAAAAACATCGAGAAGTACTGTATTTGTCTGTCTAGCTTGATTCATATTTAAAATTTGTATCTCTTATGTTAAAAACATCGAGAAGTACTGTATTTGTCTGTCTAGCTTGATTCATATTTAAAATTTGTATCTCTTATGTTAAAAACATCGAGAAGTACTGTATTTGTCTGTCTAGCTTGATTCATATTTAAAATCTGTATCTCTTATGTTAAAAACATCGAGAAGTACTGTATTTGTCTGTCTAGCTTGATTCATATTCAAAATCTGTATCTCTTATGTTAAAAACATCGAGAAGTACTGTATTTGTCTGTCTAGCTTGATTCATATTCAAAATCTGTATCTCTTATGTTAAAAACATCGAGAAGTACTGTATTTGTCTGTCTAGCTTGATTCATATTTAAAATCTGTATCTCTTATGTTAAAAACATCGAGAAGTACTGTATTTGTCTGTCTAGCTTGATTCATATTCAAAATCTGTATCTCTTATGTTAAAAACATCGAGAAGTACTGTATTTGTCTGTCTAGCTTGATTCATATTTAAAATCTGTATCTCTTATGTTAAAAACATCGAGAAGTACTGTATTTGTCTGTCTAGCTTGATTCATATTCAAAATCTGTATCTCTTATGTTAAAAACATCGAGAAGTACTGTATTTGTCTGTCTAGCTTGATTCATATTTAAAATTTGTATCTCTTATGTTAAAAACATCGAGAAGTACTGTATTTGTCTGTCTAGCTTGATTCATATTCAAAATTTGTATCTCTTATGTTAAAAACATCGAGAAGTACTGTATTTGTCTGTCTAGCTTGATTCATATTTAAAATTTGTATCTCTTATGTTAAAAACATCGAGAAGTACTGTATTTGTCTGTCTAGCTTGATTCATATTCAAAATTTGTATCTCTTATGTTAAAAACATCGAGAAGTACTGTATTTGTCTGTCTAGCTTGATTCATATTTAAAATTTGTATCTCTTATGTTAAAAACATCGAGAAGTACTGTATTTGTCTGTCTAGCTTGATTCATATTCAAAATCTGTATCTCTTATGTTAAAAACATCGAGAAGTACTGTATTTGTCTGTCTAGCTTGATTCATATTTAAAATTTGTATCTCTTATGTTAAAAACATCGAGAAGTACTGTATTTGTCTGTCTAGCTTGATTCATATTTAAAATTTGTATCTCTTATGTTAAAAACATCGAGAAGTACTGTATTTGTCTGTCTAGCTTGATTCATATTTAAAATTTGTATCTCTTATGTTAAAAACATCGAGAAGTACTGTATTTGTCTGTCTAGCTTGATTCATATTTAAAATTTGTATCTCTTATGTTAAAAACATCGAGAAGTACTGTATTTGTCTGTCTAGCTTGATTCATATTTAAAATTTGTATCTCTTATGTTAAAAACATCGAGAAGTACTGTATTTGTCTGTCTAGCTTGATTCATATTCAAAATCTGTATCTCTTATGTTAAAAACATCGAGAAGTACTGTATTTGTCTGTCTAGCTTGATTCATATTCAAAATCTGTATCTCTTATGTTAAAAACATCGAGAAGTACTGTATTTGTCTGTCTAGCTTGATTCATATTTAAAATTTGTATCTCTTATGTTAAAAACATCGAGAAGTACTGTATTTGTCTGTCTAGCTTGATTCATATTCAAAATCTGTATCTCTTATGTTAAAAACATCGAGAAGTACTGTATTTGTCTGTCTAGCTTGATTCATATTCAAAATCTGTATCTCTTATGTTAAAAACATCGAGAAGTACTGTATTTGTCTGTCTAGCTTGATTCATATTCAAAATTTGTATCTCTTATGTTAAAAACATCGAGAAGTACTGTATTTGTCTGTCTAGCTTGATTCATATTCAAAATTTGTATCTCTTATGTTAAAAACATCGAGAAGTACTGTATTTGTCTGTCTAGCTTGATTCATATTCAAAATCTGTATCTCTTATGTTAAAAACATCGAGAAGTACTGTATTTGTCTGTCTAGCTTGATTCATATTCAAAATTTGTATCTCTTATGTTAAAAACATCGAGAAGTACTGTATTTGTCTGTCTAGCTTGATTCATATTTAAAATTTGTATCTCTTATGTTAAAAACATCGAGAAGTACTGTATTTGTCTGTCTAGCTTGATTCATATTCAAAATTTGTATCTCTTATGTTAAAAACATCGAGAAGTACTGTATTTGTCTGTCTAGCTTGATTCATATTTAAAATTTGTATCTCTTATGTTAAAAACATCGAGAAGTACTGTATTTGTCTGTCTAGCTTGATTCATATTCAAAATCTGTATCTCTTATGTTAAAAACATCGAGAAGTACTGTATTTGTCTGTCTAGCTTGATTCATATTTAAAATTTGTATCTCTTATGTTAAAAACATCGAGAAGTACTGTATTTGTCTGTCTAGCTTGATTCATATTCAAAATTTGTATCTCTTATGTTAAAAACATCGAGAAGTACTGTATTTGTCTGTCTAGCTTGATTCATATTTAAAATTTGTATCTCTTATGTTAAAAACATCGAGAAGTACTGTATTTGTCTGTCTAGCTTGATTCATATTCAAAATCTGTATCTCTTATGTTAAAAACATCGAGAAGTACTGTATTTGTCTGTCTAGCTTGATTCATATTCAAAATCTGTATCTCTTATGTTAAAAACATCGAGAAGTACTGTATTTGTCTGTCTAGCTTGATTCATATTTAAAATTTGTATCTCTTATGTTAAAAACATCGAGAAGTACTGTATTTGTCTGTCTAGCTTGATTCATATTTAAAATTTGTATCTCTTATGTTAAAAACATCGAGAAGTACTGTATTTGTCTGTCTAGCTTGATTCATATTCAAAATCTGTATCTCTTATGTTAAAAACATCGAGAAGTACTGTATTTGTCTGTCTAGCTTGATTCATATTTAAAATTTGTATCTCTTATGTTAAAAACATCGAGAAGTACTGTATTTGTCTGTCTAGCTTGATTCATATTCAAAATCTGTATCTCTTATGTTAAAAACATCGAGAAGTACTGTATTTGTCTGTCTAGCTTGATTCATATTCAAAATTTGTATCTCTTATGTTAAAAACATCGAGAAGTACTGTATTTGTCTGTCTAGCTTGATTCATATTCAAAATCTGTATCTCTTATGTTAAAAACATCGAGAAGTACTGTATTTGTCTGTCTAGCTTGATTCATATTCAAAATTTGTATCTCTTATGTTAAAAACATCGAGAAGTACTGTATTTGTCTGTCTAGCTTGATTCATATTCAAAATCTGTATCTCTTATGTTAAAAACATCGAGAAGTACTGTATTTGTCTGTCTAGCTTGATTCATATTCAAAATTTGTATCTCTTATGTTAAAAACATCGAGAAGTACTGTATTTGTCTGTCTAGCTTGATTCATATTCAAAATTTGTATCTCTTATGTTAAAAACATCGAGAAGTACTGTATTTGTCTGTCTAGCTTGATTCATATTCAAAATTTGTATCTCTTATGTTAAAAACATCGAGAAGTACTGTATTTGTCTGTCTAGCTTGATTCATATTCAAAATTTGTATCTCTTATGTTAAAAACATCGAGAAGTACTGTATTTGTCTGTCTAGCTTGATTCATATTCAAAATTTGTATCTCTTATGTTAAAAACATCGAGAAGTACTGTATTTGTCTGTCTAGCTTGATTCATATTTAAAATCTGTATCTCTTATGTTAAAAACATCGAGAAGTACTGTATTTGTCTGTCTAGCTTGATTCATATTTAAAATCTGTATCTCTTATGTTAAAAACATCGAGAAGTACTGTATTTGTCTGTCTAGCTTGATTCATATTCAAAATTTGTATCTCTTATGTTAAAAACATCGAGAAGTACTGTATTTGTCTGTCTAGCTTGATTCATATTTAAAATCTGTATCTCTTATGTTAAAAACATCGAGAAGTACTGTATTTGTCTGTCTAGCTTGATTCATATTCAAAATTTGTATCTCTTATGTTAAAAACATCGAGAAGTACTGTATTTGTCTGTCTAGCTTGATTCATATTCAAAATTTGTATCTCTTATGTTAAAAACATCGAGAAGTACTGTATTTGTCTGTCTAGCTTGATTCATATTTAAAATCTGTATCTCTTATGTTAAAAACATCGAGAAGTACTGTATTTGTCTGTCTAGCTTGATTCATATTTAAAATTTGTATCTCTTATGTTAAAAACATCGAGAAGTACTGTATTTGTCTGTCTAGCTTGATTCATATTCAAAATTTGTATCTCTTATGTTAAAAACATCGAGAAGTACTGTATTTGTCTGTCTAGCTTGATTCATATTCAAAATTTGTATCTCTTATGTTAAAAACATCGAGAAGTACTGTATTTGTCTGTCTAGCTTGATTCATATTCAAAATTTGTATCTCTTATGTTAAAAACATCGAGAAGTACTGTATTTGTCTGTCTAGCTTGATTCATATTTAAAATCTGTATCTCTTATGTTAAAAACATCGAGAAGTACTGTATTTGTCTGTCTAGCTTGATTCATATTTAAAATCTGTATCTCTTATGTTAAAAAACCTCAGTTTATTTTAGTAACAAAACTGATCACATGTCAAGAAAGGGAGAATGGTGCCAAATCCCATCAATAATCAGTTACTGCAACAGTACCTCTTTCAAAGGATGAAACTGGATAGCACTTAGCAATCAGGTTTGTAAAGTATTAAACAGCCATACTTTATTCCAAAACTTTGTCCGAAATGCATTTCCTGATCAGAATCCATTAGGCGAAAAAGAAAGTGCAGGTGGGAGTTATATCTCCAGTCTCCTATCATAAGTGCAGCACCTTTTGGCCTTGTTTAAGATACACGCTACAGTTAGTACACTGTCTGTGAGTAGACTCAGTTTACACAAAGGTCTATTCAGTAAATCCATCAGAAGTAAAGTAATGTCAAAAGCTGTTTGGAGACCTAAAAAATAGATCTGTTAACACAGAAAGCACAGGTTCCACTACATCAAAATCTGTCCCATTTCAGATGAAAGGTCTCAGAACTAAGAGTTGGACAATATCATCTCCAACATCTGTCTACCTTGTCATTGCTATTATCCTAACTTCATTTGCCTGTACATGTAAGAATTTCATTCAGTCTTAAGTGTTTAACCTAATAGTTATTTTTTAACGATAACCTAAAAGGTACAAAACATCAGTGCCTAAGCAGAAATATGATCACTTCTGTATTCTAGTGGTAAAATAACAAGCACCGATTGCCTTGACAAAATCTTTGATAGAAACATTACAATCAAAGGCAAGGCTTGTAGAGATAGTATTTATTTTGTGAGCAGAGATCTTCATGAGATGACTCTGTTCTGGAAAAAAGTCAGAGAATGCTGTATATATTACCCACTTCAACCACAATGAGGGGGCTTCAGGGGTTACATCCTCATTGCAAGATCTGACTGGGAGAAGGTCATGTCTGAGTTCCATGAACAGACTCAGTATGCTTCAGATAGTCTGAGCACATGTACCAGATCATGTCTGAAAGCTTCTTGAGCTATGTCAATACAGGAGAGAGGACATACAAATGTATGTTGGAATGTCTGTCTTCTCTAAGACTGTCATGGTGATGTTCCAGATGGGAAGCTGTGACTAAATGGCTAGTCATATCTGTAGATTGTACTTGTTGGATCAGTATGGATGGTGTATCAAACTTAAAATTTACTGGTACTGGAGTAAAACCAGTAGTGTAGATTGTTGTTCATATTCCTATCATTACTGTGACCTATCATAAGGAGAAAGGTGGGTTTAATTATTAGCCAATTATACCCTTTGTATTTCTAAATGGGGTATGGATTTATCATAAAGTATGGGAGTGTCTTCAGATAAATGTAATATGTGGACAAGTTTGTCACAACATTCTGTATAACTGCATAATTTCCAAGCACAACCCATCTGCCATCAGTTGTCAGTGAACTTTTATTTTCAAACTTTCAAAACATTGCAGATCTATTATATAAATACATTTATGCAAATCACTGCATCTATATTGATGAACATGTCTGAACCTTGGAGAAGCACGGTTAGACATAAAGATTTGGAGAAGAACAGTTACACATCAAGACTTGGAGACGTGTGATCAGATATCAAGACTAGAATAAGTACAGTTTGAATTGAGACATGGAGAAGCAGGTTAGACATTTAAAATAATGTTTCTGTAAAAAAAAACAACTAAGAAACATGGTCAGACTGCAAGACATGGAGAAGTATGGTAAGAAATCTAGACCTAAGGAGAAGCATGGTCAGGTATCTAGAATGATGATCTAGTCTAAATGCTAGAAAGCATGCTTGTACATCAGACTTGGAAAAGCCTAGTCAAACATCAAGAATGATGATCCTGTCTAAATGCTAGAAAGCATGCTTGTACATCAGACTTGGAAAAGCCTGGTCAAACATCTAGAATGATGATCTTGTCTAAATGCTAGAAAGCATGCTTGTACAACAGAGTTGGAAAAGCATGGTCAAACATCTAGAATGATTAACTTGTCCAAAGCTGGAAAAGAATGGTCAATTATTTAGAATTATGACCTTGGAGATGCAGGGTCCAACATCAAGACTTGAAAAAGTGTGCTTTGACATCAAGACTTGAGAAAGTGTGCTTTGACATCAAGACTTGAAAAAGTGTGCTTTGACATCAAGACTTGAAAAAGTTTGCTTTGACATCAAGACTTGAAAAGGTCTGCTTTGACATCAGACTAGAAAAAATCTGCTCTGACATCAAGACTTGAAAAAGTGCTTTGACATCAAGACTTGAAAAGGTCTGCTTTGACATCAAGACTTGAATTGATATCAAGACTTGAAAAAGTCTGCTTTGACATCTAGACTTGAAGAATCACTGTCATATATCAAGACTTGAAGAAACATGGTCAGACATCTACAATTTTGGTCTTGTCCAAACCATGGAGGTGCCTGTTCTGACATGAATACTTGGAAAAACAATGGTCAGATATCTGGAATGATAATTTTGTCTACACCTTGGAGAAGTACTGATAGACATCTAGAATGATATACATGTCTAAGGCTTGGATATTCATGGCAAGACACTTACAGTGGGTAACAGAATGTGCACGAATTTACATTACATTAACTTCAATATTTTTCATTCATATTTATAACGTTTTTTTCTCTAAACCTCCAAAAGTATATTTAATTATGTAGCTATCTTCTCAAAGCAAATAAATTCTGTCTTTATCTTGGCCTGATTTTTTTAAACTGAAGTAAACTACTGGTACAGCAATTTCCAAATTTTTTATATTTACCTGAATATTTCTCAAGGCACTCTTTCAGTACCTCCTCCACCTGACTGAGGGTCACAGAGGCTCCAAGCTTCACTCCTTCCTCCCTCTCCCTAATCTCATTCAGTTCTGGTATATGGGTCACAGCTATAAGAACTGGGTAGTGCATATTCTTCAACTTCGTTTCCACTCCTAAAGAAATAAAAATTGCAAAAACCACTACTTGTACCAGCATCCAAGGATTTTTCATTCACAAGTAATTAAGACAAACAGCAAAATTAATTAAAAATATTAATGTATACAGTGAAATTTTCAGCTGCACTTAACACAAGAAACCTGTAGCAGAGCAGAATGTTGCAAGACTTGGCATAAGCACCAATTAATCCTCTCTATCACTCACATCCCATGGCTCCACACAAATGGCAAATTTAAGAACATGCATCTATCATATCCCTAGGTCATCAGTTTATATTTTAAACAATATAAACAAGAATTACAGATTTATGAGAACAGATTCATAGTGTGTAGATCAATGAGCACAGATACATGCAGTGTGCAGATGAATGAGCACAGATTCATGCAGTGTGTAGAATATTGAGCAGATACTGCAGTGTGGAGAAAATTGAGCAAAAATACTGCAGTGTGCAGAACTTTGATCAACCATTCAGTATCATCATTACAACATTATTTTATATTTACACCATACTGAGGAGCTGTAATTTCTGATACACTATCCTCATAGTTGCTATCAGCAAATATTAGCTTGCAATTTATTCTGCCCAAAATTCTCTGCATCTTCTCCAAAAAGCAGAACCAGTGGATTGAGCACAAAAACATTTATTTCAGTTCTGATGGGTGTGAACTAAAGATGCTTAGTTGATCCTGACCAATTAGATGGCTGGATATAATTAAGATAAAGACATTTAATTTATTAAGAACTAAAATTTGATTATAATATCTTTAATTATGCATAAATCAATGTAATTCTGTTTTGTGACAAGTTATACAGGGGTACTATCGGCCAGTAGCTTGCTATACTATTTATAGCACATTGCAAAGCCATGTAACAGAGTGGCAAGTGCTATGAGGGAATGGGCTACATTAAATTATACGCCATACAATGTTTGCATTGAATGCATATTGTATTATTTCAATGATTTTCATAATCTTTAAATAAAATGAAAACAAGTTAAAAGTTCTTTATTACACAATATTCAGGGATTTGCAGCACTCAGTAATGTTCTTTGCTAGACAGCTAATATTCAAACTTTAGTTATGTTCCTATTGATTTGTTTGCCACTATTTGTCATCAGCTTTGTCTTCTCGGCACTTATCTCCATGTCAAATCTGGAAGATGTTTCACCCAGGTTCTTCACTAAGGTGGCAAGTTCATCTTCACTGCCTGCCAGCCCATCACTGTTGTCTGCAAAGCTGAGGTTGGTGATGTTACGTTCTCCAATGCTGACTGTCCCACAATTCTTTTCCAGAGCTTTGCTCATGATGTGCTCCAAGTAGATCTTGAAAAGTGTGGGTGACAGGAGACAGCCTTGCCTTACTCCAACTGTAGTCTTGAACCAGTCCCCTACAGAACCTTGAGCAATTACTGCACTGGTAGCCTTAGCATACAGCTGCTTGATGGTGTTGGTCAACTTTTGACCCATGTTGTACTTATTCATTGTGGCCCACAATGCCTCATGCCACACTCAGTCAAAAGCCTTTTTGAAATCTATGAACACATGATAGATGTCATGTTAATGTTGTGAGTACTTTTCACACAGAACCCTAAGATTGAATATTTGTTCTGTTGGGCTTCTTCCACTCCAGAACCCTGCCTGTTCTTCAGCGATTATTTCTTCTGCTTGTGGGTTCAGTCTGTTCAAGATGATCTTCAGCATCACCTTACTCGCATGGCTGATCAAACTGATAGTTCTGTAATTTTGGCACAGCTGGAGATGGCCTTTTTGGGGGAGTGTTATAATCAGTGACTGGGTCCACTGTGTTGGCCATTCGCCTGTCTGCCAGATTTGTTGCAGATTTTTGTTAGTAGCTCTATCACTGATTTCCCAACATTCTTGATAAATTCAGCTGGAATGTTGTCGACTCCAGCTGCCTTCCCTTTCTTCAGTGCTCCTATTGCTGACTCCACCTCTTCTTTGAGAATGGAGAAATCATCATCATTTGTGGAGTTTGGAACTTCAAGCACTTCTGTGGAGGGATGGTTGTAGAGTTCTTTACAATACTCAGTCCATCTTTCTGCAATGTCACTTGCTTCTATGAGGCATTTTCCATTTTCGTCTTGAATGGTACTGACTCTTAGTTGCTTCTGTCTGATGAGATTCTTTCACAATTTGGAATGCCTTTTTACTGTTATTCTTTATCAGACTGGTCTCTATTTCTGTGCACTTTTGTGCAATCCAATCTGCTTTTGCTTTCTTCAAGTTTTTTCTGATATTCTTATTTATTTCTCGATGCTCCACTGCCCCTGTTGTGTGTATGGTGTTTTTTTTAGGTCTCTTCGGGCATCACACAGATTAAGAATCTCTTCTGTAACCCAATGTATTACACTGCTAATTGTCAAATCTCAGTAATGTTCCTGCATGTATTAGGAAGTTAATTGTCAAACCTCAGTAACTGTTCCTGTTTCAGACTGCTGCTTATCAAATCTCAGTAATGTTCCTATATCAGACAGCTAATTGTCAACTATCAGTAATGTTCCTGTATTAGTAAGCTAACTGTCCAACCTCAGTAATGTTCCTCTATTAGACAGCAAATTGTCAGACCACAGTAATGTTCCTGTATTAGGAATCTAAATGTCAAACCTCAGTAATGTTCCTGTATTATACAGCTAATCGTCAAACCTCAGCAATGTTCCAGTATTATACAGCTAATTGTCAAACCTCAGTAATGTTCCTGTGTTACAGTTAATTGTCAAACCTCAGTAATGTTCCTGTATTATACAGCTAATTGTCAAACCTCAGCAATGTTCCAGTATTATACAGCTAATTGTCAAACCTCAATAATTTTCCTGTGTTACAGTTAATTGTCAAGCCTCAGTAATTTCCTGTATTAGCTATATAATTGTCAAACCTGTATCAAGAAGCTAATTATCAAACCTCAGTAATGTTCCTCTATTAGACAGCAAATTGTCAGACCACAGTAATGTTCCTGTATTAGGAATCTAAATGTCAAACCTCAGTAATGTTCCTGTATTATACAGCTAATCATCAAACCTCAGCAATGTTCCAGTATTATACAGCTAATTGTCAAACCTCAGTAATGTTCCTGTGTTACAGTTAATTGTCAAACCTCAGTAATGTTCCTGTATTATACAGCTAATTGTCAAACCTCAGCAATGTTCCAGTATTATACAGCTAATTGTCAAACCTCAATAATTTTCCTGTGTTACAGTTAATTGTCAAACCTCAGTAATTTCCTGTATTAGCTATATAATTGTCAAACCTGTATTAAGAAGCTAATTATCAAACCTCAGTAATGTTCCAGTATTAGACAACTAATTGTCAAATCACAGTAAAGTTCCTGTATTAGACAGATAATTGTTAAATCTATGTAATGTTCCTGTATTAGGAAGCTAATTGTCAAACCTCAGTAATGTCCCTGTATTAGGAAGCTAACAGTCAAACCTCAATAATTTTCCTGTGTTACAGTTAATTGTCAAACCTCAGTAATGTTCCTGTATTAGACGGCTAATCATCAAACCTCAGTAATGTTCCTGTATTAGACATTTAATTATCAAACCTCAGTAATGTTCCTGTATTTGATAACTGTCAAACCTCAGTAATGGTCCTGTATCAGACAGCTGACTGTCAAATCTCAGTAATGTTCTTGTATTACACAGTTAATTGTCAAATCTCAGTTATGTTCCTGTATTAACAGCTAATTGTCAAACCTCAGTAATGTTCCTGTATCAGACAGCTAATTATCAAACCTCAGTAATGTTCCTGTATTAGGAAGCTAATTGGCAAACTTCAGTAATGCTCCTGTATTAGGCAGTTAATTGTCTAATCTCAGTGTTATGTATATTTAATTTAATTGTTTGTTAGGTGGGTTTTTTAAAATTTTATTACAAGCTATTATTGTAAGGTCACATTGTATGCTGGACTTGACCTTATCCAAAACTGAGTTCATTTCTGCTTGATCTGATTTTATGTAAACAACTAATACATAGCTAAATTATTCTCCATATGTCTGGACTTAATATCAGGAATTATTAATAGAAGGAGCAAATATGTTTAGTTCGGTCATAGTTTTGGAATTTCCTGAGTGTAATACAGGTTATCTGTTGAATTTTACAAAACTTGATGTCTTTCACACTTTTCTGTTACTTATTTTAAGAGCACAGACTCATAACACTCAGCAATGTTCCTGTGTTACACTGTAACACATCTAATTGTCACACAGTTAATTGTCAAACTTCAGAAATGTTCCCATATTAGACAGCTAATCATCAAAACAGTGCATCAACGAATTTTCATGGTTTAAAAAAAACGTAGCCGACAAGCAACAACTTTCACAATGAAACTTTCCACAATTAAAATCTATCTCAGTGACTTTGAACTGAGTTATAAAAATCATTTTCCTTCTATCTGGATTATTTTCTGTCTTGACATGGTGAGAACTCTTATTTATTTGATAAGTAGAAAAAATGTATCCCAAAAACTTCTACATTTCATGGCATCATCCTTTGTTTTGCAATTGATTTTTACTGCTAATACCTAGTCGTTTTTACAATATAATTTGTTTTACAACACCTACCAACTTCTGTATTTCCAATGACAAGTCGTGCCTTTGGATATTTTTGTTTTAGTTTCAGAAGCTGAATAAGGGTTGTAGGACGGTACCACTTGACTCTCTCCCCACAGAAGTACAGGTCCTCTGAAGCATAACTAGTATTTGTCTAAAAGGAGGAAAAATAATTTAACAGATGAGATTTATAGAGCAATAATGGTATCTGTCAAAAAAACTTGCTGCTAATAAACTTTCACAAAAGCCCAATATTAGAAAAGAGTCCTTATTAACTGGATTTGCTTTGTTAATTATCTTCATTAATTAACTGTTAACTCAATGCTGATGGACTCTGAATAGTCACTGATTTTCCTTTGAGACAGACCCAAAAAGTTTAAACTGGAGGAAGATTATCAAACAGCCACTGAATGATATGATATAATCACATAATTAAAGATATGTTGTATTCCAAGTTCTTTGCCCCAATTTAAAACAAACATCCAATACATATTTTCCAAGTTCATTGCCCCAACTTTCAGCAAACAATAAGATTCTTTTCCCCAATTTAGAACAAGCAATCAGACTACCAATAAGTCATGCTCGAATTTCTTTGCCAAACCTAGACCAAACCATGAGACTATAGATATATCATGTGTGAAGTCTCTTTGCCCCAAATTAGAACAAACCATGAGACTACACATACATCATGTGTGAAGTTTCTTTGCCAAACTTAGACCAAAGCATGAGTATACAGATATGTAATGTGTGAGTCTCTTTGCCCCAATTTAACAAACCACGAGACAACAGATACATCATGTGTTAAGTTTCTTTAGTTTGGACAGAATTCATAGGACAGATGAAATCCTTAATGAATGATTCAGTTCCCTGATGAGTATCTATGCATGGATATAACCAAAACCACCCAGTAGGTAAGCCTGAGTATGCAATATGGAAACAATTATTGAAAATCAATATTAAATGCAATATCAAAAACATATGAATAAAAATGGGTACATAATAAAATTATGTTGATAAATTTTATGACAATCAATCCATTTATAATCATTATTGGTCAAATGAAAGATAAATATTGGTAATTGTTATCTGTCAAATAAGTGATAAAGGTTTGTAATCATTATCCATCAAATCAGTAATATAGATTTGTTATTGCTATCCATAAATAAGTGATAAAGATTGTAATCATTATCTGTCAATAAGTGATAAAGATTGTAATCATTATCTGTCAAATGAGTGATAATGATTTGTAATTATCATCCATCAAATAAGTGATAAATATTTGTAATCATTATCCATCAAAAAAGTGATAAAGATTGTAATCATTATCTGTCAAATATGTGATAAAGATTGTAATCATTATCTGTCAAATAAGTGATAAAGATTGTAATCATTATCTGTCAAATAAGTGATAAAGATTGTAATAATTATCTGTCAAATAAGTGATACAGATTTGTAATTCATCCATCAAATAAGTGATAAATATTTGTAATCATTATCTATCAAATAAGTGATAAAGATTGTAATCATTATCTGTCTAAAAAGTGATAAAGATTGTAATCATTATGTCAAATAAGTGATAAAGATTGTAATCATTATCTGTCAAATAAGTGATACAGATTTGTAATCATTTTGTTAAATAAGTGATAAATATTTGTAATCATTATCCATCAAATAAGTGATAAAGATTGTAATCATTAGCTGTCAAAAAAGTGATAAAGATTTGTAATCATTATCTGTCAAATAAGTGATAAAGATTGTAATCATTATTTGTCAAATAAGTGATAAAGGTTTCTAATCATTATCCATCAAATCAGTGATAAAGATTTGTTATTGTTATCCATAAATAAGTGATAAAGATTGTAATCATTATCTGTCATTAAGTGATAAAGATTGTAATCATTATCTGTCAAATGAGTGATAATGATTTGTAATTATCATCCATCAAATAAGTGATAAATATTTGTAATCATTATCCATCAAAAAAGTGATAAAGATTGTAATCATTATCTGTCAAATATGTGATAAAGATTGTAATCATTATCTGTCAAATAAGTGATAAAGATTGTAATCATTATCTGTCAAATAAGTGATACAGATTTGTAATTCATCCATCAAATAAGTGATAAATATTTGTAATCATTATCTATCAAATAAGTGATAAAGATTGTAATCATTATCTGTCTAATAAGTGATAAAGATTGTAATCATTATGTCAAATAAGTGATAAAGATTGTAATCATTATCTGTCAAATAAGTGATACAGATTTGTAATCATTTTGTTAAATAAGTGATAATTATTTGTAATCATTATCCATCGAATAAGTGATAAAGATTGTAATCATTATCTGTCAAATATGTGATAAAGATTGTAATCATTCTGTCAAATAAGTGATACAGATTTGTAATCATTTTGTTAAATAAGTGATAAATATTTGTAATCATTATCCATCAAATAAGTGATAAATATTTGTAATCATTATCTGTCAAATAAGTGATACAGATTTGTAATCATTATCTGTCAAATAAGTGATACAGATTTGTAATCATTATCTGTCAAATTAGTGATACAGATCTGTAATTATTAGCTGTCAAATAAGTGATACAGATTTATAATCATTTTGTTAAATAAGTGATAAATATTTGTAATCATTATCCATCAAATAAGTGATATAAAAAAAACTTTCAAGCGTCTGTATGTTTCTTACTTAAAGAATGTGCCATTTCAAGCTACATTGCTATCCTTGATTTACATTGATCTTTGATGAATAATTCAAGACATTGATCTACAATGATCAATGAAGAATAATTTAATATCCTTGATCTACATTGATCATTGAAGAATATTCCAATACCCTTGATCTAAATTGATCAATGATGAATATCTCTATACCCAAGACATACACTGATAAATGAAGAATACTCAAATATCCCAGGGTTAATTGGCAACTGAAGCATATTCCAATATCACTGATATACAGAGATGACTAAAGAATCGTCAAATATCCATATATATATATATATATATATATATATATATATATATATATATATATATATATATGACTAGCACTCTATGGAGCAGAAGGCAAAGCACCATGACATTTCTACTCACCTGTAATTCAGGTGGAAATATTGGGTCCTGCGTTGAATCCAAAGGAGAAAATTCTGATTTGTCATACAGTTCTGCGGACAACTGAATGTACAAAAATAATGAATCATTTAAAGACTTAAAACAGATCTCTGAGGCAGTTAACACAGATCTCTGAAGCAGGAAAGGAACAGACAAAAATCTAAAAGTTTTATGGAACTTTCTTTACCATGGATTTATAAAGAACTTTTTGTAGTATAAGGTGTGATTTTTTAAATTAGGGTAAATAGACTGTACTACGTCTAGATATAGAAACCACCATTACAGATTGCATAATTGACTGACAAAAGCATGAGTGATATTACTTAATCATTGATGTGGGCAGCCCATTACATTCAATTACATAGGTCAAGTGCACAAAGTGGAACAACCGAATCCCTTTCAAAGTTGTGTAAATCAAAGAGATGCAAGCTGAAGAAACAAATGTGTTTAATCATTGATGCCTTGAAAAATTATGCTTTAAGCCATCTTTATTAACAATGAGTCGCTAATTTGTGATTAGCAGTGACATTTCTTTGAAGTTGGATGTGTCCATCCAAATATTATGGCAGAAACTGAAATAGTATGGGAGTGTGATTCAATGTTTAAAATATCAAAATGACTGTAATTCAGTACATGTACAGAATGAGCCATTGGTGATTTAAGTAAAGCCTAAAAAGTTATATTTTAGAACTTATGGTTGATGGAGTTTGTGAAGTTCAGTGGTAAGGCACGAGGCATTGTGGGCCACAATGAAAAAGTATAACATGCACATACTTCAGTTATGTATAGAAAATTTGCATTCATTCATTATATGCTACGGGTAATTGTATTTTGTACATGACTTGTCCAACATTAAATTCACTGTGTTCCTGACTAAAGACACTGATCTTGTTTTTATTTTGGTAAACAAATAATGCACAGCTAATATTTTTATCAACGCAGGTTAAATAATAGGATCATTATCTTGGTCTGAGTCAAGGACAATGTGTTTACCATGTTCTTTATTATAATATCATCAACAGAATCTTTTAAAATGGAATTTTCCATTAAGTAATATTACTTAGAAAATGCTAATTATGACCTAGGTCAAGTAGAGGGTTTATCATCTTGTTTACTGGAAACAATAGTTGTTAATGCCATAACATCTTAAGTAGAAATCAGTCTCATTGTTTTCTTCAGAACTTCATTTGGGCTGGAATTATTTATTGAGCTTATTATTCTCTGGAATTACAATGCTCAATAATATTTTTGGCCAGGAATATTAGTTTAGAATAATAGTGAATTAAAACAAGCATATTTTGGATTATATTATTACAATTCATCACAACATTGTTGGCACATCATCACACTTCAGACATTGTTTAATCAGTACATTCAAGACTATATGCACATCAACACCTTCATAATTGGATCTTACTTGGAATACCACTAATATATAGTTAAAACTTTGTGTTCATTAGGACTGATGCTAAAACATTTTGGGATTTAATTTGCATTACTCTAAGTTCTTTTTAAATTTTCACTTCTGTATTCTAAATATTGGTCATAATACTACAAATACCATACCAATATTAGTCCCTATGTTGTGTACGACATACATGTATGACACAGTAACACCACCCATCACATCATAGATATGTTCTAATGACTGCTTCTTTTGGGTAGAAACCATTCTTTGAATAGGAAAAACTTGGCTGCTAACTGCAGAAGGCAGGTGACCATTGCATGAAAAACATCTATTTTGGAAATTTGCTCGGGAAATATAAAATAGCTGTTGTAAACAAGTGATTACAGAGTAAAGGTGACAATTAGGACAAGTCTGATTGTCTCATGTACAATTTTCTTCATAAACACTTTGATCACTGCTTAGTTTGTTCTATTTTATTTAGCATCAGAGTCTTAGGAAAAGTTAAATCTTAAATGTCTGCATTGAATATATTTCCAAATGACACTGATATCAGGGAAAATAAATCTGCACCAGTGAAACCTATGAAGATGAGAACTGAATCTTTCATGTCTATATGGTGACTTTTACCTTTCACTCTGGTATGATGAACATCATTCCACATTGCCTCTCTTTGTCATACAAGATATTTTGATACATCCATAAAAATGTTTGTTGTAATATTTTCTTTCAAGGATTCTTCCAAGTACTGGTAACCTTTCTTGTGATTTTCAGTGGAGAGTTTAAAATATATTTACTAAGTTTGTAGACTTGATTGTTTAATCACAACCAATATCATCAGTTCATACCTGTGGTTTGTATATATGTACTGCAAGAACTAATTGAAATTGTTTCAGTTTTTTTGGGGTTAGGTTGCTGTTGTATTTTTGAAATGTTGTATCATCATTTCCTGTGGATGGTCTTTTTATCATCTCTTCAGTAGCAATGACATGCTTAAAATACAGTAAGTTCAGTATCACAACATTTGCTTGACTTGTAATAAGTTTACATCAATAGCACCTTGTATTACATGCCCTGCGTGACCTTAGTTCTCCTTCTTGATGTTCTAGTGGTACATTCCCATCTAAAGATTCATTGGATAGAGCCATCTGCTACAGTCATATCTGGGTAGCTGGAGATGGACAACTTGATTGCACCAGATGCATCCATGCCACAATGTTCTCAGTTTTGCACATGAAGATGTTGATTTAGAAAATGACAGTGGTTTTTTTTTTTAAAACCAGGCAAGAATTTATTCCCCTGTTACTGATGCCCTTCTAAAACTGAATCATAGTTCATGAGGAAGGGAATGTTTTGATATTTGAATTTCATGTAAATCAATCTCATCTAACTTAGAGCTATGGTCACATTATAAAAAGGTATCAATATGTCAAATTATAAAACAAGGCAGTTTGTACCATTAGTGCACAGGGTTGATGCAATTCATTTGTCGGATGGTGGGAAAAGCAACTGCCTTACCACAGCAGACATGGAAGTTGCATTCTGTGCCAGGTACAGTTGTATATCTTGATCTAAAGCTTTCTCTGAAGAAAAATGTTCTGCTTTAAGAAAAGATTTTAACTAGCCCTTTTCATTAGAGCTGGGTGTCATTCAATATTCAAATTTGTATAGTCAGTTGATGTTTCTTTTCATGAGTCACAATAAATAGTCATGTACAACTATGACTTTGCATTTATCACAGAATTCTCACAAAAATCAACTTTTTAGTTTGGTTAGTTAAGCAACTGACTAATCCAAATAATGTTTCTTACATCATTAACAAATTAAAATTGATGTACATTTTTATGTTGACGATGATTTCTTTTATAGGATGGACTAAAGTGAACTGGATACAGTAACCTTGTGCGGAATATAAATTTAGGAAAGGACTACATACACCCATAATTATGATTATTGCTGTACAATGGATATACTACTACCACCACTACTACTACTACTACTTATAATAATAATAATAATGATTTTTCTGTACAATGGACATACTACTACTAATAATAATATTAATAATAATATTTTATGCAAGGTATTTGTTTAAAATCCAATTTTAAAAGGTGAACCTGTGTAGATAGGTCACCTGTGTGTAACAGCCAGTTTTGCCTATTCCCTTGAGTGTGTCACTAGTGACAGGTTTGGCTGTATTTGGAAACTATTCCTGTATGCATTCAATCCATGAAAAAAACTTACCCCTGACTCTTTACTAAAGTCTCCCTTAACTTGGCTGCGACAACACTGGTCCCCCATCTGGCAATATTCCTAGTGAAACAGCAATAACATATTCATTATTAAAACTTTTCATTGCCAAGAAAATATCCTGATTTTGAAGACACATAAAAGTATGAGAACTATGTCTGAAGTATTTCAGGATTGTCAAGTAGAATGAGAAACATAACTCGTTTTAGACTGGAAGCTGGGTCTGCTGCTTTATGGCATGAGGCAAGTGTTTCAGGATTGTTAAGCTGTATGTGAAATAAGACTATGTTTAGACTGTAAGCTGGATGTGTCAGGTTCAGACATGAGCTTCACTTAAGCTGCTAAATGTCGCCACTGTCAATGTCCATAGTCTATGGGAAAGTATGTGACCCGTATTACTCTTATTAATATATCAATCAAAGTTCACGCACATCTCTTTTAATAAAGTGAAAGTACAGTCTATTTAAAAGGGACAAGTGAAGGGGATTGTCAATCTTGTCCTTACGAAATAAGTCTTGTTTAATCTTCAAAAAGTTTTGTATTTTTAATGTACATATCTGCAATAAATAACTGGAGGACTTTCCAATGAAAAATTTAATAACAAGTAATATTTAATGGAATTCAAACAAAATTCCTCACATAAGGAAAAAGGTGCAGTAAATTATTTAGCAGCTAATGTGGGTCACAATCCAAATTTATCTCCATATACAAAGATACATTTAGAACTTGCATCTTCTATCCACTTTAGACAGGTGTTGTTTTTTTTTTTATAATTAAGGCAATTACATAGGGATTTAAATTGGGGTTTTCCACAACTGTCAAACTGAACAGATGTATTTTCAATGTTCATGGAGATAAATGTGACTAGATGCAAGATCAAATGGTCATTTATACATCATGGGGATGTACCTTGGTAAAAGTTCTTAGTCCATCAATGATTGGTCTATAGCCCGTGCACCGACACAGATTGCCTGTAATAGATGGACAGACAAAGCACATTAACAGAGATAATACATGCATACAGTCTAATACCATAGTTAAGAAGAACATGCTAAAAACAATGATTATGCCAAATGGAGCCAATGAAGATTAATTTGTAATTGTTTTTTCTAATTCATTCCAATCCCTCATCTACAATGTCATTCTATTACAGCAGCAGTGTGAAAATGATAGGTCAGCTTGATTTTACTCTGACAGTTGTAAATCTCTAACAGACTCAACAGCAGTACCTTTACTGAATGGGATACATAAGATTCTAGATTCTTAAAAGGAGTACATTTAATGACAGGGACACATAAGATTCCTAAATAGGAGTACTTTTAATTACTGGGATACATAAGATTCCTAAATAAGATTACCTTTAATGACTGGGATACATAAGATTCCTAAATAGGAGTACCCTAGATGACTGGGATACATAAGATTCCTAAATAGGAGTACCCATAATGACTGGAAAAAGATTCCTATATAGGAGTAACTTTAACGACAGGGATACACAAGATTCCTAATTAGGAGTACCTTTAATGACAGGGATACATAAGATTCCTAAATAGGAGTACCCATAATGACTGGGATACATAAGATTCCTAAATAGTAGTACCTTTAATGACTGGGATACATAAGATTCCTAAATAGTAGTACCTTTAATGACTGGGATACATAAGATTCCTAAATAGGAGTTCTTTTAAAGAAAGGAATGCATAACAGTCCTGAAAAAGAGTACAGTCCTACCCGTTTATATCGACATCGCTTATCTCGACAAACCGCCTATGTCGACAAAAAAGCAAAGTCCCGGTCCCATGGTCTACTATTACTATCAAATTGTCATGCTTATGTCGACGTCGAGGTAAAAGAAAAACGTATATGTCGACAGAAGCCATTGGTCCCAGCTTGAACAAATCCTTTGTTTTCAGACGTTTATGTCGACAAACTGCCAGTTAAGACCAATACTTTGTTCAACAATTAGTTGATCTTGCCGCCTGGCTTTTGATGTCGCGGTCAGATAAAAAAAAACATAGCAGCACATTTTCTCACCACTCTGCAGCTAGTTAAGTCTTTAATCTTGCCGCCTAGCTTGTGGGTCATGTTCTTCAGAGGTACTCTTACAATGACAACATGTATATCTGTGGATCTTTCAGCCACTGAAATTTCTGGTTGTAAATATCAGCACAGCTAAAAGGATCAACTAATGAGCACAATTTCCCAATCAACAGGTGGTCGAAGCAGGACAAGCAAGCCCTTAAATTTGGCATCCAGGAAATTGATGCATACAGAGGACTCCTGTATACATGATTTTCTGAATCCCATATATAAAAATTTCATGAAAATACGGATTACGCGTTTCCGAGACCTTTGAAAGTGATCGGTGATTAAAACAAGTTTTTTTTGCTGTGAGAGTTTTGTTTTTAACTTTATTTACATTTACGATGGCTACTGTTAAGGAAGTTAAGAAATGAACATCTCGCAAAGAGGGCTGTGAAATTTTTTCACTTAAAAATAACATGTCCAGGAAGGATGAAAGCTGCTGAGTCTATAAAGAAAGACTAAGTTGAAGGTAACTGTGCTCCCCAAAGGAAGAAGCAAGACTGCTACATTTGAAGACGTGGAGGAAGCATCAAAATGGTTCAATGAAGCATTATCAAAAAAACTTAGTGTGGAGAACTTTGCTGCAACATATGGTTGATTCAGTTGCTCTAATGTTTGTCATAACATTGGATACAAAAGTATTTGTGGAGAATACATGTACTGTTGAAAGTTTTTCACTTCCCTGTGAATAGCCCTATCCCCTTGGTAGCCTCAATAAGATGGGAACAGACTGACCAAAATCGAGACCAATTAAAGTACATGTACATGAAGCATGTAAATGACAACTTCCCAACCATGTGCTAATGCCAATGTTGAATATCGTAATGTTGTTCGTATCAGGATGTGATCAATGCAATATTATAATTTGGATTTTACATCACAAAGGTAACCAAAATGTAATTTGTCAATATACAAGTGTATTTTACACTGATTCTGTCTTCATGTACTCAAAATTTCCATTTTTTTTTCTCAACGTGTAAATGCTATTCACTGACGACGGGTCACCCTTTGCCGACGAATTTTAAATTTTATCTTTTTTCACCCCCACCTCCCCAACACTTATCTCAAAAACCGCCTATGTCAACAATATTTCCTCGGGCCCGAGGATGTCGAGATAAACGGGTAGGACTGTACTTTCAAAGACAGGAATGCATAACAGTCCTGAATAAGAGTACTTCTAAAGACAAGAATAAAAAAGTATTGAAAAGGAGTACTTTAAAAGACAGGAATGCATAACAGTCCTGAATAAGAGTACTTTTAAAGACAAGAATTAAAAAAAGTATAATATAGGAGTACTTTTAAAGACAAGAATTAAAAAAAGTATTAAATAGGACTACTTTTAAAGGCAGGAATGCATAAAGGTCCTGAATAAGAGTACTTTTAAAGGCACATCTATATGCTCCTCAATAGGAATATTGTAATAGCAGGAATACACAAGTCCTGAATAGAAGTGACTTTACTGACATGAATACATAACTTGACTGTTCTTTAATGAGGTTACTTATTAACAGGAATACATATCACAGTCCATAATAGGAGTTCTTTACTGATATGAATACATATCACAGTCCATAACTGGAATTCTTTACTGATAAGAATACTATACATATCACAGTCCATAATTGGAATTCTTTACTGATAAGAATACATATCGCAGTCCATAATAGGAGTTCTTTACTGATATGAATACATATCACGGTCCATAACTGGAATTCTTTACTGATAAGAATACATATCACAGTCCATAATTAGAATTCTTTACTGATAAGAATACATATCACAGTCCATAATTGGAATTCTTTACTGATATGAATACATATCACAGTCCATAACTGGAATTCTTTACTGATAAGAATACATATCACAGTCCATAACTGGAATTCTTTACTGATATGAATACATATCACAGTCCATAATAGGAATTCTTTACTGATAAGAATACATATCACAGTCCATAATTGGAATTCTTTACTGATATGAATACATATCACAGTATCATAGTCCATAATAGAAATTCTTTACTGATAAGAATACATATCGCAGTCCATAACTGGAATTCTTTACTGATATGAATACATATCACAGTCCATAACTGGAATTCTTTACTGATAAGAATACATATTACAGTCCATAATAGGAATTCTTTACTGATATGAATACATATCACAGTCCATAATAGGAATTCTTTACTGATATGAATACATATCACAGTATCATAGTCCATAATAGGAATTCTTTACTGATAAGAATACATATCGCAGTCCATAACTGGAATTCTTTACTGATATGACTACATATCACAGTCCATAACTGGAATTCTTTACTGATAAGAATACATATCACAGTCCATAATAGGAATTCTTTACTGATATGAATACATATCACAGTCCATAATAGGAATTTTTTACTGATATGAATACATATCACAGTCCATAATAGGAATTCTTTACTGATATGAATACATATCACAGTCCATAATAGGAATTCTTTACTGATATGAATACATATCACAGTCCATAACTGGAATTCTTTACTGATATGAATACATATCACAGTCCATAATAGGAATTCTTTACTGATATGAATACATATCACAGTCCATAATTGGAGTTCCTTTACTGATATGAATACATATCACAGTCCATAACTGGAATTCTTTACTGATAAGAATACATATCGCAGTCCATAACTGGAATTCTTTACTGATATGAATACATATCACAGTCCATAATTGGAGTTCCTTTACTGATATGAATACATATCACAGTCCATAATAGGAATTCTTTACTGATATGAATACATATCACAGTCCATAATTGTAGTTCCTTTCATGATATGAATACATATCACAGTCCATAACTGGAATTCTTTACTGATATGAATACATATCACAGTCCATAATAGGAATTCTTTACTGATAAGAATACATATCACAGTCCATAATTGGAATTCTTTACTGATATGAATACATATCACAGTATCATAGTCCATAATAGGAATTCTTTACTGATAAGAATACATATCGCAGTCCATAACTGGAATTCTTTACTGATATGAATACATATCACAGTCCATAACTGGAATTCTTTACTGATATGAATACATATCACAGTCCATAATTGGAGTTCCTTTACTGATATGAATACATATCACAGTCCATAACTGGAATTCTTTACTGATATGAATACATATCACAGTCCATAATAGGAATTCTTTACTGATAAGAATACATATCACAGTCCATAACTGGAATTCTTTACTGATATGAATACATATCACAGTCCATAATAGGAATTCTTTACTGATAAGAATACTATACATATCACAGTCCATAATTGGAGTTCCTTTACTGATATGAATACATATCACAGTCCATAACTGGAATTCTTTACTGATATGAATACATATCACAGTCCATAACTGGAATTCTTTACTGATATGAATACATATCACAGTCCATAATTGGAGTTCCTTTACTGATATGAATACATATCACAGTCCATAATAGGAATTCTTTACTGATATGAATACATATCACAGTCCATAATAGGAATTCTTTACTGATAAGAATACATATCACAGTCCATAACTGGAATTCTTTACTGATATGAATACATATCACAGTCCATAATAGGAATTCTTTACTGATATGAATACATATCACAGTCCATAATAGGAATTCTTTACTGATATGAATACATGTCACAGTCCATAATAGGAATTCTTTACTGATAGGAATACATATCACAGTCCATAATTAGAGTTCTTTACTGATAGGAATACATATCACAGTCCGTAATGGAAGTTCCTTTACTGATAGGAATATATATCATTGTTCCAAAGGTAGTGCCTTTACTGACAAGGATAGTTTTGCTTATTTTGATTAACTTTCAAAAGATTTTACTTTAGACAGAAGCAAACTACAAACATCCATACTTAATTTAAACACTAGTTATTCTTGGAACAGTTCAAAACATAACATAGAAATTATCCAAGAATTAGGAGACAAGTACAGGCTAATTTTGATGACAAACTTGAATAATGCAACTTTCACAGTGTTGAAGAACAACAAGTCATCAAACAAATGGAAATAATGGTATGGAATTATAGTCAGCTGTTTGCAGTAGCGAGTTTAGTTTCTCACACTTTAGTGTTGAAATGTAGCATAAAAATTCAATGACATGTAAAGAGAGTTCAACAAGGTACATTGCATAAGTGTCTGACCACAAATTATGTTGGCATTTGTGTAATGCCGGAGCAGACAATAAAAAAAATAAATCACCTTTTAAACTTGGCATGGGTTAGCATTAAATGCTAGAGTATTTACAACATAAACAAATGGAGAAAAATAATAAAAGATGCACAGCATGTTTCCAAGATGAAGAACTGATGTCTGTAGGAGATTTACTTATCGCATGCCCTAATGCTGACCTTCAAATGTTTTCTCCATGTCCCGTATCCCTGGCTGAGGGTTGTTACGAAGTAGAGTGTACATAGACATGATGATACCTGGAGTGCAGAATCCACACTGTGACCCATGTGACTTCGCAAGTCGCTCCTAAAGATCAAATGAAGATCAAAATTAAATAATAGGACAGTACACTACTGTATAATTGATCGGCAAAGATCAACAGGTCAGCATCTTGTCTGAATCAAAGTAGGTGATTTAATGAAAACAATGATCGTTTTGATATAATTCATGCACACATTTAATAATAACAATGGTCTTTTATTACGAAGTCCATGAATAAAATGTACCCCAATTGGTAGTATGGTCCCATTCATTTGGTTAAATTTAGGTATATATGCCTAATGTGGCCCCTTTTTGTAATATATGGTAAGGTCCCATTTTTTTAAAGAATAAATACACCTTGAAGAGAATCAACAATGACACCCAATACAATAATCGAGTAAAAGATTTCTTAAATGTGGGAAAGGATCAACTGCAAAACCAGTCAGTGCAGTCAATTTAAGACGACCAATTAATGAAAAAGGCCAAATATCTGAGTCCAACATGTAAATAAACAAAAAAATCTCTCAAAGGTGCTGAAGCTCTGCTGGTGGAATTCAAGATAAGACCGTTTCTTCATTTTAACTGGTGAATATTGATACTTTTTCTGAAATTCTTGCATAATAAGAATTTCAAATTATCGTATATACTCGCGTATAAGCCCGTTCGCGTATAAGCCGACCCCCCCCCCCCAAACTGAATTGGTAAAAGTGGTATAAAGTGCATGACCCGCGTATAAGCCGACTCATAATTTTTATACAAACGTTACATCACAAGATGCACAAAGTGAGTTCTGAATACGTGTATTTAGGTAAATCACACTATTAAATAAAATAAAAGTAAGAAATCTAGTTTATATGTTGAAATAAAAACAATTCTGAAGTGTTAAGTCCTAATGGAAATTTAATTAATCCTCATTCTAAAATCATGAATTATAAAAGTTCAATCACTTTTAGAATCCTTCAAAATCGGTCTCTGTATCAGACTCGCCAAACAGTTCACGAAACTCAGCTTCTGTTACGGACGCGCCTTCATCATATACGTCCTCTCCCCCCCCCCCGTACTTGCGTCTCGTTCGCAACAAATTCGCGTGCTGCAGCACAGTTGTTATTTGCTTCTGCATATTCAATAACTTTAAGTTTTAATGCTGCATCATAAGCAGAACGCTTTCTTTTACTTCCAACACTATTCATTTTATCCGATTGAATTGAATATAAACTTCTAGAGAGATTAAACTGAAATAATTTCTTTCAGTAGTAGTATATTATTTATATACCTTATCCTGTAATTATTTATATGTGTGGTTGGTTTTCAATTTGTATTTGATAATTATTTATCATTATTATTTATGTTGTATTTTTTTAACTACGGGTAGTGTGATTCAATTGATCAAACTATGATTGGTTTCAGCGTGGACATTATTCAAGTATTGTGACAGTTTATAACATTGAGCAGAAACCATGTCCACTACCTATATCTCATTAAACAATACATCTGAGAGTTGGCATTTATTAGTTAAGTCATTGGCATTGTGCAACAAAACAAACGTATTATCCCCGAGGCATTTACCACAGCTTAAGCATATGGTAGCTATTGTACAACAATCTTCCGCTAATAAACCACTTTGCTTTACAAACAACTAATCAATAGTTGTATATAAACTGTGGCTCCCGATTACTTCTAAAACACCTGTCAAAGAAATCCAACAAATTATATTGTTTTACAATTATTCACGCTGACTCGTATATTGCACTGTTATTTACCGTTCCTAAGCGTGCGCGCAACAAACCCTTATGGAGCCTCTCGCTATTGTTTCTTGAAGACTGTCATACATGTATTTCTACTCTCGATCAAAATGTTTGTCGTATATACCTTCAGTGTCGTATTTCTTTTATTTCTTTTTACGTAGATTCTTTTCATATGTACATTGAAATAGGCTAGCGTGCATTTCTACGAAACCGTAGAGTTTAATTATTACTGATTAGCTGAGGGTTAAATACTTGACCAGAGATTATTAATATGGCGGTTCTTTTGGAAAATACACGTATTTCCGTAGTTCAAATAACACGTATGGCTGTATACCTTCAGTATCGTAATTCTTTTATTTTTTTACGTAGATTCTTTTCATATTTACACTGAAATAAACTAGCGTGCATTTCTACAAAACCGTAGAGTTTAATGATTACTAATTAGCTGAGGGTTAAATACTTGAATAGATTACTAATATGGCAGTTCTTTTGGAAAATACACGTATTTGCGTGGTTCAAATAACACGTATGGCTGTATTTTCTGGTGGATGGACATCTGTCAAATAGACGTCAAGTACGTTAAAACATGTTTTACATTCATTATCCTACCACTTATGTTAGAAAAAATATTTGAATTACTTCACGACAGGACAAATCTTATCAGCCATGTGGCATCATTAGGCATGTGATCTCATATTTGGCGATCGACGGAAACAATAAATATTGGAAATCGAGGGGAAAAAGCATTATAAATTTCAGATTTGGAACTTGACCCGCAGATAAGCCGACCCCCCCCCCTCCTTCCAGGCCATATTTTTGTCCTAAATTTCTCGGCTTATACGCGAGTATATGCGGTAGCCACCGTGGCAGCCATATTGGATGGATGATCAGTATCATTTCCATTCTGGGCAAACTATGCATAATCAGAAGACTGTTGACAGTTCATTCAGAATTAGTGATAAGATTTTCAATACATCATGTCAGCCATATTGAATGTATGTGTGGCATCATTTTCGTTAGGTTCAACTAGATATCATTTGTGGTTTTCTGGTGAAAACTTTGTTAATATAATCATCAATTCTGACAGCAGCAATAATAAGATTTCAAGATGGCCACCATGGTTGCCATAGACTTGCTTCAGACTTGCACCATTTTGATTGAGGACAAACTAGATATCATAAAAAGGTCTTCTGGTGAAAACTCCATGTTGATAAGGAATTTTCATTCAGGCAAAGGCTGCTATGGTGGCCAAATTAGAGGTCAGATTGGTGCCATTTTGATTCAGTACCGACTATATATCATAATTAGTCTTCTGCTGAAGTCCTAATGTTGTCCTGACTAGCTATTTAGGAAGGAGTATTTCAATATGGCTGCCATTGTGGCAATCCTAGATATCACAATGGCATCATTTCATTTGTGTATCAATCAGACATCATAAGACATCTTTCAGTGAAAACCCTCAATATATATAACAAACAATTCAGTGATAACAAAATTTGTAGGGGTCCCAGGTGGCTGAGTAGTCAAAAGTGCTAACCTTTACCAATCATCTCACCTGTTTGCATTGGTTTGAGTCTCATGATCAGTGAATGTGGATATGTGAGAAAACTGTCAACCATGTCTAGCCTATCATTTGCTGAGAAATGGCATTAAACCACAAAACAATAAGATTTTAAATATAGCTACATGGTGGCTATATTTTATGTCAGAAAGTGGAACTATTTTCAGCTAGGAATAAGTAGACAGCCAAAAAGGACTTCTGGTGAATACCCCATGCCCATCTAACTTTCTGTTCAAGAAGATTAGCAATAACATTTTCGAAATGGCTACAATGGATATTGTATTGGACATAAAATAAAATCCATTTTCATACAGATGCAACGAGAAATCATATGTACACTTTCTAGTTGTTGTTGTTGTAGTGTCTAACACCATTTTTCAGCACAAGATAGGCTATACATGGAGACCAGTATTAATGGTGGAGGAAAGATTTTCAAGTGGTGAAACACCAATGTCGATACAACCAACAATTCAGGAGAGTAGTAAAAAGACTTTCAAGCAAAACCCCAATGTAAACAGAACAATCCATTCAGGAGTGTAGTAAAGAGTTTCAAGCGAAACCTTAATGATGATATAACCATCCATTTAGGAGTGTAGTAAAAAGAGCTTTTCAAGATGGCTACCATGGCAGCCATACTGAATGGGACAGCAGCACTAATTACATTTCAAACTAACCTGATCTTGAGATGAATGTGTGTGTAAAGATTAATGGTAAATTCTCTTCATATTATGAGACCTGCAAAATATTGTAAACACCAGGGACTTAGGTGTAGAAAACCCACACAAGTTTAGAAGGTCACAGTGAAGTTAGATAGGAAACAATTAGAAAAAAAGAAGGCTATTAATAGTAAAATCTGGAATTTGCTCATAAAATCAGTACAAGGTGTCTCAACCACACTACTGTAACTGTTTGAATGAAGGCTGGCGATTTTTGGTTAACGTGTTGACAAATGCATGAATAATATAGGTGGCCACGGACAGAACAGCTGAAGGACCAAACCCAGGAAAGCAGAGGGCTCAGTCATCTCTAGATATCATGGAAACAAGAAGCTTGCAACATACTTCTTTGATGTAAAAGTGTAATGGAGTGACAAGGAAAGTTAATGTGATGGAAACAAACTCTTGACAGTGGAATCAGAAAGATGAAGGCAGTAAACAGCATTGGGATCAGAAATGGCATCAAAGACTGGACAGTCAAATCAGGTAGATGGGGGAAGTAAACAGCATTGTGAGTCCATCCAAGATCAGAAATAGAAGCAATGTCTGAACAGTGTTGTCAGGTAGACAATGGCAGAAGACAAGGTTGGGAGTCAATCCAAGATCAGAAATGGTAGCAAAGACTGGGCAGTGTTATCCAGTAAACAATGGCAAAAGACAAAGTTGGGAGTTCATCCAAGATCAGAAATGGTAGCAAAGACTGGACAGTGGTTTGGAATCCATTCATGATCAGAAATGGCAGCAAAAACTGGACAGTAATTGGGACTCCATCCATAATCAGAAAGCAAATTTTTAAGTAAATTGTTTCTCCGAGAATACTTACCCGATCACATTACATTAGGGATATAAGCCTGCTACCTCGCGAATCCAGCCCTACTAAAAGACAAAAAATTGTCTTTTCTATCTCATATAAACAAAGGGCAATAGCTCTTGCCCCTTACTTCCCCTTGCCACTGCCAGGTGTCGCTAGTTTTTAAGCTGAGCGATATAGATAATATACAAGGATGCTCGCATGGCGGTGTGGTTGGAAGGGTTTTTAAGTAATGTGATCGGGTAAGTATTCTCGGAGAAACATAATTTACTTAACTATTTGCTTTTTCCTTCAAATACGTTCCCGATCACATTACATTAGGAGAATAGGTAATAGGAGGAGGGATCGCTGAGCATCCGACCTCCACCCCGGGTATCCTCCAGGGAATGATGGCTGGAAATAAGGGTAATATTTGGCCTGATGTCAATAGTTGCGTCTTTGTTTCTTGGACCAAACAACACATCTGTTCAAAGGTGGACTGTTGGACCAAGTCAGCCTTATTTTCCTCCATTGCCGCTGATGTGACTGTGGTTGTGGCTGATGGTTGCAAACAACAAACTTTAGGTGGGGGGAGGACCCCAACATCCCCCACAACACTTGCAATGGAGGCTGACTTCAGATGTAAACTAAGGACATCAATGTACCTTTCTTCGACTTATTCCGTCTATCCCTCCCTTTTGCTGCCTTCTGGACTACATCAGCCCACATTTGCTCTGTCCAAGTATTACTCATGCTGCATGGCATAGATGATGTACACTTGGTACATACAATACAAGATTCATGGTTGTCTTCTTTAGCTTTGAACTTTATGCATTTCAAGCATTTGGTTGACATTTCTACTAAAACGACACAAGAAGAGAAAACAAAGCACAAATTAGCAACTCAGTATGTCATTAATTTGCTAATACCACAGCCGTTACTAACGGAATTAGTGAAATTATTCAGTGTCGCGTTAACTCTAAAATGATGACACGCATACCGCGACAGCGTGTTGCAGCGTGGTCTCAATAGACAAAGTCCGTAAAAGGTGACAAAGTCACTCAAATTTGGAACAAATTGTAAAATAATGTATACAACCTGTAGAAGAATAATTCCCCAACACAATAAATCCAAATGAAACTACGGATGGACCAATTTAATTTGCTTTGATTGTCGGAGGTTAAAATGTCGGTGTTATCCGTACAAGCGAAGCTTAAAAACTAGCGACACCTGGCGGTGGCAAGGGGAGGTAAGGGGCAAGATTTATTGCCCTTTGTCTATATGAGATAGACAGAAAAGACGATTTTTCATCTTTTAGTAGGGCTGGATTCACGAGGTAGCAGTCATATCCCTAACATAATGTGATCGGGGAACGTATTTGAAGGAGAAATGGCTTTAAGTAACAACCATGTATGAGTGAAAAGGAGATCACTATAACCATTACTGTACATGGGTAAAGGGAGAGCTAGGATAGCAACAGAATGGTGCCAGTACATTGCATGACCTTTTCATTAAGCAATAAATGTGCTACAAGTTTGCCTGCTTATCAAGACAGAAGTCATATGTAAGTAGATAACCCTTCAATAGCAAACACAGGGCTAAATCCCCTAGTCCATCAGTGTACAACTTGCAGCTCATGCCTAGACAGAATGCTCATTCAAGCGGTTTTGTAAATACTTTCCACTTTGTGCCATTTTTCAAGTCTGAGTTCTGCCTTCATTGTAAACAAATATCTTGCATCTCAACTGCCTATTTTGTTGTGTGATAAGTTAATTAATGACATCCTTATTCTTAATTTTAATGGACAGTTATTCCTTCAATGTTTAATACTTAAACTTTATTGCATTTCATTTCAAGTAAATGTTTGTTTCTTCCTAGTTATTATATAACTTTTTCTATTCTCTTTGATCAGCCTCGTGTGTGCATTAAAGTTACATGTAAATTTCACACCAAAAAAACATGCATTTGAAGATTTCAGCACCATTTCACCAATGTGTAAAATTGATTTTACAAAAATATTTCATCAAAGTAGACTCTACAATAACATTTCAAAATGATTCAACAGCTGTCAGTATTTTTAAGCATCTTAGATCATTTAAATGACATCCTTAGAATTTTTCCAAAAACCCCAATCACTTTTTCACCATGAGAAAAGCAAGGAAAATCTTTATTACTATTTTTACTCTTTTCCAGGACTCTGCAATGTAAATACATTCTTCAGGTACTTATTTTAAATGATGGCTATCTATGACATACTGACATCATAAAAATTTAAATTCCAGCTGAATTTGAAATCCAGATACTGAATTGGTGAATCTAAATAATAAATTCAAAAATTCTATTAAATTATTGCTATTCATCACAACAGTTTTGGTATGCCATTATTGCATACCTGTACCGGGTGTAGTCCGTTTTTCACACTGCCAATTCCTTCAACAGTGGTGACTGCCATGCTATGAACAGAACACACAGGTAGAAGGCAGGCATTTGCTGAAAAGTGTCTGCGATATAGATGAAGGAAAATATTAATTCAATAGATATATTGATAGCAAATTATGACATATACTGATTATAATTGATAACAAGGCATTGAGGATTGTACATTAAAAAATCAAATGAACGCATAACAGTTACATACTTCTTATGTTTTCTAAGTCTTGGAGAGAAAGCCATACAAATTCAGTCTTCTCATTACCTTTTTAAGTTGCCATATTAAGTTAAAAGTACATGGCTAAGTCAATGCAACAAAAACAAAATATATTATGGTCTTTAAAATATTGATGGCTAAGAAAAGGAGTTTGAAGCAGCTGCAAACAGTAAAATCTGAAGGCTGAAAATTATTGCATATTTTCAAGGACTTCACATGATACAAGTACCATATTCAACTGATCACATACTAAGAAATGACATAAGCATCTATGTCAGATTCAATTTATCACACTATAACATGACATAAAGCACATATTTCATATTCAATTATCACACTTTAACATGACATAAAGCACCTATTTCATATTCAATTTATCACACTATAAAATAACATAAAGCACTTATTTCATATTCAATTATCACATGATATAAAGCACATATTTCATATTCAATTTATCACACTTAAACATGACAAAAAGCATATTCAATTTATCACACTATAACATGACATAAGCACCTATTTCATATTTATTTTATTACACTGTAACATGATATAAACACATATTTCATACTGAAATATTACATTGCAACATGACAAAAAGCCCTTATTTCATATTCTGTAGAATACATTTGACATATTTCATATTCAATTTATCACAAAATAACAAGATAAAAAAACATTTCATATTCAGCTGATTGTATGACACAGGTGCCTATGTCATATACAATTTATCACATCATATTAGATAACTAAGTTGACATGAATGCTGTCAATATGCATATTATAGATATTTCTTACTCATCCACATGTCCATATTACAGGTAACAAAGTTGACGTGAAAGTGGCCAAAAAATATTATAATTATGTTGACAGGAAAGCTACCATAATCATTTTACAATTAACAAAGATGACATGACAGCTGTCAATATGCATATTACAGGTAACTATGTTGACATGAAAGCTGTCAATAAGCATATTATATATAACTAAGTTGACATGAAAGCTGTCAATATGCATATTACATGCACAATTATGTTGACATGAAAGCTGTCACTAAGTATGTTATTGATAACAATGTGGACAAGAAAGCTGTAAATATATTACATGTAACAAAGTTGACATGAGAAGATGTCAATATGTATATTACAAATAACTAAGTTGACATGAAAGCTATCAATATGCAATTACATATAATTAAGTTGACAATAAAGTTGTCAATATGTATATTACACACATTTCTCACTGAACCAAAGACATATGCTAGTAAACACAGGAATGCTTTTTGGAAAATTCACTTATCAAACTCTGAAAATTCTATCGCAATACTTTTCTTATCCTATTAATGTAATTCACACATACAGTACCCACAACCTCTTTTCAGCACAAGATAGGCTATACATGGCGACCATTATTAATGGTGGAGGAAGAACCTGGAAAACCCCGAAAAGAACCACCAACCCATGAGAAGCTACTGGTAAGCTTTCTCACATACCCACATTGGCCGAATCCTAGACTCGAACCCACGCAGAGGTGAGATGGCAGTGATCCGTAATGGACAGCGCTTAAGACCACTCGGGGCCCCACCTACTCTTTTAATCGTATTAATGTTTTTGGCACATACAATACACATATTTCCACACTCTTGTAATCCCATTAAAATTAATAGCACATACATTACCTCCCACTCTTTTAATCACATTAATGTTATTGACACATATCACACCCACATACTCTTTAATTCTCATTAATGTTATTGACACATACAGTACCAACACCCAGAGTCTTTAAGTCCTAAAGTTCAAGCTTCATTTGATACCTCAGCCTCAAATACTATACAAAATGTATGTTCCATTAAAACCTCTGGTTTCAGCCTTAAATACTGTAGTTATTTTCAGATTCCACAACCTCTGCCTAAAGTAAACTTGGTATGCTGTGCTCCATTAAAATCTCTGCCTAAAGTAATATTGTAGTATTGTAATTCTGTGCTCCATTAAAACCTCTGCCTAAAGTAATATTGGTACTCTGTGCTCCATTAAAACCTCTGCCTAAAGTAATATTGGAATTCTGTGCTCCATTAAAACCTCTGCCTAAAGTAATATTGTACTCTGCACTCTTAAAACCTCTAAATGTACTCATCAATAATATATCTATATAAAAACATCCAAAATTACTGCAATAACGTTCATGACTTAATTACATGTCACAACATGCAACTTCTAAGATTTGCTCATTGGGAATGTACATGCTGTATAACAATCCATCTATTAGTATTACAAGGTAATATTAATGTCACTCAAATGTGTTTTATCAGTATCAAGTTGTGCTTTATCAGTATCAAGCTGTTTTATCAGTATCAAGCTGTTTTATCAGTATCAAGCTGCTTTATCATTATCAAGCTGTGTTTTATCAGTATGAAGTTGCATTTTTTCAGTATCATGCTGTCTTATCAGAATAAAGTTGGGTTTTATCAGTATCAAGCTGCATTTTATCAACATCAAGCTGTGTTTTATCAGTATAAAGATGAGTTTTATTGGTATCAAACTGTGTTTTATTAGTATAAAGATGTGTTTTATAAGTATCAAGCCATGTTTAATAAGTATCAAGTTGTGTTTTGTCTTTATCAAGTTGTGTTTTATCAGTATAAAGCTGCATTTTTTCAATGTGAAGCTGTATTTTATCAATGTCAGGCTGTGTTTTACCAGTTTTAAGTTGCATTTTATCAGTATCATGCTGTCTTATCAGAATAAAGTTGGGTTTATCAGTATCAAGCTGCAATTTATCAATATCAAGCTGTGTTTTATCAGTATCAACCTGTGTTTCATCAGTATAAATATGTGTTTCACCAGTATATAGATGTTTTATCAGTACCAAACAGTGTTTTATCAGTATAAAGATGTGTTTTATCAGTATCATGCTGTGTTTCATCAATATCATGTTGTGTTTTATCAGTATCAAGTTGTGTGTATCAAGTTGTGTTTTATCAGTATAAAGATGTGTTGTATCAGTATCAAGCTGTGTTATCAATATCAAACTGTGTTTTATCAATATCAAGTTGTGTTTTATCAATATCAAGCTGTGTTTTATCAGTATCAAGTTGTGTGTATCAAGTTGTGTTTTATCAGTATCAAGCTGTGTTTTATCAATATAAAGTTGTGTTTTATCAGTATAAAGATGTTTTATCAGTATAAAGATGTTTTATCAGTATGAAGTTTGATTTTATCAGTATCATGCTGTCTTATCAAAATAAAGATGGATTTTATCAGTATCAAGCTGCAGTTTATAAATATAAAGCTGCAATTTATCAATATAAAGTTGTGTTTTATCAGTATAAAGATGTGTCTTATCAGTATCAAGATGTGTTTTGTCAATGTCAAGCTGTGTTTTATCAGTATCAAGTTGCATTTTATCAGTATCAAGTTGTGTTTTATCAGTATAAAGGTAATATTTTATCAGTATCAAGCTGTTTTGTCAGTACCAAGTTGTGTGTATCAAGTTGTGTTTTATCAGTATCAAGCTGTGTTTTATCAGTATCAAGCTGTTTCATCATTATCAAGATGTGTTTTATCAATGTCAAGCTATGTTTCATCAGTCATAAAAAATGTGTTTCATCAGTATGAAGATGTTTTATCAATATCAAGCTGTGTTTTATCAGTATAAAGATGTGTTTTATCAGTATCAAGCTGCATTTTATCAGTATCAAGCTGTGTTTCATCAGTATCAAGCCATGTTTAATAAGTATCAAGTTGTATTTTATCAATGTCAAGCTGTGTTTTATCAGTATCAAGCTGTATTTTATCAGTATAAAGATACGTTTTTTATCAGTATCAAGATGTGTTTTATCAATGTGAAGCTGTGTTTTATCAATGTCAAGCTGTGTTTTATCAGTATCAAGTTGCATTTTCTTAGTATCATCCTGTCTTATCAGAATAAAGTTGTGTTTTATCAATATCAAGTTGTGTTTTATCAGCATAAAGATGTTTTATCAGTATGAAGATGCTTTATCAGTACGAAGCTGTGTTTTATCAGTATCAAGCTGTGTTTTATCAGTATCAAGCTGCGTTTTATCAGTATCAAGCTGTGTTTCATCAGCATAAACATGTGTTTTTTCAGTATGAAGATGTTTTATCAGTATGAAGATGCTTTATCAGCACGAAGCTGTGTTTTATCAGTATCAAGCTGTGTTTTATCAGTATCAAGCTGCGTTTTATCAGTATCAAGCTGTGTTTTATCAGTATAAACATGTTTTTTCAGTATGAAGATGTTTTATCAGTACCAAGCTGTGTTTTATCAGTATAAAGATGTGTTTAATCAGTATCAAGCTGTGTTTTAAGAGTATCAAGCTGTGTTTTCTCAATGTCAAGTTCTGTTTTATCAAGCTGTTTTATCAGTATCAAGCTGTGTTTTATCAGTATCAAGCTGTGTTTTATCAGTATAAAGATGTGTTTCATCAATATCAAGCTGTATTTTATCAGTATCAAGTTGTGTTTAATCAATGTCAAGCTGTGTTTTATCATTATCAAGTTGTGTTTTATCAATATCAAGTTGTGTTTTATCAGTATCAAGCTGTGCTTTATCAGTATAAACATGTGTTTTTTCAGTATGAAGATGTTTTATCAGTACCAAGCTGTGTTTTATCAGTATAAAGATGTGTTTAATCAGTATCAAGCTGTGTTTTAAGAGTATCAAGCTGTGCTTTCTCAATGTCAAGTTCTGTTTTATCAAGCTGTTTTATCAGTATCAAGCTGTGTTTTATCAATGTGAAGCTGTGTTTTATCAGTATCAAGCTGTGTTTTATCAGTATAAAGATGTGTTTCATCAATATCAAGCTGTATTTTATCAGTATCAAGTTGTGTTTTATCAATGTCAAGCTGTGTTTTATCATTATCAATTTGTGTTTTATCAATATCAAGTTGTGTTTTATCAGTATCAAGCTGTCTTTTATCACTGTCAAGCTGTGTTTTATCAGTATAAAGATGTGTTTCATAAGTATCAAGCTGTGTTTTAAGAGTATCAAGCTGTGTTTTCTCAATGTCAAGCTGTGTTTTTTCAGTATCAAGATGTGTTTTATTAGTATCAAGTTGTTTTATCAAGCTGTTTTATCAGTATCAAGCTGTGTTTTATCAGTTAAGCTGTCTTTTATCAGTATCAAGCAGTGTTTTTTTCAGTATCAAACTGTTTTATCAGTATCAAGCAGTGTTTCATCAGTATCAAGCTGTTTTATCATTATCAAGTTGTGTTTTTTCAGTATCAAGATGTGTTTTAATAGTATCAAGCTGTATTTTATCAGTATCAAGCTGTTTTATCAGTATCAAGCTGTGTTTCATCAGTATCAAGATGTGTTTTTTTCAGTATCAAGCTGTGTTTTATCAGTATCAAGCTGTGTTTCATCAGTATTAAGATGTATTTTATCAGTATCAAGCTGTGTTTTATCAGTATCAAGTTGTGTTTTTTTTTCAGTATAATGATGTGTTTCATCAGTATAAAGATGTTTTATCAGTATCAAGATGTGTTTCATCAGTATGAAGATGTATTTTATCAGTATCAAGCTGTGTTTTATCAGTATCAAGATGTGTTTAATCAGTATAAAGAAGTGTTTCATCAGTATGAAGATGTTTTATCATTATCAAGTTGTGTTTTTTTCAGTATCAAGATGTGTTTTATCAGTATCAAGCTGTGTTTTATCAGTATCAAGTTGTGTTTTATCAATGTCAAGCTGTGTTTTATAAGTATCAAGTCATGTTTAAAGTGTATGAAGATGTCATTAATCAGTATCAAGCAGTGTTTTATTAGTATCAAGCTGTCTTTTATCAATGTCAAGCTGTGTTTTATCAGTATCAAGCTGTGTTTTATCAGTATCAAGCTGTGTTTTATAAGTATCAAGTCATGTTTAAAGTGTATGAAGATGTCATTAATCAGTATCAAGCTGTGTTTTATCAGTATCAAGCTGCATACAAAATTGGGAAGAAATCCAAATCAAATTAACTTAGCCATCATGACAGAATGGATCTGAAAACTAAAACTCTATTACATAATAACTATTAGATAATAACATTTGAAAGATGATAATCAAATGCAGCAAAGAAATTATAAACATCAGGCTGTCTATCATACAGCCAGGACTCACAAACAGCCAAGGACACAAAAAAGGCCTAGTAGACAGCCAAAGACTCGCAACTGCCTATCAGGAACAGCAATGGCCTCACAAACAGCCAAGGATTCAAATATGCCTAGCAGACACAGTCAGGGACTCACAAAGAGCCAACCAGACAGCCAAGGACTCACAATCTGCTTATCAGGCACAGCCAAGGACTCGCAAACAGCCAACCAGACAGCCAAGGACTCACAATCTGCCTATAAGACACAGCCAAGGACTCACAAGCTGCCTAGCAGACACAGCCAAGGACTCACAGCCAACCAGACAACCAATGACTCACAATCTGCCTATCAGAAACAGCCATGGACTCACAAGCTGCCTATCAGACACAGACAAGGACTCACAAGCTGCCTATCAGAAACAGCCATGGACTCACAATCTGCCTATCAGACACAGACAAGGACTCACAACAATCAAGCATAATATCCATTTTGTTTGAATTCCAATAATAATGAAGGGATTTCCCATACAGAAATGAAAAGAATTTACCATACAGAAATGAAAAGAATTTACCATACAGAAATGAAAAGAATTTACCATATAGACATGAAAAGGATTTCCCATACAGAAATGAAAAGAATTTACCATACAGAAATGAAAAGAATTTACCATATAGACATGAAAAGAATTTACCATATAGACATGAAAAGGATTTACCATACAGAAATGAAAAGAATTTACCATATAGACATGAAAAGGATTTCCCATACATAAATGAAAAGAATTTACCATATAGACATGAAAAGAATTTACCATATAGACATGAAAAGGATTTACCATACAGAAATGAAAAGAATTTACCATATAGACATGAAAAGGATTTCCCATACAGAAATGAAAAGAATTTACCATATAGACATGAAAAGGATTTCCCATACAGAAATGAAAAGAATTTACCATATAGACATGAAAGGGATTTCCCATACAGAAATGAAAAGAATTTACCATATAGACATGAAAAGGATTTCCCATACAGAAATGAAAAGAATTTACCATATAGACATGAAAAGGATTTCCCATACAGAAATGAAAAGAATTTACCATATAGACATGAAAGGGATTTCCCATACAGAAATGAAAAGAATTTACCATATAGACATGAAAGGGATTTCCCATACAGAAATGAAAAGAATTTACCATATAGACATGAAAGGGATTTACCATACAGAAATGAAAAGAATTTACCATATAGACATGAAAAGGATTTACCATACAGAAATGAAAGGAATTTTACAATACATAATGAAAGGGATTTACTATGCAAACATGCAAGGCATTTCCCATACACAAACGAAAGGGATTTACAATACAGAAATAAAAGTTGATGAGACTAACAATCGCAGGCTAACATGTTGATGGATGATGATGCTGAATGATGCCAGTCTAACTCAGCCAGGTCCACAGCATATACCAAATCTGGTTGAAATAAAATAAGCAAGGGAAACTAAAGGTATATAACTTAGCTAGTGCAAAAGGCTGACAAGCTAAACATAACAAATCAATGATGTCAAATAAAAAGGAATAAAGGATACTGTATTTTCCTTCTGTATGAGTCATATCTGGATACCATCACAGTGCAGGCTCCACATCCTCCCTCCCCACATCCTAGCTTCGTCCCAGTCAAATGTACTGATACACAAGTCAAGGAAAATTTAGAAACCCCTCCTTCTACAGTACTTTGTAAAACACATCTAACCATATTTCCCCCATTTGGACCCTTACCCAAAATTTTGATCCTCTTAGTGGTAAGAACTGCCACAGAAGAAAAATGACACGTAGCAAAATCAAGATAACAAACATAATTGTTTTATTAAAAGATCAGCATGTAATACTTTTTTTTTTATAAAATGTTCATTACTTATTATTAATGTATCATTAAACATATATTTATACCTGATAAATGGGTGTCTGTGTGTGTGATTTGGATTTTTAATGTAGCTTTACAAATTCTTCAGTCACATCGCTATGTCTGCAGTGTGGCAGTTTAAAGTGATGTCTAGCATGATGTCCCAACCAGTCACATTATCCTGACACCAGGCCGACCAGTCCTAACACTAACCTCTTAATGCTGAGCGCCACGCGAGGTAGCTGCAAGTACCATTTTTGTAAGTGTTTGGTATGACTCGGCCTGGGATCAATCCCTCGAACAATCGCATAAAGGCATACCCTGATAAAGGAAGAAAGGAACAAAAATTCACAACTATTTTGGCCAATTGAAAAGTTTTAACAAATATAACACAACTGGTATATTGCTGAAAAATGATTTGTGGACAACAGCATCTAGCAAGTTTTACCTCTAAAATATTTTATGAAAAATGGGCCTGAGTATGTTACATGTATATATCCTATAGCTATATATGTGTGTGTGTGTGTATGTTACATGTATATAACTGGGTATGTTATATGTATATCTTTTATGTATATGTGTACCTTACATGTATATACCTGGGAATTTTACATGTATATATCTTATATGTATATATATATATGTATGTTACATGTATTTACCTGGGTGTGTTATTTGTGTATATTTTTTCAATGGACAGAACAAGTGTTTTTTATCTTTGTGTCACACTCTGCTGGAAGAGGAAGACAGACAATGTGGTAAGTAATGTGTGTGTGATTTAGATTTTTAACACTTTTTTCTGTCATATCGCTTTGATGTATGCAGTGTGTCAGTTTATAGTGATTTCTAGCACTGGTGTATAATGCGCATACATACAGCATGATGTCCTACCAACTCACATTTTATAATCCTGACACCAGGCCGCCAAGTCCAAACACTAGCCTCTTAATGCTAAGCACCAAGCAAGGCAGCAGTAAGTACCATTTTTTATAAACCTTTGGTTGGACACAGCCAGGGTTCAATCCTGCAACCTCCCACATCCAATATGGTAAGTTAGTCGCATACAACAATGTTATACTGGATACATTTTGTCCTTAAGTACTGAAGAAGGGTCGTCTCAGGATCTGCATTATTCTCTACAACCTGCAGAAGAAAACAATTCTATGAGGGACCTGATTATCTGTAAAGGAGATACTCAGATGTATCAAAAGCACTTTATAGGTTTTAGAATGAATCCACTTGTGTATACCATATGTACAAACCTATCAACTACAAATCAAAAAGTGTAGCTCCTTATCTTGTTATGAATAATTTGTAGTTGTTGGTTTTTTCTCCATGATTATTATGTTAAATATCACTGCCTTTTGTAATTGACCTAGTCCAAAATTAAGTTCATTATGTACCTGACAAGAGACATTGTTTTGTAAACAACAGAACAGAACGAGTTTTTTGAGATATGAGTCGTCTCTCGGCCGAACTTTTGCTTTGAGTTGCAAGCTAAAATTCGGGTTACGAGCCAGCTTCAGATACCCCACCTCTAGTTGGCGCAGCGAACGTCACAGTGAACGCATGAACATCCGCAAAGCATCCCGTGTCTCACTCGTTCACTTTAAGCGGTCAGCTCGCAGTGGAATCATTAGTGTTGTGCTCGCATTTGTGCTTGCGGTTATTTTGCAAAGAAGCAGATGATATGCATTGAATTAAAGAAAGAAATTATGGAAAAACATGACCAAGGTGTGCGTGTAGTCGACTTGACGAAGCAGTACAAGCGTAGCACTTCCACGATCTGCACCATACTGAAGCAGAAGGAGTCAATAAAGGCTATCACGCTAGCCAAGAACATTAAAATAATTAATAAACAGCAGACATATCTCCATGAAAATATGGAGAAGCTGCTGATGGTGGGTTGACTGAGAGGCAGCTCACCGGAGATACCACAACGGAGGCTATAATCTGCGAGAAGGCACGAGCTATTTACGCTGATTTGCTGCAGGTTCTCTACCTTCCACCCAACATCACCCCTATCCTGCAGCCCATGGACCAGCAGGTGATTTCTAATTTCAAGAAGCTCTTTACCAAGCACCTGTTCCGACGTGGATTTGAGGTGATGGAGAGCACAAACCTCAACCTTAAAGAGTTCTGGAAGGACCACTATAACATCAGGATATGCTTCAGAATTATCGATATTGCGGTGTTTTTGGAGGTCCGGAACGGATTAATTCTATTTCAATTCAATTCAATGGGGAAAATGGATTTGACATACGAGTAATTTGACTTACGAGCTCTGTCACAGAACGAATTAAATTCATAAGTCAAGGCCCCACTTTATATATATATATATATATATATATATATATATATATATATATATTCCTTATGGTTATTGATTGACTATTCATTCAGAGCATTATCAATGGTAGTAAACAGTCATGTTTATTTGGGTTTAAGAAATACCTGGTCTTCATAATATTTACAATTCTTTTATAATAATTTTAGCAATGGATTTTATCTTATTACTTAGAATATTCTAGAAATGAAACTTTAACCCTCATCTTGGTTCTACTTTTGTAACCTAGCTTCTTATATCGTGTTGTTTTCTTGAGAAATTACTCATTCATGCATTCAACATCTGAGGTAGATTATCAGTTATATTGTTTGTACATGTATTCAGAATTTCATTTTGGTGGGATTATTTATTCAAATTATTACTTATTGGAAAATTCATCTACCGGAATAACATTTTTAACTGTTACATTAATTCTGAATTATATTTATATTTAGATTTCAGGAGAATTTTTTTGGGGGGATTACATTATTATGTTACATCAAAAGAGCATTTGCACATCATCACAATTCAGGTCATTGGTACATAACCACATCTGAGACTACAGGCACATCAACACATTCAATATTGAAACTGATTTGAAATAACACTGGAATTCAGTAGGAACTTAATACATTCGGACTTTTTTTTTTAGACATATTTGGAATTTAATTCACTTTATTGAATGAAAATAAATTATTTCTTGAATGTTACAAAATTTGTTGGTTTTTGTTCTTTTCTATTACTTAGTTTAAGATCATAGAGTCGTAATAATCTACTGTCCCAAAATGTGCCAGCAGTTCAGTGTACAGGTTGTCTGGTCTGCTGATTAATCCTAACAAACTGCAGGGTCAATGAGAGATGCATCCCACCCATTCAAAAATCACTCCCAAGTATTGCATAAAAACTGATTTTGCTATAACAAATGTCTTATCTCAATAATAGTTCTATTACAGACTAACACTATATACTCATAAAACTAGGTCACGGCTGTGTATGTTAAGCGTTTTCTGACTGTTTGAAGGCTTTTGTAAAAAAAATTTAATTTGACAGCAGAAACTTTTTTTTACATGTCCGAGTTAACATGTTTACAAAATGGATATGCATGCAATGTAAAAAATTTTATCACAGTCTTTAACCTGAATATCACAGTCTCTGACCTGAACCTAATATCACTGAAAACCATTCAAGTTGTCTCAATGTCTAAATATACCCATGTGCTAAGTTTGGTTAATCTATAATGCCTATTCATTTTTTCTTAAAAGAATCTTATTTTGTTCGATCATTCATAGATATGTCCACAGAATGGGCTTGATAAAAATCTATTCATATTTGTTATTTTGTTATCAGGCAAACTTGCTAGTACAGCTAAAAACCTGCGACAAGACCTCTGACATTTAGTACTATTCAGTTTATATTTTTATACAACTAAAAATACAGTTTTATCCAAATTTAATTGTGTATGTACAAATCATTTGTTCATAGGCTCAATGGCTAACAAAATGTAAGAGACAGAGACTTATTGCATTATTGATTTTATTTTTATTTATTTTATTTTTACTGATTTTATTTTTATTGATTTTTTTATTAAATGAAGGTAACAACATGTATTATGAGAAATTATTAGAAACAGTGTAAAGGCGGCCTTATTTGACGAGTACTTATCGTTATCTGCATTAGAGCTTATCTGAACTTAGTATTCTTTATAACTATTTAGCTGTAGTAGTTGTAGTAGTGTTTAACGCCATTTTTCAGCACATGATTGGCTATACATGGCAGCCAGTATTAATGGTGAAGAACCCGGGAAAATCCCCAGAAAGAATCACTGAACCATGAAACGTTACTGGCAAACTTTTTCACATACCCACATTTGCTGAATCTGAGACTTGAACCTACGCAGACAGAGGTGAGATGACAGTGATCAGTAACAAAGAGTGATCCGTAATGGAGAGCGCTTTAGACCACTCGGGGCCCCTTTAGTTTAAGTAGTAAGCCCTCTTACCATTATATCTCCAAATCCCGTAAACAATTCAATCAATGTGAAAATGTGTTTTACTTTCGGAATATTAGATAATCTTCAGTCTGTTATTAAAGAGCTAAATTTAGTTATTTCAGATGATATAGTATATGTATAAGTTTTAAAAGAGAGGATATATTTGTGTATAAATTTTCTAAATGTTCTCAATTAATTTAATAATATATATAGTATGTTTATGATTAAAAAAAACTGTATTAGTGCCTATTTGATGTAACTGCACTATTGGTAATTAGTCACAAGCAAAAGAATTTTTCTTTTCTATATATAAAGGATCTCTGATACCTCTCATTCTTCATGCTGACTCCCTGCACTAACTAAACAAAGGTTGCTTATGCACCCAGTACTTTTGTGATTAATTCCTGAATGTCAGAATACTTATTTGGTCAGTGCTGTGATGTTTGGTGTCACCGCCATTTTAAAAGAGCGAATGTCGAATTTAATGAACATGTCATGGTGCAGCAAAATGGCAAGTGACCGGAGAGCTCAAAACGTCATGGGCTGCAATGGAAGACAGTACGCCATAAAACTCGAGCACATGTATCAAATTCAGTCCAGTTGCACTTTATGAAAAACAAAAACCTGGTCCAATGTTGTGAAAACCATGCTAGTAATTGATCAAATCATTTGAGTTGCATAATTTTATTACTGTATTTTTGAATCGTTTGGAATTTCGTGTACTTTGCTTGTCTAATGGTAACCAATCAGTTGGGAGTAAGCTTCCCTAATTTGTTTAGTGTAACGCTTTGTTTTCCTCTTGGTGTATTGATTTTGATGGTGGAACATAAAGGATTGAGGTAGGGTTGTGTGGATAGAGCTTTTATCGAAAGCAGCCTTCGAGCCAACCCTACCATGAGAGCCTTAGAGCAACATAGGCTTGCTGCTGTGAGGGGTCCAGCCTAGTGTTTGCTAGTATGATTCCTAGCACCAGTTTTACAGCAGTCCCAAAAATGGGGTGGGGGAATGGGAGCCTTAGTTTAAGGAGCTCAGAGCAACATAGTTTTGCTACTGTGAAGGGTCCATCCTGGTGATTGCAAGTATATGTTCCCTAGCCACAAGTTTAACATCCCCCCCAAACAAAAAATGGAGGGGGGGGGAATGAATGAATTATGGTTTTAAGTGAAACCGGCCACAAATGATCATTTGTTCACTATTTTACCAATTAATATGGTAGTGATTTAGATTTTCCTGTGAGGAAGGAATGGTGCCACATCCCCACGGGCGTTTATGCATACATAGTATGCTATTTAATTTGGTCATCATGCCGCAGCCCAATAAGGGGCTATCGACATGAATGAAAGACCTATCAAACAATCGGAGGATGCAGAGCTAGAGGTGCAATGACACCAAATGATGACTAGTAAAAAATGGTTTCCACTTCTAGTCATTTGCTGGTGCTGGAGTCAGGCAGTGGAGGAGGAGGAAAAGGAAAAAAAACTTACTATATACGGTAACTGCTTTGCAAACACATAACCCAACTGTCATACTGACTTCTCTGTTCCAATTTCTCAACTAGCACTGTAACTTGACACCATTGTATTTGAGTAGTTGCTGATAATACCTTTTTACCCAAAATTCCTATCTCTGAATTAAACAGTGACTATAGGTCAGTCACAGCACTACCGGTAATTAAGTTCCCATACTAAACCTATGCAAACACCATTACAGTATATTAAAAACTTAAATTTTTTTAGTGGTCATGATCAAGCCTTTATTTATCAGTACTGATGAAACCTGGATGTCAGCTTCTGTGTAGAGGAAAGTATATGACCATGACATTTTCTGTACCTGCATGTGTTTGAAACATGTGCTTTCAATTTTGCACCAAAGAGTCAGGCGATAATTTTAGTAAAGAGTGTTCCAAACTCGAGACTGTTAAAGGACTGAAATTCCATCAATAAAATAATGTCTCTTATTGTTTTTTCACTTAGTACAATTAGAATAAGCTCTCAAAAGATTCTTTATCCTAAAACATAACTTACATTATTAACCAATCCTGGTCAGCAAAACCTATATATACATGTATACTTTATTTTAGGCTAATCCATTTCCAGGCTGGTTCTCATTTTTCCATATGATTAGTACAGATTGTACTAAAGATATACTCCTGTATCATAGACATACTATTATAAACATTTATGGAGAGAATTTACAAAATTTATACAAAAATATATCTTTTCTTCTAAAACTTATACCATAGCACCTGAAATAACTAAATGTAGCCCTGTAATATGTCCCTCTGGCTTAGCAAAATTTGGTCGTAAATGTTTTATATAAAATACTATTGTTTAGGTCAAATTTTTAATGAATAAATGAGATTAAACATGTTATTTTTATAGTGTTTTACATGGCATCAGTATTCACACACCTCCTTGCACACTAAAACCCTACAAAATAAACTCCTTTTGCATTCTAAAACTGATACATGTACCATAGCAACTGAAATAACTAAATTTAGCCCCATCAGGAAGTTCTTTTCCATGTCATCATTTTCAACCAATCTTTTAATAAGTTTACAGAATGTATTGGTCTAAGTTTCTTGCAATGATTCAATTTTTGTTGCGGTCTTACTTTTTTTTTTTCTTAGATATTTTTCTAATGTTTTTCCATTACAAATATTCTTCAGGTTAAAACATCAATGAGTATTTTGTGAGAAAGTTAGCAAGTGCATTATCTTCTATTAATTTATCCTTTGTTTTGCATACACATTGTGGCACTATTACATGATTTATTTCTTCCATGCATATTCCACTTTCCAATAGATTTTTTTGAAAAAAAACAGAAACAGTGTGACAATGCATTCCTCAGAGGTGGAATCTCCTTGATGTCAAAACTGGGGGTCAGACAGAATAATAAAGCAACTCTGGTATCAAAGCTGGGGGTCAAGATCAAAAATGTGATTGTCTCCAAAGCACAAATGTGGGTAAAGAGAAAATTATATGTAACAATGATAAGCCTGAGAACTATTTTTCTGTGTAATAAATGCTTCAGAGAAAACAGCTATTTTCTTTCTTTTTTTTGAATGGCTGGTAATGGAATTTTTTGCATTGCCTACATTGTCTGAATTGATGTTTCAAAGATTTTGAATGGCCTCAACACTACAATTTTGACCATTCATCAACAATTTAACAAATGTTGTGAAGTGTCGTTCAAGTATCAAGTTGCATTCACTGAAAGATTGTATCACACTTCACAAACATTACTTACAATGGCAGCTAATAGTAATACTATATTTAATAAGCACCAGTGCATCTGTTGATCTTATCAAATGTACATCAGCTGTGATCACATTAAAAAATGTTTGACATGTCATTTCTTACCCATTTTGTTATTTAGATTTTAATTTCCAGTTCTCTTACTAGACTAACAGGAGTAAATAATTTGTCCTTAACTGTACAATGTTGAATATTTGGGTTAAATCCACTGACCCCTGGACCCTGGCATCACAAAACATTTTTGGAGTGTAGCAGCAGAGAGGGTGAATCCTACAACGTTTTTAGACAAAATTTGATTGAAATCCTAAAACGAGCCGTCTTATAATCTTATTTTAACCAAAAAAAGGTGAGCCCTACAACGTTTTCAGACAAAAAATTGATTGAAATCTCCCTACGAAATCATTTTAACTAAAAAAATGAAAACGATTTTTTAATCAATTTTGGTCGCAACTTGTTGTCATCCACCCTCTCTGCTGCTATGGGTTAATAATTCTTTTACGATTTTAACCGAATATTTGATCAAGTCCGATACGATATCGTGTCCGAGGATCATGTAGATTTATTGTTGCGAATCCGTGTGGTTTTGACTGAGCATGACTAAAGAAATCTCGAAATTGATTGAAGTCCATATCAGAACACCATGTCTGCCAAATATTTCTAAGAGTATGAGTATCAACTCCGTTGAATACAGACAATAAATTGCAGTTATCTCTGATGACTTTTGGAACCTGAGTGTAGCGTTGAGTGACATATATCACGTCAGTGTTTTTGTGACGCCCACGGGAAAATATTCTAGCAGGATTTTTTTGTTTATCCAACATTATATCGTCGTATACGACTAAATTGTTAATATCTCCATCAATATCATCAATGCTCGGTGCTTCATCGATATCGGTTATAAAATCAATGGCGTTCTCACCCTTAATTTCTGATGCATTCTCGTTAAAATCTTTTAGCACTTCATAACATCGTTGATCATCTTCGCTAGGGGCAATTAAATACAACTTATCCCACTTCATCCATCTCATTATTAAATTGAGCAACAATTGCGTTTTACCGGATCCAGATGGCCCGATTATAATCATCCGGATAGAGTTTGGTAGCGCTGCATGATGCTTAATTGGTTCTCTTGTTTTAGTCGCTGAAAAATCAATTATATCCATATTTCTATACATAAATTATGGATCTATATTGTGTGAAGTGTAAAACGCGTACTGGCACAGATGACTTGACGACGATTACAACTAAAAATAACCGATCAGCGCTTTCTGGTAAATGCGTGCAATGTGGTACAAAGAAATTTAGATTTGTGTCTATGAGATCTGATTTAAAAAAAAACGAGGAGGTGATATCGCAGCCAAATTGGCAAAGCTCCCTGGAACCCCATGGGCAAAGTACCCCGGAGAAAAGCACCTTCCAGGATATAGCTACTGTGGACCGGGAACCAGACTTGATATCAGACTCAATAATCAAAATCAACCCAACCCCGGTGAAGAACCAATAAACGCCATTGATAAGGCCTGTCACCTTCATGATGCTGCTTATAAAAGCAGCAATCTGCAACAAAGGCATCTAGCAGATGTGAAATTAATTCATGCGTTAAATGCCATTCCTGATAAATCCTTCAAAGAAAAATTGTCTTCATTTTTGATAAAATCGGCTATGAAAAGTAAATTGATGTTAGGTGCTGGTAATTAATAATATGGAATCAATTTATTATTCTCCGAGGGGATACTGGAGGAGTAACGCTGCAATCAATAAACTCGCTAGAGCTGCAAAAGTGAAAAAAAACACTGCGGCTCATTGGTTATCCAAACAGGCACTATGGCAAATTTATCTACCACCGCCTAAACAAATTCAATTCTCGCATTTTGATGTGACCGCTCCTAATGAAGTTCATCAGGCTGATATATTATTTCTGCCACATGATCGTGGTTACAAATATGCGTTAACCGTAGTTGATATTGCAAGTTGATACAAAGAAGCAGAACCGTTAAAAACAAAATCAGCCACTGAAGTCGCTTCTGCATTTGAAAGGATTTATCGACGAGGTCCTCTGCGTTGGCCAAATCTATTGCAGGTTGATCCTGGCAAGGAATTTCAGGGTGCAGTGTTATCTACAATGAAACATCATAATGTCACCATACGACGAGGGCATACTGCGCTACATCGCGATCAGGCCATTGTAGAACGATTTAATCGGACGATTGCTGAGCGGTTATTTGGATATCAATACGCAAAAGAATTCATTCAAGAAAAGCAATCCAGTGAATGGGTTAAAAGATTACCATCTGTGATTACTGCACTGAATAACGAGATTACTAGAACAATCAACATGAAACCTATCAACGCGATTAAAAAGAAGTCAATACCCGTACAACCACAAAAAGATTTCAAAGAACCAATTCTTGGTAGTAGTGTCATTGTGAGGTACTTATACGAACCAGGAGAGCTTGAAGGGGGTAGAAAAAGGGCTACTGATCCTATTTGGAGCGTCACTACGCATAAGATATCTAGTATAACACGATCAACTGGTAGACCTCCAGTCTATAAACTGGATTCAACTGCCCCTCAGCGGGGTTTTACTCGACAACAACTACAAGTGATTCCCGAGGATACTCAATTGCCACCGCATGGTCTTAACTAGCACCGTTGCGTCTATTGCACTCAAGACAAGTCAACATCACATTATTTCTGACATGACCGAGATTGTTATTTTTTCTGTCCACGGTAAATTGGCGAGGATCCTTATCCGAATACTGCCAACGCATTATACAATTGCAACTCGCGCAGTGATTATTCTGTTGTTTCTTCAAAGTGATTATTAGTTCAGCATCAATATCAAATTCTCGTTGTTTTTTTTTGTCCTGTTGTTTGTAACCGGAGAGTTTTTTATTAATGATGCTAACATCAATATCACTTATTGTTGTGTCATTATCATCGAAAACAACTCTTCGAAGTTGATTTATGTTTCGTACTCTGGATACTGCGAGATAGATTAGATTCGACCATTCGATGTGATTATCCACCATCCAAACAATTGTATTCGATATAGTCAATCCCTGTGAAGAGTGTATTGTTGCTGCGTATCCTAGCGTCCACGGGGATTTATTAGCACGCAATGCATCTTCAACGACATTGATATCACCCAGCACAATATCATTTAATACCAGAATTTGTTTTTCATTCTGTCCTGGAATATCAACTTCAATATTCTGTTTTCGTGTATCCGATGGCCTATAACAAAGGGGTACTGGAAGCGTTGCAAATTTTTCTTTATGCAATTCAAATAACTTCATTTGAAGTGTGTCCCTGACTATTTTTCTACTTGCAATGATCAAATCGTTTGGTCTCCATGTTTCCCAGAAATCATTCATTGGAGTTTCTGAAATCACTTCACGCGCTATTTCGCATTGGATTCTATCCGGTTGTAATCTAATTAGCGCTTTGAACTCGCGTAATCGTTCATCAAGTGATCTATAATCAGTGGTGATTTCTTCATAGTAGTCTACAAAACCCTTTAGCCATTCATGTGGAGATGCACCGACAAACGGTGGTGGTTGGCCGTGATCCCCGCACATGACGACTTTTGTGTTTTTGTTTAACAACCACTCAAGAAATGTTTTTAATACATCTAATGACACTGTGCATATTTCATCCCAAATTATGAGTTCAGGAATGAATTTATCACCCATACGCTCAGGAGTCCATTTGTCACCTTTCCATCGAAAAAAACTGTGATAAGTGCAAGCATTTACCCCTCATTGTATCATCTCTCTGGCGAGTCTGTGAGTCGGTGTTAGCACAATCATGTTAGAAACGCTAGCGTTTCCACGACGAAATAATTCAATTGCACGAGTTGTCTTTCCTGACCAACCACAACCGTTTAAATAAACTGTCTTGTATCTACATACTGGATCAGATACCGGTGGTGCATTAGAAAGTTCTGATTGAATTTCAATACGGTTACAACAAATATATTTATCATCCATGGCAACGTCTGCGGATTCACAATACTCATGTAGCATCTCTTTTTTAAATCGCCAACGCCCCCAATTTTCTTCGGGATCTGTGAATGCCGCTACAGCTGATTTGTACTTATTGTGTATATACATCGAATCAGTGGCCACTCTAACCGCGGTATTAGGAAATCTATTTATCATCGAAAATAGATTAATAGAAGCATAGGCTAACATTGAACTTCTCAAATGTGTGTACTGGGAATTATATCCATCACAGTAGGTAACAACCGTACCTAATTTCTCACCATTGGATAGAAAAGCATCCTTACGGGATACAAGTTTTCCCTGTTTCATTAAATCCGCTACAATAAAATCGTATTCAGCGACATCTATGATCAACCGCGAAGATTATTTTGCGTTATCGTATCGTCCACCCTGGGTAAATTTACCGATTATTCTTCTTCCGAGATCTTTTGCTTGTTCTTTTTTAATTTCAAATAACTTCTTAGACCAATTTATGATTTCTTCTTCACTGAAATCTGGAAACTGTTTTCGTAGTTCGTTGATTATTCTATCTAGATCGGGTTGTGGTAGCCAAACTTCTTTCTGAGCTCGATAGCATATAATAGCCTCGGAAACAATCAACGATATTAGCATACCACAATCAATCATATATCTCAATAGCACTATTGGCATCCAGTGTTTTTCAGATAGGTGTCTACCGAGCCAAACATAACTACACGGATGTAACCCTGTAGCTAATTCAAATGATATCACACGAGCGAATCCGGTTAAATCAAAATTAGGCAATGGTCCATTAATCGCAACACGAGTCATTTCATGCGTGGGGTGTCCAAATCGTTTGAAGTACTCAGCGCATTTCCCATATCCGAGAAAACTTCCGGGATAACACGCGGCTATATCAATTGAAATCATACCATCACGTGAGTATTTCGTATTCCACAGTCCTCCATGACCAAATTCGACGCAACTCAATTTAACATCCTCGAGAAAATCACTTCGTGTTGGACGCCATGAGTTTTTTTCTCTTGCGAAGTGAGCTACCACTGATGGAATAGTAAAACTATCCGTGAGTAGTTTTTCATGGGAATTCTCCGGTGAAAAATCACTAGCGATTTTTCTCATTCTGTTATCTAATTCTTCAATGCGATATAATTCACCGTTTGGTTTTACAAATTGATCGAATTCTTCATCACTTCTAAGTAGCCACACTGACACAGGATCATCCTTACACAACGCATGAATAGCATCGAATAATCTCTCTTCATAGAAAACATCCCCGACGAACTCCTTAGGGATATATTTCACGGTTCGTTCTCGTGGAAATATTGTTACCGCAGGTGTCCACGCGTGTTTGTTATGATCAATAATCTGTATTGGTGCTCCATTTTTGTTATATTTCGGTTCGTATAAAACCTCTCCGGTTATCGTCATAACTGTTATTGGAAATCTTAATGATGTTTCTAATTTAGCTATATCAGAAATCTTTGCACCATGCTGTTTCACTGTCAGTTCCCACTCGGTTATTTTCCTACGTCGCAGATCAGTTAGTTTATTTCCTCGGGATGCATTTGTGAAGTGTTCTATTATTCGTTCTGCTACACAATTAAGCCCTGATGAATATTTCATAGGAGCTAGTTTTGCGATTTGCGATATCGGGTTTATCATTTAACGGATATATCCCATAAACCATTGCTGTTACGGGATAAGATCTTTCGTAGTATGGTTTATCAATGCCGGTTAGAATCCCTGGTTTGGAATCTCTACTCACAATGACAGCTTTTTTATTCTTGAGGATTGGTTCAAATTTATCCTTAATAATCCATTTGCCATCGACTTCGATAATGAATTTGATTCGGAAAAAATGCCGTTTTTCCCCAACACGTGAAATTATCACTGCTGCTTTTTCATCAGTCATGGTAGCATCAACAACACCATCAATTCGAAATGTTGACCAACAATAAGATGCTCCATCACGCTTGAATTCATTAAAACAGTCTCTGATTTTACTAATCATGGCTTTATCAAGAATTGTATTCTTTGGTGTATTAGAAACTATATCGAGATTGAATTGAGCATCTTTCCAGGGTAATCTCTTGGACGTTTTTTTTGGTTTATCGAGATTAAATCTAGGACTAATTTTCAATAATCTCTTAAACTCTTTCATGTTTCCGTCTATTGGACGTTTTTTGGGTTTATCGAGATTAAATCTAGGATTGATTTTGTTACGTTTTTTGGGTTTATCGAGATTAAATCTAGGATTGATTTTTAATAATCTCTTAAACTCTTTCATGTTTCCGTCTATTGGACGTTTGTTACGTTTTTTTGGTTTATCGAGATTAAATCTAGGATTGATTTTTAATAATCTCTTAAACTCTTTCATGTTTCCGTCTCTTGGACGTTTGTTACGTTTTTTGGGTTTATCGAGATTAAATCTAGGATTGATTTTTAATAATCTCTTAAACTCTTTCATGTTTCCGTCTATTGGACGTTTTTTGGGTCTATCGAGGTTAAATCTAGGATTGATTTTTAATAATCTCTTAAACTCCTTATCAGCATTGAATTCAGCATTTTTCGAAGGCGTTTTCCTTAATTCCTTCATGCTATAATTAAAACAAGCATTTAAATGAAAGATTTTTATATAATGAATCACTGCAAGTGGCTTATGATTGGATCAATAACCCCGTGTAAAAAATCATGCAGAAATGAGTTCTGTGGGTATCATATGCAAAGCTTTCGACGTGGAAGCCTTGGTCCGTTACCCTGTATTCTATGTGGAGTTGGGGTCAGGGGAAAATCTCAGTTGTGTCTAAATTGCGGTGGTAAGCGATACAGGGAGTTGAAGCGATATTATGATAAAAGAATAAAAAATGGACAATCAATCAGAAATTTTGACCCTGACACTGACAAAGTCAGTATTCTTGACGCTGACAAAGTCAGTATTCTTGACAGAGTCAAGGATAAAATCATAAGAACTCCTCAAGACTACATCGAAAGATTTATCATTAAACCAATCGATGAATTAGACAAACAATAGTATAATATATAAATGAACCAAGAATTCAGACAACACCCTGTGATCACAAATTATGAAGCATCCAGTGATGGTGTTGTAAGAAACCGCAGACTGAAGAAACCAGTTGGGTGGGATAATGGTATGGGGTATTTGATGTTTGGTGCTGGAAAGAAGAAATATTACTGCCATCGTTTCGTGTATGAATGTTTCAATGGATTGATCGAGGATGATTTTGTTATTGATCATATCGATTCTAATCCGAAAAACAATTCTTTATCAAATCTGCAGGCTATCACACAAAGTGAAAATTCCGAACGAGGGGGAACTGGGAAATACTCGAAAAAAGCGAGACCTGTGAAATCTTTGAATACGATAACTAACGAAGAAAAAATATTTCAATCAATGAATGAAGCCAGTAGGCACTTTGATATTTGTATATCCTCAGTACGATTCGTTGCAGAGGGAATAACCAAGACGGCTATTTCAAAAAGGACGGGGCAAAAAGTTCAATTTAGTTATGTCTGATGCGTCATATTTTTCATTTAGAAATATATAATTGTTATAGAATAATGAATTCTGAAAACATGAATAGCATTTTATCCGAGATTTCAAAATTGAAAAGTTGGGATATTGAACTATCAGATGGGTTAAATCCTGATCAAATCATGTCTGATTTTCAGGATATAGAATACGGAGTTAACAACAATAAATACATGCTACCAAAGAAGTATGCGCTCATCAAAAGAATTCAGAATTCTATTAAGGACTCTCTCGCATTTTCCAGTGACGTAAGTGTGTTCGCTCCGTTGTATACCATCGTAGAACGAATACGAAAAGAATTGGGGTACGAATACGAATTGAAAAAGGAGGTTAATTCTAAAGTTAGAAACCTACGGGCGTTAATTCAAGAAAATGAACAATTTTGATTGACCAACCATTTATCATTATTTGATTGTGACCGTCCCTTATAGAGATTTTAATTTTTTTTTAGCATTTTTTGATTAAAACTGTTGAAATCAGTGAATAAAAAATTGATGGCTGGTTCGGATTGATCAAAAATAGAATGGCGAAACTATCAGTATTATATAATATTATATACAATTATGATACTTTCGCCATCGATGAACGAAGCCGTTATAGGATGAAATAACACTTCCATGACCATCCGATGGTGTTAGGTCGGATTGAAAAATTGTTTTGCAATTGAAAAATTGTTTCTGATTTCAAATAATGGTCAATGAAGCATTAACAACCCGATTGGCTCGTGAACGACTGGATGCAATCAGGAGATTTGTACCAATTCGTGACTCTGTACGGAATAAACTACAACAACGACAGAGTCTTCAGACTGATTTTGCTGCGGGATCTGAAGAATTGTTTAAACCAGTAACAACAGCAACGAAGGGGATAGAGCGTGCTATACTGGGAGATGTTCCCGAGACGGGAAAATCTGTTATTGGTGAACTCGAAAAAATAGCAGCGAAAACTGAACAAACAAAACAAATGGAATCAAAAAGAACAGTTCATGGTTTACGCGTGAGATTTAACAAGGAAGGGTTAGCAGCAATTGATAAGACTGATCAACCAGAAATTCCTGCGCTTGTTGTTATGACTTATGAAAACAGAAAAAAAATGTTGAAACCAGAACATTATAAATATGTTAAGAATTTCACTCATTAGGCTGATATATTCTACAAAATCAAAACTAAAAAAAATCAAATTAAGACAGATAGTGCATCATACAATGAATATATCAATGCGGTGGATATAGTGTATAAACAATATCAAAAACAAAAACCGCAAAAGCGACAGCAACCTGCAAAGAAAATATCTTTTTCACCTAAAAAACAACAACTACCACCTGATGATGATGATGATTCTCTTGATTATTTACAAAAAGACGATTTAGACGAAATGGAAAAACAGGATGAAGCAACTGGTTATAGCGGAAGCGGATTGCAAGATTCCAGTGAGAATCCAAGGATTTCATGTCCTGGTAGTGTTATCAATGATATATCACGATTAGAAGTTCTTGTAGGAGGTTTCCGAGCTGGAAATAACTCACCGGAAATAATTAATGAAGCAGCTGATATCTGTAGACGATTATTTCAGGGTGGTATCATTGATATCAGCACATATCGAGATTTCATTGGCGAGTTAGTGGAGGATTATCACAGTGATTAATCACCGGGATTGAATAAAAACGTTAGCGTTTCCAATTGAAAAATTGTTTCTGATTTCAAATAATGATCATACACTACAATCATGATAAACCAACCCCCGTCTACGTAGTTAATTCACGGTTTCCGGTTTATAGAGCATACTACGGAGATGGTTTAGGCAATACCATTGCAGGGTTATTTGCGAGAATGGCTCCAAAAGTGATGCCGTTAGCTAAACAACTAGGAATGAAAGCAATTGAAGTTATTCGTGATAAGGGTATTGGTGCTGTTGGAGATCTTGCTGGAAAAGCGTTTTCAACTGCGAAGAAAAAAATAACATCATTAGTGAAATCACGAAGTGATTTACGAAAAAAGAAACCGTTACCGTCTACAGCGGAAATGCCTGCAAGTGTTAGTAGAATTATAAATAACGCAGTAGACGAAAAATTAGCGTCGATGGTTACCCCCTTGATAAATCAAGGGGACCAAAATAACATGATAGCAAACATGATAGCAGGAAGTGGCTTTAAAAAAACACGACGATGAAATGAAAAATCGCGATTTAGACTCTGATAAATAGAATAAAATGTTCAAAAGGTCACCTGATCCAGCATTTGATATGGATGCCCCAGTTGGCAAGAATGATTCTGTAAGCGATTTTCAATTTTATTCTTATCACGCAGTACAACCAGATCTCCGATCGCGAATTGAACTTCTAGTTCATGATACCAGTAAATATTTTCTACCGTGTGAGGCATTTATTGAAGTAGAAGGAGAACTTGTAACAAATGTTGCAGCTGATACCCCATATGCAAATGATTCAAATATCCGAGTTGGTTTCGTCAACAATGGTATAATGGCGTTATTTGAAAGCGCTAGATATCTCATTGATGGAAAAGAAATTGAATCCATTGACCGTGAAGTTGATGTGGCCACAACAATCATAGGGTTAGCGAGATATTCTGATGATTATACAAGATCAGCGGGTCCATCTATGATGTTTGCAAAGGATACCTCTGATAACGCTGATCACCTTCAATTCATTAAAGTGTTAACAGCAAGAGATAATGCAGAAGCTGATCAACAGGAAGCAGCTAATCCAGAACGTCGAACTAGACCCGGAGCTGCGTTTGATATTCTCGGAGGCGTTAATGGTAATCTCAATTTAGGATTTGCAACACGTGTAGCAACGTTGCGTGGGCAGCGTCGACGATTTTCATGTGCGATTCCACTGCATCATATATTTGGATTCTGTAGAAACGTCCGAAAAGTTATTTATGGAGCTAAACACACAGTAGCGCTTGTACGAAAGGGTACTGATGATGATGCAATCTGGCGTAATGCTGGGGTTGCTCCCGGTAAAGTCATTTTAACAAAACTATCATTGTGGATGCCAGTATTAACTCCATCAATCACAGAAGAACAGCGACTACTATCATTTATGGACCAAGGAGGAAAATCATTGTTGAGTTGGTTATCAGTGACTACGGATATTAAACAAGACAGTGTTGATGGTACATTCACATGGCACCTGGCATCAAAACAAGGTGTTTCAGCTCCACGTCATATATTCGTAGCGTTACAGAATAATGCGCGAGTTGGTAATCAAGAACGAAGCCATATGATATTTGATCAGTTAGGTGTTAATGAAGTCTCGCTGAGAATAAACGGACAGCAGGAACCATCCGAGGATATACAACTTGATTACGGTCAGAATCATATTGCACGTGTCTATCATAACCTGTTGTCATTTATGGCACGTGATCAAAATGTGGATACTGGTTTGCAAATATCGCAATTGGATTTTAAAAGCCTCTATCCGATTTATTACTTTTCACTTGAACATCTTGATTTAACAAGACAATCTGTCGTTGATATACACTTTAGAGCCCGTGTAACCCGTCCGACTGGTCCACCAGTTGGTGGGGTACCTCCTATCCTTATCCCGAATTATAGAGCGGTTGCTGTCATTCTCAGTGATAAATCAATGCTACTCGAAGGTGTTGGTGGAAGAATGAGAGTGATAGATGCACCAGTGGAAAATCTTTGATTGATTTTCTCGATTTTTCATTGAATTAGAATCAATCTATTATGTATAACATGTGATATAGTGTTATTAGTGTTGCGTTAACTCCCGGTCAATTAAAAAAATTGCAATCGGAATCAGCTAAAAAATGTGGAACCACAATCACGTTGAAACCCAACCAAATGACTGGTGGTGCAAATAAACTATCGCTGACAACTCGTCAGGTGAAACATTTCAATGATGCACTTGCAGCCAAAAAAGGTGTTCAGATTACTCTCTCTGCGGCTGCTATTAAAAATATGATTAAAACAGGCGGTATATTTCCATTGTTAGCTGCGATTCCAGCATTGATTTCAGCAGCAGCCCCAGCGGTGGCTAAAGCGGCAGCGTTAGGAGCCGTTGGTACTGCAGCAGGAATGGCACTAAAGAAGGCAACTGGGAAAGGATATAAAAAAAAGGGAAAGGGTCTAAGACTACCAGGAACCCCGTATTCATGGTACAGCGGAAAAGGTCTGAGACTACCAGGAACGGTTTATTAATTGAGGAACCTATGGTTCCCATGTCCAATTTTGATTTAATGGATGCGGCTAAAAAACTAGTGATTAAAAATTTCAGAGGTGTTTTTATGAAAGATCAATTACCACATCAACCAAACAAAACTGAAACAGGTATTATTAATCTCGATAACAGCACCGGACCTGGAACTCACTGGGTTGCATACGCTATTGATCCACGTGGGATTGTCTATTTTGATTCATATGGATTAGCCCCACCAAAAGAGTTTATGCGTTACATAAAACAATTTCCAATGAAGACTTGGTATTCTACGCTACCAACACAACAAATGAATGACCCACCAATATGTGGCAGCGAAGTATTAAATGTCCTTAACGCTATTTCTAACTCCTTGAGTAACCCAAGCGGAAAACCACCACATGTTGTGGTTAATGAATACACTAGTAATCGCTGGCAACGACGAAGTCGTCAAAAACGATTTTAGAGAGAGAAAGAGTTTTACAATAACATGATTGATATTTGGGGGAGATCTTTGAAACCCAAACCCGATGACACTGCACCACCTGATTCTGTCAAGGATGTAAAAAAACTAATCAAAGATGAAATAGCTGAGACGTTGAACTTAACAAATGTTGATCCTAATGAAATAGTTGTATTTCAAGACAAACAGGGTAAATTGAAATCCAGTGATGTGTCATTGGATGATATTTTAGTTAAACAACGAAACGCAATCGAGAACACCGTTGCGTTATTTTCCGATCAGGGTAAATTGAAAACCAGTAATATTTCTCTGGATGATATTTTGGTTAAACAACAAAACGCAATCGAGGATACTATCGCGTTATTTTCCGATCAGGGTAAACTAAAACCGGGTGTACTCGTTTCGACGATTACAGATCGATTAAAAACTCTCAACGATGAGTTAAACAATTCTGTGTTTGTACTAACAACACTTGAATCTAGAATTGAAGAAAACGGAAAACAGTTTTCAGTTTTTCGTAGAAATATCATTGATAAATTTATTGGAACCCAGTTGGATAAAATTGAAATAAAACTCCCTGATATTAAAAAATCCATCGATGAGACGAAAGCTTTCATCGAAGCCGTCAAAGGTGATTTTTCGAGGATGATAACAATCATTGAAAAAACAAAAATTCCTCATGAGAAAACCAATAACGTAGTATATACAATCCAACACGGATCATTTTTGTGGACACCTACAGACAACAAATTAGATATCACTGCAACCGTTAAGGGTATTTATCGATTAACACTAGTAACACCATTAACTCAATTTAATATATCATCGTCGAGTTCATCCGGGGTCAACAATACGATTTCAACGATCATCGACAAGGATAAAACTGAAAAGTTCACTATAACATATACTGATAAAAGTTTGGTTAGGGTTTCAATAACGTGGTATGTAGAATTCGTAGCGGATTTAAGTAAATAACTAAATTGAAAGGATTTCACAATTGAAAACGCTAGTGTTTTTAAAATAAAAATGATTTCATCAACTCAATGTCGCTATGATCAGGTCAGAGAATTTCAGAATAGACTCAAAACCCTCACTGAGGAGTATCAAATAAAAATAAAAAAATACCGACGAAGAATCACCGCAATTGATGTTATTATATACTCGGTGTCAAGCGTTCTCACTGGCGCCGGAATAATACTTGCATCGGTTACAATGATTGCCCCGGTCGTAGTTCCAATTTGCATTTCTGCGGTGGCTACAATCGGGGGTATATCAACCGGGATAGCAAAAAAGATATCATCATGCAGCCAGAGTAAACTGCAGAATTACTTACTTCAATTTCATATTGCATCAACCGCATATTCGCAGTTATCCCTGATGATATCATCGTCACTCGATAATACGATTATATCAGATAGTGAATTCTCAGCGATGGTCAGTATTTTTGATTCCGCGATATCGAAATTAGAGCGACAACATGAGTATAATAACAATGACAACACCGATGGAATCAGAAAACACGAACACAAAAAACAAAATGATCTCAATAATATCAACATTACCAGATTGTGAGTTCTCAGTGATGGTCAGTATTTATGATTCATCGATACCAAAATTAGAAATAAATCATGAGTATAATAACAATGACAACAGCGCAGGAATTACTTCAACGAATAGTGGAGAACACGAACCCAGTACAAACAAGCATGATATCAATAACATCAACGAATCCAGAATTCAGTGTGAATTTCCCCTCTCCGGTCCCAGTGAAGGAGATAGCGCTAGCAAAACTACGAGTATACCACAGTTGGCCTAATATCAGATCAAAATCATTTGGTGGTCAACAACCGAATAATTCTTTAGTGTTTGCGAATAAGAATAAACCCGACGGAACCCCAGACTGGAATGTTGTTTCGATACCAACAGGGTCATACCAAATAGAACAATTCAATAATGAATTCGCGCGTAGAATAAAATCGATTACTGGAACAGAATCGAAAATCGCTATAACAGTTCATGAACCAACACTATCATCCGCCATTGAGATAAGCACAGAAGGATACGTAGTAGATATCTATCAGAGTTCTATTAGAACCGTACTAGGATGGCCTGAATTATCGCCCCAGAGTAAAACCGTTGATGTATCACCCGAACCTAAAAAATCTGATTATATCACCGACGTGATAAAATCTGATAATCCAATAAAGTGTTATAAAGATTACCAATCCAATGCAGATTTTTTTGATTTCGCATATTACTCAACTGGAGGAGAGGAGGATATCATAGAGAGAGATCTTTTTGTTAACAAACCTAAAGTCGTTGAAAATTTTACAGCAATGAATAATGATTTTTCACTGTTGTTAATACCCCTTAAATCCGGCTCTCTCACCCGAGATGAATTTATCAGTGTTGTAGAAATATGTAACAAAATCATCAACGATATGGAAACATTTAATTCACAAATTATTCGAGTTATATTAGATGAAGATAACCCAAAATCGAGAACAGAATTTGCATTAGACTATAAAATCCGCGTTGAAAATATCCCCACATTCAAACTACCAGGATATAACGTACCAGAACTAAAAAAACTTCTCAATGATGCCATCGATGTTGGTTTCAAAATAATTCATGACGCATGGAAAAAAACAACATCACCAGAAATAAAAATCCTCAAACACAATAATGACCCAGACGGTGGCGGTAGACATATCGCTCCGTTCAACGTGAATATTTCATCGGTGATTGCGCTCAATTTAGTGTGTGATGTTATCGAAGGAAGCTATCAAATTAATCTCGAACGATCAAATCAAGCTCAGCAAGGATATATTCTTTATTCGTTTGCACCAACAGCTCCTCCAGGATTCCTAATTATTGAAAACCCAATTAATCCTGTCTACATGCGATGCCATAATAATTCATTAACCAGAATTAATTTCAAACTCACCGACCAGTCAAATAATCTGATTGATTTACAAGAAGAGGTGTTAGCGATTAGTCTGTTTGTGAGATCCTAAAGACTTGATCAAATCATTTATTATTTTTTGTTAACCCAGAACTGAAAACTTTAGCAGCAGAGAGGGTGGATGACAACAAGTTGCGACCAAAATTGATTAAAAAATCGTTTTCATTTTTTTAGTTAAAATGATTTCGTAGGGAGATTTCAATCAATTTTTTGTCTGAAAACGTTGTAGGGTTCACCTTTTTTTGGTTAAAATAAGATTATAAGACGGCTCGTTTTAGGATTTCAATCAAATTTTGTCTAAAAACGTTGTAGGATTCACCCTCTCTGCTGCTAGTGTCAATTACACTTCCCTGCCTGGAAGGCATGCTGGTATATCATGATCTATAAGCTGTAAGGAGGATGTGTTACATGCACTTGAATAAACAGCATAAAACAGACCAACCTAGCTATCATTTAATTATGTAACAATGTACATCAAGGTCAGCTGTTTAAATGAAGTTATAGGTAGAATAAACTAGGCCAATGTAGTCACCAATCTGGTATATGCCTAGGTAGATCAAGGTCAGCTGTAGGTAATAATTGTGCCATATACAATATTTTTCTATTGATGGGTGGGGTTGGGGCAGCCAAATACATTTTCAGAAAGTTGGGATTGGGTTTATTGTCAAAGATACCCTTACCAAATATATGTGCAAAAACTATCAAAATGGCTGTGCATATAATATAATCTACAACAACACAAGGAAATATCACTTGAAACCATTCAAGAATTCTCTGAATCAGAGATGCAAATTTGACAATTAATTTAGGATAAAATTAGTTTTGCCATGCTTCTGTTACATTTTTAAGACATATTGTTGGACTCAAGGCTATCTCTGAATTCCTATGACTAAAAAGCATGTGATGCAAGTTTGGGGTATGAATGATATTATCGGAAATTCTCCTCCATAACTGTTGAACCCCTGACAATTTGACATGTAAGAAGACCATTGTGAAGGGGCACATTTTTGGCAATTTAACAAGAATACATTAGTTGAGACTAGAGAACCATTAATTAGATTTATGGAGTACAGGCGTATATCAATAACCATACTGCCATGTTCGGTAATGTCCTTTCGAGGGGAGAATGTTATTCTTAATCATTTGTTTAGACAGCAGCCAGACGGACTATTAGGGACATGGTAAACTTTATTTTCATGGTAAAGCTATCAAAATTGAAAAATCGTAGAAACTCTGTAACTATCAAATTACCAGGTCAAGCTGACACCGATTTTGGCAGCATAGATTATTTACTGATAAGTTACGCTAATAATTAAGGGGCGTGTTTCCGCCACAAAATTTCCTAGGTTTTAATATCACCACATTGAAAATTATAATCAAAGCTTTTCTGCAAGAAAAACCAGAGTGATTTGCAAGAAATTCCCTCATAAAAACTAATGTCAAAAGGGGATTGTTGTCAAAGGAAACCAACAAACTAATCTGAAGGAACGTTGAAAGCAAATGGAAAAAATAGCTCTTGAGATGTATAATCCTGTGACGCATAATCCTGTGGCATATCAATATGTATACTGAGAAGTATAGAGAGAACTGTAGCGGGACATAAAATCCTGTGACATAATCCTGCGACATATCAATTCTGTACTGCTACAGTGGAAGTAGAGCGAACCGAAGAAACTGGTTATGCAGTCATACAAGACATTGACTTTGATGTTCACTCGATCCTATGATAAACTAAATCTATCAGTAAATAGATCAGCTATTTTATTTAAATCCATTTGTGATTTCCTTTGTAATTCAGAGAAAGTTTTGTATATAAAAGCATACTATATTCCTGATGAAATGACTTCTCACAGTTGTTTCATGTAAATGATTAAATTAATTGTTTACCTGTATGTGGGCTCATGTCGGTTTGTTCTATATAGCTGCTAAGATCTCTATTTCACCCGTAAGTTTCACCACTTATATTAATATTCACTCAAACTGGGCAAGAAAATCGAGGACGGTCAACCTCTAGATAACAAAAACCAAATTAAGTGGGATACCCCAATCAGTAAAAACTCCTCCCCATCAACCATGTTTCAGTAGTCATGAGGCATTTGATACATTAAAGACCATACTTTTAAGTGTCCACCAGTTCTTTAAGTTCCAAATTTCAGTCAATCAATATAAAAAAGTCTGTTGATGCAACTGCAGTCAAAAATGGTTAGTTTTAAGAGCACTCTTGAAAGGGATCACTGTGTCTTTGTGTCTTATTTCAATGGGCAATTCATTCCACAATGCCAGGCCCTGGTATGCAAGAGTACTTTGTCCATATGACTTCGTTTTCATAGTGGGAACAATGAGTATACAACTGTCAGAAGAGGAGCATAAGTATCTTGCTGGTGTGTACACATGGGTGAGGCAGAATAGGTACCGGTATGTTGGACTGGAGTCCGTCAGTGAAACGTAGTGAACAGAGAACAAGTTTTATGATCGATTCTGAATTGAATGGATAGCCAGTGTAGGGTACAGAGCAGTGGTGAGGTGTGCTCTGATCGTGGTACTCTAAAGATGATCAGAGCAGCTGTGTTTTGAACGTTTTGAAGTTTCTGGAGTATATATTGAGATGAACCAGATCAAACTGAGTTACAATAGTCCAGTCTTGAAAGTACTAATCAACACACAAGTGTTTTAGTGGCATCAACTGAAATATATTTGAGAATGGAGCTGATGCGTCTCAGCTCAAGATATGCATCTTGCATATGTTCATGACATGTTGGTGCAGTGTGAAGTACTGTCTAGAGTAACACCTAGGTTTCATACTGACTGTGAATTTAATATTGGTGTTGCTGATATTTATTGTCTGAGGTAAAGGATGTGAATGAGAAAGTTTTTGTGTTGTGATCAGAATGGCCTCAGTTTTATCATCATTCATCGGCAGCTTGTTACATGGCATCCATGATTTCACATCAGAAATGCACCTCTCTACTCCATGGATGGTAGCATCAACATCAGTTGTGTGACTAGACATATATTTGGGTGTCATCAGGATACAATTTGTGAGACACTGTGATGATCTATGACACTTGAGAGCAGCTGAGTGTACAGAATGAAGAGAACAGTTCCAAGAACAGACCCATGTGGAACACCACAACATATATCAACTGGGCTGGAGTTTATTCCATTTGCAGATACAATTTGTGTCGTGTTGGCTAAGTAGGACTTTAACCACTGTAAGGCTGTATTATTAATGCCACGTACATGTTGGACACAGTGAAGTACTATATCATGGTCTATTATGTAAAATGCTGCAGACAAATCAAGGAGGGTGAGGACTATAATCTTTCCACTATCCAAAGTAGACAGAATGTCATTAAATACTTTCAGAAGAGTAGTTTCAGTACTGTGGCAAGGGCGATATGCAGACTGTACATTGCTAAAAAGACTGTTTGAATTCAAATGAGATTGAAGTTGGGTTAGAACAACTTTTTCTAAGTTTTTTTAATGAATGGTAGCCTCGATTTCAAAAGAACCAATCATACTGAAGAACTGTATTTCTATATACATGCGATACATTGCTATCATAATGGAACAGAGTGCCCATACTAAACTGAATATTGCAATGAATTTTTTAAAATTATTTTTAAATTTAAAAAAAATTTTTGCACAAAAAACGTACACCCATAATCTGGTTCAAAATATGGAGAAAAAAAACAGTATTGGTGTTATAGGCAGTCGAGTAATACACAGACTTTCAGATGAACAGCTCAACCTATTAACTTCAATCCTTGGCATTAATGAACCTAAAATTGTGCTTTGTTTCTACAGGATGTATAAAGATGGAAGTCTGTTTCAATTTTTACAGTATTCCACAGTTTCAGAACGATACTCGTACACAGTTATTTTCTACGAAAATGATGAATCATGAAAATTTGGCCATGTTGAGAAATATACATGTATTGAAGTTTATACACAGTGTCACAGAAATTGTACCATTGATTGTTTGTGTCAAGCACAATATTATGCAGTCATAAAGGAACTGAGAAATAATACTGAAGTTTCAATTGAAAATGGCATGATTGATGAAAATCCTATTAATATAGTCCCTTTGAAATCTAAGTATGTGCAGTACAAAATAGTTCCAATTACAAATGTCAAAGACTTGTGTGTGTATATCCAATTAAATGATGGCAAGAACACTGCTTTTGCTTGTGCGCCCCCCAATTCTGTTGAATATGATTGATAAATATACATTCATGTAGTAAGTCTGGACCATGCGGACATGTACATCAAACTAGAAGACATATATATATATATATATATTTTACACATTTTCACTACTACTCTTTGTATGAATCCTGTATGTACTTATCCTTAAAGCTTTGAACATATGTTATTGTTGCAATAGATCAATTATCTAGTTTTAGTAGCATTTGTTGTCTAAAGCCACCTCATCTTGTAAAAATATGTGCATCATATATATATCTAAAATGTACAAATGTAAATGTAGAGGGAAGGCCTGACCAAATGAGCTTTTAATAGTCATTATTATTATTATTATTTTACCAGGGGTGGCCAACTAGACAACCTAGCAAATAACTATTAGAAGTGGAATTTCAATACCTTTTTTAAAACAAGTCAAGATTATTGTTTTGATAGGCAAATTAATGATTTTATACACAAAATGTTACATTTTCTAGTAATTTAATTTTTCATGATATCCATTTTATAGATAATTAATTTATCTGCAGGGTTTGCTAGCAAGATCGTACGAGCAACTTTACTTGAATGTAGCCAAATTACTTCTACGAGCTCCTATGAGCTCCCATGTAGTCTACAAGCTACAGTTAAGATCGTAAGAAGCGTGCTATGAGCTATCACAAGCTCGCGCAATCTTGAATTAGGATTACATTTAATTAAGGGAATGCGGATATGTGAGAAAGCATGCCAATAGCTTCTCATGGGTCGGTGGTTCTTTCCGGGGTTTTACTCAGGTTCTTCCTCCACCATTAATACTGGCCGCAATGTATAGCCTATCTTGTGCTGAAAAATGGCATTAAACCCTACAACAACTACAAATGAGATACAAGTTGGGTTACTATAAGTTCTTTTTAAATTTTCATTTTGTATTTGAGGGAAATTAATTATTTGTTGAATTTAACTAAAATTTGTTTATTCTTTTCTGTTAAAGGACTATAGATTCATAACATTTTCAAATCCTCCAGTTTGTTGCCTCACATTTTTTGTAATGAATGTACCTAGTTGGTGCATGTTCTTAAAACAGTTTCTATTATATCCTTACTTCTATATATAAATTTATCATGGGGGGGGGGTATATTTTTCTGCATGAGGCTGTATGTATTTGTTTTCTCTCAAGGAAGAAATGTTGTGTGTGCCTTTCCTTCTTGTGTGTGCAACTATGTACTATGTATGCAAATTATAGAGGGTCAAAAGGAGGATTAGCTCCATGAACTAATTATATAACCCTCGATATTGTTATTATTGATATTTCTGCATTGCAATTTTATCTTAAAGGAGTTTTTTTTTTAGACTTTAAACAGAACAGTGTAAATTTTTAACATGTATTCTTTTAGAAACATACTTTGACCAAACAATGACATTTGATGGAAGTTAATGTGATCTAGGGAAACATGCTCCTGAATATTGATCAGTGTCAATTTGATGCCAATTCATTTCTACACCCTTTTAAGTAGATCCTGGTGGGTTACAATGCTATGTATGTTTGCATTTTTCTAGTTAATTATAAAGTGAGACCAGACAAGGATAGAGAAACTGATACAGAGTCTTGAGGGAGCCATTTTTTACAATACAATGTATACTGATATTTACAGATACTATGAATTTGTGGTTGATACCTGGTATATTGATATTCAAACTTTACTAAAACTGTTTTTGGCTTCTAGACTTGAAAAGCAAAAATACTTTTAAAAAATATGGGTGGACTATTTATGAAGTAAACTCGATATATCAATCTCTATTTACACAACCTTGCCAAAATTACTGATATTTATTCATTTCTGGTTTGGATATTTAAAAAACTGAAAAGGATTTATTAGCCACCCTTCTTACGTGAAACTTAAAACCACAAACTGATTTGGCTACTTCTGGCAAATAAAGAAATATGTGTGGTTCTGGATAGATTGAAAAAAATTAGAGTTTGAAGGTCAATACAAACATTTTTTTGTAGTTTGTTTTGTCTGGGCTGTTTCAATTGAAGCACAAACTAAAATATATGCATCGCTCACACTGTGAATTTCTCTTCCATCGCTCACACTGTGAATTTCTCTTCATAATAATATACCTTTATACATATTTTTTGCTCCAAACTGTTTTCTTTTATCTCTTTTTTTTCGCCAACCCTTCATTAAATATAGGGTCAGCATGACATTTTTTTTAGAGTTCTTTATGAAACCAGATCACATTTTTAGTTGGCCTTATTGCTTGACCAATGTGATATATTGTTATTTGTTTGATTTTTAATCACATATTGTTAAAAGACTACTCCAAAAATTGATACCAGTCCATTATATCACCAATAGTAAGTCCTGGTTATCTATGGTGTAGTTTTCCTACACGCAAAAAAAAACGGAATATACTTATTATTTCCTGCAGTGCAGGTCAATAGGAATTGGGACTATTATTCTTTTTAGTGTTGTCATTGTTGATCTAGGAGCTTGATCTTTTAATAAAGAAAACCCTAAACCAACAATGGCTGATTGACAAGATGTTCCTTCTAAACCAAACATTTAACCTTTGTCAAGTGTATACACAAAATGCAAATATGGCCTATAAACCCAATGTATGCTGAACTGCTAAATTTGAAATCAAAACTCAATGGCTTGATTTGCTTTGAATATTTTAAAAAATTGTATATTGTGTTGACCATGATTACTTGCCTCTAATTTTGAACCCACAAGTTGTTCACTACTTTTATTGTCAAAAAGGACGAGTACAACTTGTTGGTCTACCTTTCACCTTCAATATTCTCACTGTTGCAAGCTGCTCCTTAGTTAACAAACTTGAATCCGTGTGTGTGTGTGTTTTTATTCCCATAATATATTGTATTTATCCCACTAATCGAAACTGGACCAGCTAAACCAATAATTTTAAATGGCTGGTGACGGAATCATCGGTACTACCCCCATTACGTCTCAGCTGATGCTTCAAAGATTAAGTATGCATACTTGACAACCAAATTGTTCCCGGCTGACATTATTGGTGGCGGCTACGTCAGTAATGTCATCAGAAGAAAAAGAAGAAAAAAGACGGAGATCGACTTGCTATTCGATATGTATACTGTCATTCAACTATATCCGATGTAACCCACTTACCCAGTTATCAAAAACCCATTCCTGGACACGAGCACTGCTATTTAAGTGTGTCAATGGTTAGTAGTTAATATATCTATTTGGAAAGATACGTTTTGTTTCAAAAATAAAATGCATTGTGTTCCGTTTGCATGTTTACCTTCTTGCCATTAACATAAAATACAAGCACATTTGTTGCACTTTCCATAAACGCGTTCTTTTCACGAGTTACCTCCATCGTTTATATGTTCCTTCACCTTGTTTACATGTGAAGCTTATCAAGGAATAACTGGTTCAAACGATTTTGAATGGCTGGTGACGGAATCTCCGACACTGCCCACATTCCGCCTTAATTTATGTTTCAAAGATTTTGATTGGCCTCAGCAATATAATATTCATCAACAATTTAACAAATAGAGCATGTTGTGAAGTGTTCAAGTAGAAAGTTGCATTCACGGAAAGATTTTATTACGCTGCGCAACATGACTTACAATGACAGCTAATGTAATACCCTTTAATAAGCAGCAGCGTGTCTGTTGATCGTGGCAATGTACATTAGCTGTGATCACATTAAAAAATGTTTGACATGTCATTTCTTACCCATTTTGTTATTTAGATTTTAATTTCCAGTTCTCTTACTAGACTAACATGAGTAAATAACTTGTCCTTAACTGTACAATGTTGAATATTTGGGTTAAATCCACTGACCCCTGGACCCTTGCATCACAAAACATTTTTGGAGTGTCAATTACACTGTCCTGCCTGGGAGAAATGCTGGTATATCATGATCTATAAGCTGTAAGGACCATATATTGGATAGAATAAACAGCATAAAGCAGGTCAACCTAGATATCAGTTCATTAGTTAACAATGTATATCAAGGTCAGCTGTTTAGATGAAATTGTAGGTAGAATAAACTAGGCCAAAGTAGTCACCAATCTGGTATATGCCCAGGTAGATCAAGGTCAGCTGTAGGCATTTGTTGTGCCATATACAATATTTTTCCAATGATGGGTCAGGTTGAGGCAGCCAAATACATTGTTAGAAAGTTGGGATGGGGTTTATTGTCAAAGATAACATTAGCAAATATCTGCGCAATAACTGTATCAAAATGGCTGTGCATATATTATCCAAAACAACACAAAGAATTATCACTTGGAATCCACTAAAGGATTCCTTGATCTAGATGCAAATTTGATGATTAATTTAGATTAAAGTGAGTTTTGCCATGCTTCTGTTACATTTTTAAGACATATTGTTGAACTTGAAATCCACTTTATGCATGAAATATAAAAAAAAACATGTAAACCAACTAACTATATGCATGAATTAAAAAAAATTAACCACACCATATACATGAAGAAAAAAAAATGCCTCTTAACCCACAGTATGCATGATATATAAAAGTGGCCTATAACTGAAATGCACAACACACTAAAATGGCCTGTAACTAAATGCATGAAATATAAAAATGGCCTCTAAACCTACTATACTGGCCTTTAACCCCACTATGCATGAAAAACAAAATTGTCCTCTATACCCACTGTATGCACGAAATAGAAAAATATCCTGTAAACCCACTACATGTAGATGCATAAAATACGAAAAGGGTCACTAACTTTATGCATGAAATGCATAAATGGCCTGTAACTGTTAGCATGAAATGCAAAACTGACCTGTACCTGTATTGATCAAATGCAAAAATGGCATCTAAACAGAATGTATGCATCAAATGCAAAAATGGCCTTTACCTTTCTTGATCAAATGCAAAAATGGCATCTAAACAGAATATATGCATCAAATGCAAAAATGGCTTCTAAACAAACTGCATGGATGAAATGCAAAAATGGCCTGTTACTATCCATTAAATTCAGAAATAGCCTGTAACTATGCATTAAATTCAGAAATGGCCTGTAACTATGCATTAAATTCAGAAATGGCCTGTAACTATGCATTAAATTCAGAAATGGCCTGTAGTTATGCATTAAATTCAGAAATGGCCTGTAGTTATGCATTAAATTCAGAAATGGCCTGTAACAGCACATTTTTGCACTGGGCAGCATCAGCATTTACAGCAAAAACTTATTCCGAAAAATGGTGTCTGTATTAATTTTGTAAAGATCTCAATTGTCTTTTCTGATAATTAATATAAAGGACTTCCACTCAACATTTGTTAGGGTGAAAAAGCAACATTTGTGACTGGCCGTTCATCCATATGATATCAGGCAAGTTTTTTATGTTGATTTCTGTTGATATATTTTAGTTGATTATACTGTGACAGAGTATATTTGCTTTGGGTTTTAGATATTTGTTGAAAACTATTAATATATTTTCCAATCTGTTTCCAGGGGACCCAGAGTGGCCGTGTGGTCTTAAGCGCTCTCCGTTACAGATCACCACCATCTCACCTCTGCATGGGTTTGAGTCTAAGATTGGGCTAATGAAGTTATGTGAGAAAGCTTGCCAGTAGCTTCTCGCGGGTTGGTGGCTCTTTCTGGGGATTTTCCAGGGTTCTTCCTCTACCAATAATACTGACCGCCATGTATAGCCTATTGTGTGCTGAAAGATGGCGTTAAGCCATACAACAACAACCAATCTGTTTCCATTACAACTTGTAAAATATTGCAGCCTTACTTCCAAGGGTAGGGTTATAATAGGATGGAATAGAAGTGGTTGTTAGCTTGTAGATTCTTTTCAATACCATCTTCTAAAACCTGGGAAAGTGGATCTCAAATGGTCTAATCATATTGTAGAAAAGGTCCATCCAACCCCTTACAATATGATTTACCCTATTTGCATTTTGTGGGCAAGTTGACAAGTTATGTCTTAATATCCATGATTTACAAGATTATCTTTCAAAGCGATGGTCCTTTTCAGATCACTAATATGTTGCATGTTTCAGGTTGGAATTGCATGCCCCATTTCCATGCTTACTGTCCTAATTTATTAAGGTCATTTTGTAATGTCATTGTATCATACTGGGTTTTGATAGATCTGTAGCATTCGCAGTGATCAGCATAGTCAAATTTCACAATAAATTTCATTCAGGATGTCAATGATGTGCCTTGAGGTACTCCAGAAGCTACTTTGAAGAAAATTGATTCTGAACATAGTTTTTTTAAACATATAAAGATTCTATCCATAGTTTATTCCTTGATAAGTCATGAGGGACAGTTTAAAAAGCTTTTTCACAAAGTGGAATACTATTCAGGAATATCTGCATAATCATATTTATCTAAATATTTAGCCCAATAATCAATAACACAACAATTTGTGTTTTACAGCTGAATAAGTTCAGGAAGGCTGTTGCTTTTCAGATGCAAAAGTTATATAATAAGTGGATTGCAAACATGTGCAAGCACTGTGTAAGCATTGTGTAATCACTAATGCCAACTAGGTAGATAGTTCCTTGAGTAGTGTTGGATGTATGTCACCTAGAACCACAATCTTTTGATGGCTTTGATTACCATGTAGCAACTAAACATGTCATTACTATATTATCTTATTTTGGAAATAAACATGAGAAAGTCATGTCAATCAAGTTATTAAAAACTCTGTAGAATAGGGTATTCTGTTATTCAGTTTTGTAGTTCATGATCTGTATCAAGGAGAAGAATGCACCGAGAATCTTTTCTTGGCTGTGGAAGTGAATTTTGAACATTTTCTTTCCATTTTGTTCTCAATTTTGCCGAAACACTGTACATTAGCACGACTTCCGTCTCTTAGATGACTACTATAAACAGGCTATTAATGAAAGTAAGAGTACCAAGAGTACCAAAAGATTGTGGAAGCATCTAAAAGAGCTGAACCCACCCAAGAACAGTTGTCTTCCCCCTAGACTTAAGCAAAATGATGATATTGAAACATCTGTACAAGACATTGTGGAAATGTTCAACAATTTCCTCATAAGCATCTCCAGTATCAATATTCAGAACCAGACTAACATCCCAATTTAACTCGATGCTCTTCAACTATTTATAAGAGCTAAAATTCCTGATGATAATTATTTTTCAATAGCTAATGTTAGTGAGCTGATGTTTTTGATATGCTAATTAAGGTGAATATTAATAAATCCTCTGGACTGGATGGTATTGGTCAACGCATTCTTAAAATTGCTGCACCAGTAATAACAAAGTCACTAACACATATTATAAATTTAAGTATAATGAGTGGTAATTTTCTAAAAACACTGAAATGTGCAAAGGTTACACCTATCTTTAAGAAAGGAGAAATGGGGGATCCATGCACCGTGCTCAGCATAGTCGAATTTCACAATAATTTTCATTCATGATGTCAATGATGTGCCTTGAGGTACTCAAGAATCTACTTTGGTACAAGTATATAATATATTCATATATTCTTTCAACAGGACTTATCAGTGCTTACACACCTGTTTGCAATCCAATATCAAATCTACTTGTATTGTCAAAACTGTTTGAAAAGGATGTAGCCATTCAGGTCTATAAATTTTTTTAAACAAACTCTTTATTTCATAAAGCGCAATCAGGATTTAGAAAGTACCACTCATGCCAAACAGAATACACCAAATTAATTGATCTTTAGCTGAAGGAAATGGATAATGGACATACGACTGAGATTGTTTTCCTTGACTTCAAGAAAGCTTTTGATCTTGTTGATCATGAAATTCTACTGCAAAAGATGAACTGTTACAGGTTTGACAATCCTTCTTTAAACTGGTTTAGATCATACCTAAACCAAAGGTCTCAACATGTAAGCATTGGCAATATTAGCTCTCAGACGCACTATTCATTCAGGAGTCCCTCAAGGCTCAGTTTTGGGCCCTCTCCTCTTCCTTATCTAGATCAATGATCTACCATTAAATAATGAATCCACAAATACAGATTTGGTTGCAGATGATGCAACCTTCTATACAGCTAGTTCTGATACTGAAGTTATCCAAACAAGATTAAACTCAGATCTAATTTGAGTCAAAAACTGGGCACAACAAAATAGGATGGTAATTAATGAAGGTAAAACAAAATGTATGATTTTGAGAACAACACAAAAGCTACACAAGTCAGGGAACCCAAAACTATCTCTTGCAATAAATAATCATCCATTAGAAAATGTCAAACATGAAAGGCTTGTAGGTGTGTCCACAGATAATAATTTATTATGGAATGACCATATCGATAAGCTTTGTAAAACACTGTTATCCAAAACTGCCCTTCTCAGCAGAATCAAGAAAAATTATTTACTTATGGAAACTTGTAATCTAAATCTGAGCTTGACAGGATTTATAAACTCCAGAACGAGCAGCACGTGTAATTTTAAATCATCCCTCAAAAGCATTATTTACAGAACTCAAATAGTTCACAATATATAACAGGATTGATTTTCACAAAAGGCAGTTCTTTTATATAAATGTCTACATGGAACTGCACCAGGGTATCTTCAGGACTTATTCAGGCCTTTTTCAATACAATACCAGTTGAGATCAATATCACATGGAAACCTTCTAGTACCAAAACCAAGAACAGAGCAATTCAAAAAGAGTTTTCAATACTATGGTACAGTTCTGTGGAATAAGCTTCCACTACATGTAAAATTGGCTGAAAATATTAGAGTATTTAAGAAGAGATATCATGAGCATGCATGTGTTTCTAATTGATAATAGAATTTAGTATTTTAATACTAAACATGTTAAAATAAACACTACTTATTGCTATCTTTATACAATGTACATTTGTTATACTCTCCTTTAAAGGGCCTCAAGGGATTATACTCTCCTTTAAAGGGCCTCAAGGGAGAATAGTCCTTGACTAATGAGTCACCTTCTATAAATAAAGCATTATTATTATTATTATTGTTATTGTGCAATCTACCCTTCTAATGTTGTCTCTATTCCAGGACACTGACACAAATGATTTCCTCAGTTTTGAGAGAAGTGTAGCACAGAGTAAAACATTTTATAATTTTCCAGTTTACTTCATATCCCCCTTATTTTCCAAACCATATTTTGCAAAGGCACTAGCTTCAGGCCTTGTTGCATCAAAATTTCCACTGATAAAAATGCTGTAATATCATAAACCAGTCAAGTAAATCTACCCATGAGATTTTACCTACTAATGAGGTCTTAAATATATCTTTCATGGTTATTAATAATATCAGTTGTTTGCCCTCTGAGTTACTAAGCATATTTCCTAGTTTGCTTATTCTATTTTACAATCAATGTTATTACAATGTATAACTATAAATTAAAAAAAAATAGCATGTATATAATAATAATGAAGACTTTGTACAGCACCTAATCTTTAGAAGCTCTAAGCGCTTTACAACATCTGTAATGATATGACTACATTACAGAAAAACAAATAAAAAAAACATTGAAATTGGAAAACATAAAAACATGCTGAAAAACAGATAAGATAAAAAAACATTATTAGGTCTCTAAGTTTATCCCTGCAGTCGAAAAAGGTGAGTTTTAAGAGCACTCTTAAAAGGGACCACTGTGTCTTTGTGCCTAATTTCAATGGGCAATTCGTTCCACATAGCCGGGCCCCGGTATGTGGACTTAGTGTATCCCGAAGGGGTGCAAGACTGAGAGTCAAAAGTCTCCTTGGTGTCAAAACTGGGGGTCACACTGAGAAAAAAACGAATGTCTGTATCAAAGCTGGGGGTCAAATTACAAAGCTGGGGGTCTCTGAAGTGCAAATGAGGGTAAAAGGAAACACTGATGGGCTTTTCATCCATTATTAGATTATATTTTCCTGCTCAACAAGATAATATCACAGTGGCTATTTGATACTCTGTACCAACTATCTCTGTAGTAGAATTGTCCAATCACTACAATTTTGTCCCATGGCATCCAGATTTGTTCCATAGTAAATTTCTGATAGATGCATTTACTTAGGATCTTCATGTAACAGTAATAACCCTCCCCTATATAATGTTCTATCATTTCTATATACATAATAATTACATTTTTCTGTAAGTATTACATTTATCTAACAGTAATAACCCTCCCCCATATAATGTTGTCATTCCTATATACATAATAATTACATTCTTCTGTAAGTATTGCATTCATGTAACAGTAATAACCCTCCCACATATAATTTACTGTCATTCCTATATACATAATAATTTCATTTTTCTGTAAGTATTACATTCATCTAACAGTAATAACCCTCCCCCATATAATGTTATGTCATTCCTATATACATAATAATTACATTCTTCTGTAAGTATTACATTCACGTAACAGTAATAACCCTCCCAATATAATATTGTCATTCCTATATACATAATAATTACATTCTTCTGTAAGTATTACATTCACGTAACAGTAATAACCCTCCCAATATAATATTGTCATTCCTATATACATAATAATTACATTCTTCTGTAAGTATTGCATTCATGTAACAGTAATAACCCTCCCCCATATAACGTTATGTCATTCCTATATACATAATAATTACATTCTTCTGTAAGTATTACATTCATCTAACAGTAATAACCCTCCCGATATAACATTGTCATTCCTATATACATAATAATTACATTCTTCTGTAAGTATAACATTCATGTAACAGTAATAACCCTCCTCCATATAAATAAAGTTACATGTATATCATTTCTATATACATAATAATTACATTCTTCTGTTATTAATTTTAGCTTCCTTGATAGCAACAATGATTGATTTTTCAGCAACTACATGTATAACAGAACGCGTCTTACTCCTAATATTGTTCATATTCATTGATTTCCGTGATTCATTTATTGTTCTTGCATTTTCGTTTATATGAGGTATCTCTACTTGATTCCTATATTAAGATATTAACAAGCATTTAATGTTATTGGTTGGATTCTTTTCAATACAGAAACCAGATAATTTAATATGTTATAGGACATATCCATGTATAAGATGTAGCTTGAATTTCAAATTTATTCTAAATGTGCTTTAAGTATGAGTAGTCACTGCTAAATCCAAAGGTTAATAGTGACATGGCACAGCCTTGTGCAAATTTGGGACGTGCCCATTCTCAAGATCACACTCTTAAGTACAGATGTGGGAAAAAATCATTTTCGTCCGATATTATTTTCTCATACTCATTTTTGTTTCTATTAGCTACTTTTAGCATCATGATGTCACATAATTTATCTTATTTTGTTATGGCTGTTTTAGGCTATTTCCTGCTTACCCTGAGTTATATGACACACAGTGCCATGCTGTAAAACACATTTTCTGTCCTTCTCTATCTATTTTAAAAGCAAAACTGCTAACAAGAAGAAAAAAGTGTGGACTCTTTACAAACAAATACAGTTTCAAAAAAACCTTCTGAACATAGCTAGGGTTGCGAGAGGCGTAGCTGGGGGGGGGGGCGCACATGTCCCTGGGAGCCAGACTAGTGGGGGTGCCGAAATCGGCTTTGAAATGGTGATTATGATTTTATTGATAAAAATAATGGGTTTCAGAGTTGAGGGGGTGGGACGCATAAAAATGAATCTGGTCTCCGGGCTCCAAACACTCTAGCTATGCCTATGAGGGTTAGGGTTAAAACCACATTATTTGTACAAGCCTAAATATGCATTTTCTCACAGACAGCATGAAAATACAGCTTCATATCTGTATCCTTCAGTATTGCTTAATTTTACTGCTATCGCTGGTGTTTTCTATATGGCATCTAAATTTTAGGTGATCTGATTATATAATTAAAAGTATGTCAAATAAATTTGAATTCACAGAAAAGTATCAGTCATAACTGCAGAATTATATTTAAACTTTGAAAATTCTTAATACTGAGTGCTACTCCCATCTAATTTTTGGTGGAATGATTTCAGAGGTGACAAACACAAAAATGCGCATACTAAACCCTATTCTAGCTATCGGCTGTTCTGGGTATGGCTATTATTGTTGAGTGAGTCTCTCTCTCTCTCTCTCTCTCTCTCTCTCTCTCTCTCTCTCTCTCTCTTAATAATACTAATTTTATTTAAAGAGGGAAACACAATTAGCTAGGAACTACTCTACCTTGAGGCCATAATACAAAGGAATTATTTTATTTTAGCTCATCTCTGAAGCCACTGGACAGGGCCAGCACTTCTGCTAGGCGAACTGGCCAATTGCCTAGAGCGCTGGGCTTAAGGGGGGGGGGGGGGGGCAGAAAAAATTGCAAACTGGGTTTTATTTCATGATGAGCGGGTGGGGGAGGGCGTGAGTGGGAAGGGGGTGCGCCAGATATCTGATCTCGCCTAGGGCACCAAAATGCCTTGCAATGGCGCTGCCACTGGATATATTGGTTTGGGAGAAGCAAATAGTGGGCATTTTTAATCTCAGCTGAAATAATAATAATAATAATGAGGGCTGTCAGGTTGTAAGGAAAATAACCAGATTGCAACATGTATATGCTAGACCCTGAGGCTAATAATTTTGCATCATAACTGTACAATGGTCAGTCCTGCGAACAGTGAGGTGTCAAGCCAGTTATTTCACATGGACATGGGAACTTATGACTGGCACCTTATTTTGGCCAAGCCAGTTACATAACATGGACATAACATGGTTCACAGGTAAGTGATGAAATCCTATGTTCAGATCAAAAGAACATTAAGTGGGGGTCGTAAATCCACCCTTGACAGACTGCCGGGAAGGAGGCAGTGTATGCTAATTATGTGAATCAACATCCATTCAGAGCTGAGCAAGGCGTGGACACAATTAGAATCACAAGCTTAAATCTATTATCTCGAGAACTAAACGGCAGTAGTCGCTAAACCATCTTGCGGGGAAAGTTGTTTTCCTGGGAATTACAAAGTAACTGAAGAACAAGAAGCTTTGGGGCACCTGAGGAACTTTAGGATACCTAGGGAAATACCCAAGTGTTGTAGGTCCTGAGTCTCTGGGAGACAAGAAAGAGGAAGAACGGAAGCAGAAGTTAGACAGACTGGAGTACCAGACTTAGAGTCAGATAATGAAATAGGCTGTCACTTGGTCAAGTGAAAGACAAGTGATAGGGTTTTTAAGTTGATTTTTATTATATATAGAAACTTATTGAATGATATTAAATTGGGGTTTTTTTACAATTAAAATTTCACATTTTATGTATTCATTAATTTAACTGTCGGTACCGCTGACTGGGGGCTTGGAGCTTTGCATCTCTCTATGACGATTTCAATTTCTGACAAAAACAAGCCAGGGTGGGTCTTCTGTAATAATTTAATATAATATTGGGATCACCCCATCCCAACCTAGTTAACGAGAAACCTTTACAAGGAATTTGTATAATATCTAATCTTTAGAAGCTCTAAGCGCTTTACAACAGCTATTATGATATGACTACAAAAAACAAAACAAACACCATGAAATTAGAAGAAAAAAAAAAGGCTGAACATATTTAAGGTAGGAAACATTAAGTCTTTAAGTTTGTTCTTGCAGTCAAAAAAGGTAAGTTGTAAGTTAAAGAGAGAATATTATTCCAGAGCATTTTAAGAGAGAATACTATTACAAAGCAAAGTTCAAGAATATTGGAAATTTTTTAAAAAAAATAATTTCTTATTTTGTTTGAGAATTTTATACTGCGTGGTAGAAAAATGGAATCAATGACCAGACCTTCCTTATAATAGGAACTGTATCAAAATAAAGGCCTTCAAAGTGAGAGAGTGTATGCATGTATGTGCAAATAAACAACTCATCCATAAGTCCTGACCAGGTAAAAACTAGCTCTGCCAATTAAACATTACTACCTGCTTGTCAATCAACCAGGCAGTGGCACAGAGTCATGCTTTAAGAACAAATCTCAACATTTTCTACTCTTACCAAACACCAAAAATCTAACATTGTTTAAGATGTAGCACATGTCAATAAATATCCATATAAAACAGTTCCAGTGCCATGTAAGCCTGTTATTGAACTTCGTCCACTGTTAGTGACCAAAGTATAAGAATCTGTAAACAGGGCAGAGAGAGAGAGAGAGAGAGAGAGAGAGAGAGAGAGAGAGAGAGAGAGAGATTTCACACCAGTACATTTGTGAGAAAGATAAAGTTTCACAACTCGATTAAAAATGATTTAATGACATCACAATATAATAAAAATCAAACTTTCATGGTCTTATGTCACATGAAAAATTCCACATAAAAAGACCAGAACAGTCTTTAATCAGATTGTTTTATCCAAAAAGGCATTTGTGTGATGTAATTCCCTGAAGAATTAGCTGTTTAACCCCAACCATAATAGAGTGTGCCCTCTTATAGTTATACACTCACTCATAGACTAATTTCAGCTGAATTGAAATTATCTCTGATGCTGAACTGCTACATTTGACCTCAAACTTTTGCAACATATATGGTGAGTGTACACGTTAGTTTCCCCAGAATCAAGTGTTATATGGTGAGTACACGTTAGTTTCCCCCAGAATCAAGTGTTATATGGTGAGTGTACACGTTAGTTTCCCCAGAATCAAGTCTTATATGGTGAGTGTACACATTAAATGATTAATTTCCCCAGAATCAAGTGCATGTGTAATACTCATTGATAGCAAGCATATATATTTAGAAAGATACGTTTTGTTTATATTTTTTGAAAATGCATTGTGTTCCGTTTGCATGCTTACCTTCTTGCCATTAACATAAAATACAAGCACACTTGTACTTTCCATAGATGCGTTCTTTTCACCAGTTACCTCCATCGTTTAATCGTTTACATGTCCCTTCACCTTGTTTACATACATATGTGAAACTTTACCAAAAGGTACATCAAGGGATAACTATTTTAAACGATTTTGAATGGCTGGTGACGAAATCTCTGGCACTGCCTATATTTCGTCTCCATTGATGTTTCAAAGATTTTGATTGGCCTCAGCAATACAATATTGACCATTCATCAACAACTTAATAAATATAGCATGTTGTTAAGTATTGTAGCAAGCTGCATTCTCGGTAGGATTATATAACGCTGCACAACTTTACATGACTTACAATGACTGCTAATGTAATACCAGATTTAATAAGCAGCAGTGTGTCTGTTGATCTTGGCAAAGGTAACTTAGCTGTGATCACATTCAAAACTGTTTGACATGTCATCTCTTACCCATTTTCAGGAATCACCCATTTTCGTTTTATTGTTATGTACATGTTTTATAGATGTAGAATACTGTCATGAACATTTTGTATGCATGTAGATTAAATATATTTGTCAGACAGATGATACGTTTAATAAAGAATTGTCATTAACACCACATGTAACTTTTAGGTCAGACCACAGGTGTTCAACGCAAGCTTGATGTGGGAAAAAAAATAATATAAAGGGAAACAAATGCTTTTAAATACGGAAATAGCAAAATGAAATATAGGGTCATGGGAGGAACCAAGTATTTGGAAGTTGCGAACCTTCTCTTTTTATATAGTATGATAGAGAAGGTCTATGTCTGAATGGGTCTTGGGGGTAATCTTAAGGTATTTTTCTCACTGTATGATTTTTTTTCTTTAGATTATTATTTTTTTCTTAACATCAAGCTCACGTCGAGCACCGGTGGATCAGATATGATCAGGTCCGGTTTTAGGTCAGACATGATCAGGTCCGGTTTTAGGTCAGACATCAGGTCCACTTTTAGGTCAGACATGATCAGGTCCGGTTTTAGGTCAGACTAGACCAGCGAAAGTTGGTCACTAAGCCTTTTTTTTTATTTTGACTTGGCGGCTTATAAGCCGCCAAGTCAAAATAAAAAAAAAGGCTTAGCGACCAACTTTCGCTGGTAAGCTGCCAAGTCAAAATAAAAAAAAAGGCTTAGCGACCAACTTTCGCTGGTCTAAGGTCAGACATGATCATCATCAGGTCTGGTTTTAGGTCAGACATCATCAGGTCTGGTTTTAGGTCAGACATCATCAGGTCCGGTTTTAGGTCAGACATCATCAGGTCCGGTTTTAGGTCAGACATGATCATGTCTGGTTTTATGAATGTACATCATTTTTCCTCAAACTGAAATGTACAAAAATGGCTAGGCCACCGCTGCTCAAGATCCTGTTCCATACCATATTTTGATGTAGTGTCATAAAGTCACATCTGGAAGAGAATGCATCACTCAATGATATCACCATCACAACATGAGTTTACATTGAAAGATTTGTTGAAAATCCTTTCATTACCAGTTGTGAAACGAAAAACATACATTTCCTAGACCAGCAAATTGTTCTCAGCCTTTTTTCTTTTTTATGACTAGTGGCAGATAGTCAAAATAAAAAAAGGCAGAGAACAATTTGTTGGTCTAATACATTAACATGAGAGAAAAAATCCATTTCACTATAATTTTCAGTCAGTAAACCCTCATAAAAATCGTTTGTCGCTAACTCCAGCCATAATATGTATTCAGTGACTGAATCATTTGGCTAACACATTGAGACTGAATTTCAGTCTCAGTGTGTTAGCCACATGACTCAGACTCAGAGCTGCATAAAAACTGCATCAGTAACACTTTTTAGAATGGTGTAAAAAGTTATAAATTAAACCTTGATGCGGACCTGTCATTCATATTTTCAGAGGTAGTCTATTCTTACTCTACTTTTTGTAAATTTAACCCGCAAACATACTTTTGCAACATATTTAATAATTGGCATTCTCAACATTTTTGATTTTTTTAATTAAGGTTTTAGAATTTTCTATCTTATAAATAAGTCATTTCACTTTAATTGTAATTTTCAAGATAATTTTGATTTTAACCTTATTTTTTTACATTTTTGGGATAGATGACAATAAAACCTTTTGTGACATATCTTCTCATTATTTACTCTAATAGAGAAGTAAGTTATGAAGGATGCAAAATAGTTTTGAAGTTCAAAAGACATTTAATTCAAGGAATGGTCTTCTGCTTATTCACAGTGCCAATTAAGTATTGGAAAAAAATGTCATACACTGAATATAATATTTTCCCAAAATTGATTCTTTGAGCTCTTGTGACAAAATCTGTTCCAATGTGAAAATTATGATAAATAAAAGAATAGTTAATTCCTTTATGTAGAATGAGCCATTCAGTCATTTCCAAAAGCTGAAAATACTAAATGAAAGTCACAATTATAAATTTAAGCTTCTTTTTAAACCATTGTGTGACCTCTGATCCTGGAGAAATTGTATCATCAATGTTATATTTGCCATTTCAGGTTCTGGTGGATACAGTGGATTGGGGAGACATGGAGAAAGAAACACAATGGTAAGATACAGCAAATAAGTGATTAAATCACACTGCTGTCCCTTGATCTAGCTAATGGGAGAAAATTATCTGTACCTCTGTAAGGATACCACCACCCAGCTCTCAATTATCTAGACTTGAGTATTGTTAATTTTTTAAGGTAAATTTGCCATTTTGAGATGTAAATGCTACCTTTATTGCTCAAGGTACAATACAAGTACCAGTCGCTCTAGTTATTTTTATATTAAAACATACCTTTTTTTCTGTCTTTCATAACATCGTGCTTTTGATTGATTCCAACCAGCAAATCAGTTTACTTTGCATTATTTGCCTACAGCAATAAGGTATCAATACAGTAATCAATTCAGTAATCACTACAGTAATTTTATTGTCACTGAAGTAATCACGAGGTACCAGTATTCATGAATTTCATGATTCCTCTATAATTATGAATGTAAAGACTTGGTCATGCAAGTTCTCACTAAAAAATAAAACAATTATACAGTCAGTGAACTTTAGTGCCAATCCAGTTGTCATTTTACAGAAAACCACATAACGTGATACTCATGAAAATAAATGAATTTTTGTCTTTGAAAAGTAATGTGGCATTTTCTTGCAAAAACCTTTTCTTTCCTAAAAGTCTTCTTGCACTTGCCATTCCCCCCACACTTTCATTCCCTCAGAAGTTTCCTGCATGTTAGTACCTTTTTCTAATAATAAGATCAAATCTACCTTTGAAAACAATTACAAGTTAGACCCCTGGATGACTGCTAATGTGCCAGTTACATGATGGAGCCCAGGATGACTGTGCTAATGTGCCAGTTACATGATGGAGCCCAGGATGACTGTGCTAATGTGCCAATTACATGATGGACCCCTGGATGAATGTGCTAATGTGCCAATTACATGATGGACCCCTGGATGACTGTGCTAATATGCCAATTACATGATGGACCACTGGATGACTGCTAATGTGCTAATTACATGATGGATCCCAGGATGACTGTGCTAATGTGCCAATTACATAATGGACCCCTGGATGACTGTGCTAATATGCCAATTACATGATGGACCCCTGGATGACAGTGCTAATGTGTCAATTACATGATTGAACCCAGAATGATTATGATATGCCAATTACAAGATGGACCTTTGGATGACTGTGCTAATGTGCCAATTACAAGATGGACCCCTGGATGACTGTGCTAATGTCCTAATTACAAGATGAACTCCTGGATGACTGTGCTAATGTGCCAATTACATGATGGACCCCTGGATGACTGTACTAATGTGCCAATTACAAGATGGACCCTTTGATGACTGTGCTAATGTGCCAATTACAAGATGAACCCCTGGATGACTGTGCTAATGTGCCAATCACACGATGGACCCTGGATGACTGTACTAATGTGCCAATTATATGACGGACCATTGGATGACTGTGCTAATGTGCCAATTACAAGGTGAACCCCTGGATGACTGTACTAATGTGCCAATTACAAGATGGACCCTTAGATGACTGTGCTAATGTGCCAATTACAAGATTGACCCTTGGATAACAGTGCTAATGTGCCAATTACAAGATGGACCCCTGGATGACTGTACTAATGTGCCAATTACAAGATGGACCTTTGGATGACTGTGCTAATGTGCCAATTACAAGATGAACCCCTTTATGACTGTGCTAATGTCCTAATTACAAGATGAACCCCTGGATGACTGTGCTAATGTGCCAATTACATGATGGACCCCTGGATGACTGTGCTAATGTGCCAATTACAAGATGGACCCCTGGATGACTGTACTAATGTGCCAATTACAAGATGGACCTTTGGATGACTGTGCTAATGTGCCAATTACAAGATAAACCCCAGGATGACTGTGCTAATGTGCCAATTACAAGATGGACCCCTGGATGATCATGCTGATATCCCAATGGTTAGTTGTGACATGAACTTATTGCTGCACTTTTAGATTCAAACATTTCTCTCTCTTGGCTCCTCTCATTTCCAGCAAACTTATGTCAGTTTCAGATACTTCTCTGGCCACCACCCCCATTCCAGCAAACTTGTGTCCGATTCCAACACATTTTTCCCCCCTGCAGATTATATTTCCAGTAAATTTGTGAATATAAGTGAATATTTCACACTTAGCATGATCCATAAATAAAAAGACATATTTTTCATATAAAATCAGATTACCAGTTTCATGTTTACTAGTAAGTTGTGTCTTTCACTCCATGTTGAAAATAAACTAACATGAACTTTGTCTTGATTTCGCTTTATTTCAGGGAAGAATTATCCACCCATTCTTCTCACCCCAGCGATCTGCTTTTGGAACTCTTGTCCAAGAGCTGACCTTCATCCAAAGAATTAAAACGGTGAATTTTTTTCTGACCTTAGTATATGCATGATCTTGAGTTTATGATTGTTCATTGTTATCCTTTATAGAAAAGCATAGTTAAGCCTTAAATGCATTAAATTTCCAGAGAGTTTCTGACCAAATTCAGAATAATTTGTTACAGAGGAACCATTTTTTTATTTATTTATTTATTGATTGATTGATTGATTGATTGATTCCCCATTGGCATGTGAACACAGATACATTCATATTTTCACTTTATGTCTATCCATCCCACTTTAATGTAGACATAATAAATAAGGCCTATCCAGCCTTCTGTCTATCCATTCCACTTTTCTTTCAGTACAATAACCCCCTTAAATAATATTTCATTTAAATGACATTTTGTGTACAGCTGGATATTGATGTGACCTTGAGTTACTGTAGTATCATCAATATTCGTGGGGGATCAATTTTCGTGGTTTTCGTGGTTACCACAAACCACGAATTTAAATCCCCAACGAAAAATGAGCCACATAGGTTGATGATCCCCCCCCCAATTCCCGACCCGTTTTTTTTACAGTGTTTCATTTAAGTAAGGATAGATATAAAATATAGAAAAAGCATAACATATTCAAACAATAGTAATACTAAACAGAAAGAAAGAAAGAAAAAATACTAGTAATACAAAATAACTGCATATGAAAATTAGATTCAATACTTATTCAAGTCGATCTTTCAATCTAGTGCAGCTGTTGTTCTTGCCCATCTTGCTTTTTTAACTTTATGTATTGGTCCCGCATACTCCGTACAGTGGTCTCACTGATAGTACAACTCAGATCGCTACTGAATTTGCGGGCTGCTTTGGCAACACCATTATCGATGGAATATCTGGCTATCTTTGCCCGTAATTCCTCGCTATAACAGTTATACTCTCCTCGCTTTCTTTTCCGGGACACAGACTGAAGCAGTGATTCTACTGCGTCATTAGCTGCCTAGTAAGCGAGAGCCTGCGCCGGGTTCTCAGCTTCTGATGGGTTAGGAAGTCCAGGAACCGAGGGTGATCTAAGTTGAATTTTACCACTCTTAAGCCACTGCGTTAACGCCATGATAGTCATAAAGTACTGATATTGCAACTTTATGGACAGTGGTTTAAGTAAGAGATCATTCAAATGTACTTTAATAACTGATTGGTCTGGTTTTGATGGCAGCGTCGGTTTCCTTTGATCTTGAACACTCAAACGAAAACATGGCGAAACTGATTAATCCTGACGGGTGTTTGATATGTGCTCACATAGGTAGAAGTATTGTTTTAGTGTTGTTGGCTGAGTCTGCTTTGACAGATGTTAATCACTTGGTCAAAAACACGTTGTAAGTATTGAACTAGCCGGGTCTTAGATATGTACTCATACAGGTGGTAGTATTGTTTTAATCATTAATGTGACCGCCGTTTGCGTCGGCATCGTTTTACTCTTTTGTATTCTTTATTTGGGGTACTTGTAGAGGTTAAACCATGAAATTAACTACCTTATAATATGCAAAATTTGACAGGCAAAACCACGAATTTACGTCCCCACGAAAATGCCCTTTTTTACAAAACCACGAAAATTGAGCCCAACGAAAATAAATGATACTACAGTATTGATCTTCATTATTATTATATTTTAGGTAAACATGGTATTCACTTTGATATTTACAAGACATTGTTCAAGTTCAGTTGACTGCATTCTACATCATCATTTAGCAGAGTTATAGCCCCTGAATGTCAGCTTAAGTTTTATGCAATAACTCACTTAAATATAAATGGATTTAATCTGACTTTGGTATGCAACTTGATATTGATGAGTCCTTTGCTCAGTTTGACTTTCAGCCTCCTACATAATTGCTATGGAGAGTTATATCCCCTGAATGTCATTCCTTACCTCTTTCTTTTCGACACATTAAATCTTATGATTATTATGTTATTTCTACCAAATATTAAGAAGACCATGGCCAGGATAGATTTGTATTATCTTGTGTCATTGCTCTTTGGAGCAATGGTCCTGATTGTCAGGCCCACTCATTTAAGTTTTCACACAAGAACTCCTTAATTACTATTGGACTTAATCCTGGTTTAGTATGCAGTGTAATTATCACAAGACCATTTTCCTGAGTTTGATTATAGGCATAGTTATAACCATTGATAGATTCACCCACTTTCATTGTCACACAATAACTTCCTTATTATTATTTGATTCAATGAAAATTTATTGATAGCTGGATCTTTCAACAAAATTTGGTTGATAGAGGATATTGATAGAATTTTGTATTTCATTGTTTAATAGAGTTATAGCCCTTGGATTTTTCATCTATTCACTTTTATTTATGCACAACAACTCATATAATCTGAGTGGATGTCAACCAGAATTTATTTCTCTTGGGGCTGATAATACATTGGTATTTTATTGTTAGTTTTTTGTCATTTAGTAGAGTTATGGCCCATAGTTGTTAGACCCACCCACTTATGTTTTCGGATTTTAAACAAATTTAGTAGGCAGCTGGATATTCACAAGACCTTACTCAAGTTTGATTCTCAGTTTTGCTTTTATTTATGTTCAACATGCAACCTGATTTATGCTGAAGTAGGAATGCGGCACAGGTCCATCATTTTGGTAAAGAATCAGACCAATTAGGAAGAACATTTTCGGGAGTAAACTTCGAAAATTGGGAATTCTGCATGATTTGGACATTCTTCTCCCATATTTACAGGTTCTCAGAAGTCAAAACTAAGCCCCAGTTGCAATAATAATCTTTAAAAGAAATGCTGAATCTCCAGTTCTACCATTTAGCTCATTGAAATTTTGTTCCTGTGTTGCCTGATTAAGGCCTCAAATTTTGAGACTCATTTAGGTGTATATTGTTGGACTGACCAACATTCCTTGTGCACAACAATACCTTATTGACCACTCCAGTGGCCTAGTGGTTAGAGCATCCACCGCAGATGCAGGTCATTGGTTTTTTTGTTTGATTTCAACCAGATTTGCTAATACAGTGCTCCTCAGCATGGTTTCAGATGAGTTCAACTCTGATCAGATTTTGACTATATTTTACAAAATTAAGGCTCGTGACTATATTTTACAAACTTAACTGTCTTTTTTGTCATGCATCCCAATCTTGGGAAGAGTCTAGCATCCATATGTCTTGTTGATTTTAAGGAAATTTCCAAAAATCAAGATAGCAGAATAGTTAGATGATAATGTTTTAACTTATTTTACAAAACTCTTTCTGTTGGTTAACTTAGAATAATATGTTGTGAAAAAAAGTAAGTGTTCACATTTAGGTCATATTAACCTGAATATAAACAACATATTAAAAGTCATTGATCAGTTTCAATGCAGATTTTGATCACATTTTACTGTGTTATTGCCCGTCATTGACTTTGTACCACAGCCAGTTTTCAATGCTCCATCCTTTTAATTGTAGGTGTAAATGAACACTGGTAGTGTTAGTGGTAACTTCTAGTTAATCTAATGTTCTACATCGTAAACTTGTTTACATTTGTTTATGTTTGCCCTTTCTCTCGTAATATTGTCTATTTGTGATTTCAGGGAAAGAAGATTCTGGCATTCCTTGCACTGAATGTATTTGGAACTATCACTCTTCTGTTATGGTGTCACAGCACAAACAGTATGGGTATGTGTAGCTCACACGCCAAATAGGCCAGTTCTTTAATTATATCAGTCTACAGAATTTTCAGCATAGATCACAGGAACAATTTTTGGCAGAATATGAAGGTCCAGTATGAAAAAAATGTTGAAAATTAGAGGTTAAGAAAAAATTGGATATAATGGCCAAGATAGGACTAGAATCCACCAATCTGATTGGCTAAACTTTAAATCTAATTGGCTAATAAATCTGATTGGCTAAACTTTAAATCTGATTGGCTAAACTTTAAATCTGATTGGCTAAACTTTAAATCAGACTTAAACTGATCACACGGTGTCTGAAGTCTTAGATGTAACTTTAAGGAAAATCCTCGTTAAATGTTGAAATATTAATCTTCTTGGAAAATTCATATTTCTAAACAGCCCAAGACGCAAGTAACCCAAAATCACTGCTAAATGTATAGGTTATTGTGTATTTTATAAGTTAGTGTCCTGTGTATAGGTTAGTGTTCAGTGTATAAGTTAGTGTCAAATGCATAGATTAGAATCCAATGTATAGGTTATTGTGCATTTTATAGGCTAGTGTGTATTTTATAAATTAGTGTCCAATGTATGGGTTAATAACCGATGTATAGGTTATTGTGCAATTTATAGGTTTTTGTGCATTTTATAGATAAGTGTTCAATGTATATTTTAGTGTCCTTTGTATAGGTTAGTGTTCGGTGTATAAGTTAGTATCTAATGTATAGGTTATTATACATTTTATAGATTAGTATCCATTGTTAGTGTGCATTTTATAGTATCCAGTGTATAGGTTCTTATGCAGTGTATAGCTTCGTGTACAATGTACATGTTAGTGTGCATTTTATAGCTTAGTGTCCAATGTACAGGTTATTGTGCATTTTGTAGGTTAGTGTATAGATTAGTGTCCAATGTATAGGTTAGTATCCATTGTATGGAACAGCATGCATTTTATAAAAATACATTAACATATGGATAAATTTTATCTGAAGTGCAGCACCTTTTTTCATCACTTGGTCATCATCAGACTTTACTCACAAATGCATCTGGTGGAAGACATTTACTTATAGATTGATGACCGCAGAGCTTGTAGTTCAAGATCACAGAGCAGTTGTTTAAATTATAGGTGGGTTGTCAGTGTTTACAATTTTTGGATCTGACAATACTGTTGTGTGTTGCTATCGATGAATTGAAATCAGACAAGGTAGGATGTTGTTATCGGGTTTAATGCCATTTGTTCAGCACAGGATATGCTATACATGGTTGCCAAGAATTGGTGGAGGAAGAAATCAGGAAAACTCCAGAAAGAACCACCAACCCATAGCAAGCTACTGGCAAGCTTTCTCATGTACCAACATTGTGAAACTTGAACCCATGCAGACATAGGTGAGAAGACAGTGATCCAATACAGTGAGCATTTAAACTGCTCAGCCACTCTGGCCAAATCAGACAGGGTAGGAAGTTTACCTTCAGATATAAGTATTACTTGTATGGACATGAAAAGATCAGACTCTATAGTAGCCAGTTTTGGGGGGTTGGGGGTTAGTATATGGATATGTATCAGACGTTAGCCACATTCAAAACTGTACACATCATATCCTCATTGATGATGGATCCAGGTATCAAAGGTCAGGGCAACTGTGTTGATTGTTGCTCCGCATTTCAGTGTAAATTGTTGAGTTACATATCTTACATTTCCATACATGTATTGTTATCAGATTTGTCACCTATTAGCAGAGGATAATAGAGTTTATGAGGTCTTTACCCATTATTTAGTAATGATGGTAAATGTATGCATGTTTTTAAACTTTATTTCAAAGTATGGTGTATTAATGATTTAAAGGATGTCTTTTGTTTTCCAGCCTTGACTGCCTACACCTACTTGACAATATTTGACATCATGAGGTAACTAGTTTCTAACTGAGGTTTTGAATTTTATTAGATCTTGAAATAGAATTAGATTCCATGGATTTTAAAGTTTGTACAAGTATTATCATTTCATTTGTGATAAAATCTGGCTGTTTTACTGTTTATCTTGAATGTTCATATTTAGCATTACTTTTATCTCAAGTTCATATTTAGCATTACTGGTTATCTCTAATGTTCATATTTAGCATTACTTTTATCTCTAATGTTCATATTTAGCATTACTTTTTATCTCTAATGTTTATATTTAGCATTACTTTTATCTATTGTTCATATGTAGCATAACATTTTATCCCAAATGTTTATATTTAGCACTACTATTTATCTTGAATTATCATTATTATGCTTTACTATTTATCTCTAATGTTCATGTTTATGTTTAGTTTTACTGTTTATCTACAATGTTCATATTTGTCTCTACTTGTTACAGACCAGAACAGCCTATGCAATAGCATCAGTTGGCCATATGTCTTCTGCTGTCCAATCCTTAGCAGAAGTTGTCCATGTGTCTTTTGCCATCCATTCATTAGCAGAAGTTGTCCATGTGTCTTCTGCTGTCCATTCATTAGCAGAAGTTGTCCATGTGTCTTCTGCTGTCCATTCATTAGCAGAAGTTGTCCATGTGTCTTCTGCTGTCCATTCATTAGCAGAAGTTGTCCATGTGTCTTCTGCTGTCCATTCATTAGCAGTAGTTTGTTATCACTACTCAAAAAATAATAAATTGGATGATGGCCATGAAATTTTACAAGCGCTTTCATCTCAAGGTCTAGTTAGTCCCAGATGCAAATGATGCTGCCAACATTTCAATATGGCTGCCATTATAGTGGCCATCCTTTGGAATTCCTTGTATCACTACTCCTCTTGAATGGTTGATCATATCGAGATGAACTGGACAAGGTATTTTCTCATAATCTTTTGTCAGATTTTTGGCCACTCATTAGTAATTAATATATTTACATATACTGACATTTGTATGTGGATGGTAAGTAAAATTCCTCATCAGTTCACTCAGAATTAAATCCTTCAGAAAAATCACATTTTCTGTAGTATTCCCTGTCGTCAGACCAGAACACCTGCACCTCTATCAACCATTGACCCTTTTTTAAATTTCATACATTTGGAAGGCAGTGTCACTTCACTACCACAATTGTAACTCCCCCTAAAAAACATGGTCATGCTTGTTGGTTTATTCAATATGCAGGAAGGAACAGTACATTCGACTAAACGACAGCCAATTCCTTGTTTAAAAATATACCCAGATAAAATAGTTTTTTGAAAGTTCAAAGATAACATAACCATTAAAGCACCATTTATTATGAAAACGTACTAAGCAAATGGATGAAAAATCAGTCTCAATCATGCAATACAATTCTTTGACGTTGTTGCCACAATAAATAATGGGCATTTGTTTGGTTCTCCAAAGCTGTTGACTTCAATAACACATGCACCCTTCATCAAAGAAAGCCAACTACAATCTTCAATGAAAAATAGAAAACCTTCCAAGAAAGTCATTACCAAACTTAAATAAAAGTAATGGAATCTGATGGATTTTTTGACTGAAACACATTTTCTGTGCTGTTAAAGTTTCCTTTCTGCAGGATAAAAGTTTATGCTTACGAATTGCTACCAACAATTGCTTAAAACGCTTACTGACCTTTACTGACTTGTGATGTACTGAAAATTAAATGCAGTTCATCAATCGTTACGTGATTGTGCTATTTTTTCCCCACTGTATTCAGACCTACATGACCTGTGAAAAAATTATTGAATATTTTAAATATCTGTGTTCACATATTTTAGAAGTTCTAAGCACTTTTTGATATTAGATAACACACAAAAATGCATATTGATTACTAAAACAAACTCTGAAATTACAAAACAAAACATGCTGACAATAATTACGGATGCAAACATTATTAAATATTTTTCAAGCCTGTTCTTGTAGTTAAAATAGTTGAGTTTTAAGAGCACTTTATGAATGTGATCACAATGTCCTTGTGACTGTGATCAATGGGAAATTCATTCCACATAGCTGGGCCCAGGTACGCAAAAGAACATTGCCCATATTACTTTGTTTTACCAGAGGAAACTGAGAATATGAGTGATGGAACAGGAGCATAAGTTTCTAGATGGGGTGTACACATAAGGAGGATGAAAAGGTGTAGTGAACTGGAACCATTCAGCAGAATGTAGCATTTTATTCTGGATCAAATGGGTAGCCATTGAAGGTTGCAAAGCAGGTGAAGGTGTGTTCAGTTCTTCTGAGCAGCCATGTTTTGAACTGTTTGAATTTTCTGTAGTAGGTACATGTGATGAACCAGATAGAAGGAAATTACTAATAGTCAGATCTTGAAAGCACCAAGGAACAAACAAGTGTTTTAGTGGCATCAACTGAATGAAAATTGCGAATTCAGCTGATGTGTCTCAGCTCAAGATATGCAGCTTTGCTATATTTATTACATGCTGGTGTAAAGAGAAAGTAGTCAAAAGTGAAACCTATGTTTTGTACTGTCCATGAATTTAATGTTGGTGTTGCTGATATTTATTGTTTGAGATAAAGGATGCGAATGAGAAAGCCTTTTTGAGGGGTTCATGTTGGCATACCTTCATCTGCAACTTGTCCAATGACCAATGACTTCACATCTGAACTGCATCTCTTTATGCCTTGATAAGATGCCTCCAGCTCAGTTGAACAGCTAGATTTGTACATTTGTGTGTTATCAGCATACAATTAGTGAGATGATGAATGTATTACTGTTGACATTGGCTGAGTATATTGAATGAAGAAAATGGGGCACAGAACAGAGCCTTGTGGAACTTCAAAATAGGATCAGTCTGAGTATAGCTTTAGAGGAATTTATGGGGTATTGCCAAACTTAGACTCTTAGAATGTATACCACCCAACCCACTCTTACTATGCAAGCATACAGGTCAACGTCTAAGTTGTTTTTTTCTGATTAAGTAGCAGCCCTTCCTTCCAGATTCATTTATATCATGTCTCCACTGTGTAAATTAAGATCTGACAGAATCGTGTTCTGGAGACCTGTGTTATTGCCATAATCACTGATTTTATTAGCTGATTAGATGAAGTCTTATATCTTCACATTTGTGAGACTGAGTATTATCACTGAAGGGCATCAATGTATGCCAAATGATTTGATTCACTTTCATATTTGAATTGGCTAATTCATAGGTCACCAGAACATGGCCCCTAAGTGGTCAATGTCAGATTTTATCTTACAGCAGTGAAGATATGATTTTAACCAGATTGTCCTTCCATCCTCATCAACAGTTGGAAAAATGCAAGGAAATTGCCAACAATCTGTCTGCTAAGATCAGTTAACCTTGCAATTCTAAAGCTTTATTTCAGTCAGTTTACCAGCATCCTTTGTAAATCTTCACAGAACTGACATCAATAAACATGAACTATGCTGCAGTCAGTCTGACTTAAGCTACTTCTATGTGGTGGATAAAGACATTTTCCACACCACTTTAAAGCTCCTTCCCAATATAGTCGTCACTTCTTCAATATGGCTATTTTCAATTTTTCAAGCTTCTATTCAAGGTTGACAATACACATTCAGCTGTGATTCTGCAAACCCATTGTAATGTCCTTGCTCTTCATTGGGAATATAGATGAAGCAAAGGAGCAGGTAACCCATGAACTTAGCACATCCTGTCTGTTTTATCCACAATGATGTTATAACCAGAGATGACAGGATAGAGGATTGTTCGGTGCATAACCCAAAAACCAGCTGTGATCCCAAATCTATAGATAAAGACAATGTGCTAATCAGTTTTGGAGGCAGTTGTATCGAGGGAATAGGAAGCAAAGTTTCACCACTGACCGCTTACAAACAAGTATCCTCTGGGCACCAAAGTTTTTTCAAACAGTGTTCGATCAGTCTCTTTCTACTAAGATAGTGGGAGATCCACATTGTCTCAGAGTGGCTTTGGTTCTAATTTTAACAACCCCCTCTCCATTTGTCCTCTCTGTTGCTGACAGAAGTACTATTGGACTCGGTAAATGATTGGGATACTCATCAAGAAGTGAGTCATAGAGATTGTTTGGAATCCATAATCTTCAAAGGTTTCCTTTCTAAGCTTTTTCTGGTTTCTCAGACCAATCATCAGCTTCAGTTATCTAAATCATTTCATACGTCATCTAAACTTCAAGATGGAGATCTTGAAATCAGTCTGCCTCTCTATCTGGCCAGTTGAATTTCTCATCTGTCTCGACAACAGACAGACCAATATTTTTATGTTCCAAATCCTTGAGGAAGATACTGCAGTTTACATACTGGGAAAGTTTTTATCAGTTTTGTGCTCTCTCCCAACTTGAAATAAGTGCATGGGCCTTTATGAAACTACTCCACTGTGCTTTATGTCTGCTATCATACAACTTCTACTTCCACATTAGAATATTTGTACAGCATCCTCCAGAAAGATGATCAGTTCAGTTTTAGTCAAGAGAAAAAAATTATCTTGTCTTCCCCCAGTGTTTAATCACGGTATAGGTTGGATTCTCAACATTCCTTCTGCCTATTACTTATTCTCTTAATATTACTCCTACTGCCAGAAATTCAGTGTGATTTCAGAAAAGAAAGATATACCAATGACATGCTCTTTGCTGCCAGACAGATGCAAGAAAATTATCTTGAACAAAATGTCCAGCTATATACCACCATTTTCATAGATCTAACCAAGGTATTCGATACTATCAGCTGAAAGATCTGGCCAGATTTGGATGACTTCATTGAAATGGTGATGCATTTTCATGAAGGCATGCTTGCCAGAGAACAAGGACATGGGTAATTATTCTGAATCCTTTGCCGTTTTGAATGGTGTGAAACAAGGATGCATCTAGATATGAAGTTGTTTCAAACCAAAACCAAACTCCAAAATAGAGATCATTGGCAAATTCCTGTTTGCAGATGACTGTGCCCTCTGCTCAAGCATGGAGGTAGGCTTTCAACAGAGCATGGACCTCTTATCCAGTGTGATACCAACTTCAGACTCATTATCTCGACCAGCAAGAGCAATGTTCTGCATCAGCCAGCTCCTGGAAAAGATTACCTTGAATCATCCATCACTGTCAATGGCCAAAAACTCAGAAATGTTGGCAGGTTCACATACCTTTGGCAACACCCTCTCACAAGCAGTCCACATAGACAGTGAGGTCAACAAGAGTATTTCCAAAGCCAGTGTAGCATTTGGCAAGACTCCGCTTAAACATCTGGGATAGGAGAGGCATCAAGCTTGCCACCAAACTCAAAGTCTACGTAACTGTTGTTCTCCCCACCCACCCTCCTTTATGATTGCAAGACTTTAACTGTGTATAGCCACCATGTTAAACAACGGAACAACTTCCAAATGAGCTCCCTGAGATAACTACTTAAGATCATATGGCTGGACATGGTAACGAACACAGAAGTGCTCACTCAGACCAGCATGGAAAGCTTCCACGCCATGCTGTGCAAGGCACAACTCCAATGGGCTGGTCATGTTGTTCGCATGCCGGAAGAATGCCAACCTAAGAAGATGTTCTACAGAGAGTTACAGCAAGGAAAGATATCTCATGGTGGTTAAAAAAAGGTACAAGGACACCCTCAAGGCCTCGCTGAAGAACTTAGGCATTGATCCTGACAGCTGCGAAAGTATCACTGTAGATCAATCTGCTTGGTGCAGTCAAGCCAAAGCCAGTGGCAGCCTTTGAGCAAGAGTTATTGCCTTTTGTGTATATATATATAAGTGTGTATATATATAAGGACATGGTAATTATTCTATATCCTTTGCCGTTTTGAATGGTGTGAAACAAGGATGCATCTAGAAATGAAGCTGTTCAACCTGTCAAAATGTTTCAAACCAAAAAAATTATATATATATATATATATATATATATATATATATATATATATATATATATATATATATATATAATCATTTAGTCAGAAGGATAAATTCTTGTTATTGGAAGGGTTTTACATTGGAGGTAGTAGGGCTTATCATCCTAAAGTTAGTATAATCAGGTAAGTATTATAGGAGAAGCGTACTCTACAGAAAATTTGTTTTTCATGTACTTAGCTTTAATAAGGACATTACAAATGTATGAATTCACATATTGATATACTGTATTATCCCAACACTTGTTTAAAGTTGAAAAGATGATGAAAGAAGAGAAAAAATTATTATTATTATTATTATTATTATTATTATTATTATTATTATTTTAACTAATGATAATAATTGAGACAAATGAGTTAGATATTTTTGATCATACCATATTTTTTACACAGCAGTTTTTCAACAAAATCAGAGATGTCTGCCATTTAAAATTTGCCAGATTGGATTCTTGGAATGTGCATAAATACAAAAAAATAATTAACTGACAATTTGTTTCTTCTTTCTTCCAGCTTGCTGACTTGTTTGCTTAGTGTATGGATTCGAAATCAGAAACCTTCTCAGGCATATTCATTTGGGTAAATAGAAACCATTCATTATTTATATGGGGAAATATAAACAATCCCAAGCATATTCATTTGGTTAAATAGAAACAATCCCAAGCATATTCATTTGGGTAAATAGAAAACATTCACTATTTGTCTGGTGAAATAGAAACCATCTAAAGCATATTCATTTGGATAAATAGAAACCATCCCAAGCATATGCATTTGAGTAAATAGAAAACATTCACTATTTGTCTGGTGAAATAGAAACCATCTAAAGCATATTCATTTGGATAAATAGAAACCATCCCAAGCATATTCATTTGGGTAAATAGAAAACATTCACTATTTGTCTGGTTAAATAGAAACCATCTAAAGCATATTCATTTGGATAAATAGAAACCATCCCAAGCATATTCATTTGGTTAAATAGAAACAATCCCAAGCATATTCATTTGGGTAAATAGAAAACATTCACTATTTGTCTGGTGAAATAGAAACCATCTAAAGCATATTCATTTGGATAAATAGAAACCATCCCAAGCATATGCATTTGAGTAAATAGAAACCATCCCAGGTATATTAATTTGGGTAAACAGAAACTATCCAAAATATATTTATTCATTTTGAAGAAGTCTGATAATTAATAATAATTAAAGTACAACACAATAACCTGACAGATTCCAAATTTTCCTCATTGGTACTTTTGCACTAGCATTTTGAAGACTTCTAATAATTAATGTAAATAACAATAACTTTACTGACACCAGATACTTGCAACTGTTTTAATTTCTCATTTTGGGTATATATTATTACCATGTAAAATCTTGATATAAGAAACTTGTAGTACATCTTTTGACATTTTTGTTTTTCCATGCATCCCAATGGGGCACTTAATCCCCTCCATACATGCTTTGCATTGAAGGAATAAGCACCTACAAATCAAAACAGTTTTTACTTATAAGACTAGACTCCACAGAAACAAACTCTGAATCTGATAGTGGCTGCCAGACCCTGTGGACATTAGCACCACCTCCTGATGGATATATTGTGCAGCTATCCCAGGATTCACTTTGAAATTTTGTTTTAAGAACATCCCATTATTTTTTCTTTCTAGACATGAACTACATCACTTTTGTTTGTAGTATTCACAATAAGGAGTTTGGATTATCCTTCATATGGAAATCCAGTATATTCGCCCCTCAGAGGTTGCTTGAGGTATAGATTGATGCTAAACATTCCCTCTGCCTATTACTTGTTCTCCTAACGTTAATGTGATGGGAATGTATTTGAAGGAGAAATTAACATTTTCAGTAAATTACATTTCTATTAGAATACTTTACCGATTACATTACTTTAATACCATCCTATCTTACTACAATGTGAGAATCCTACTAAAGCTTGAAACTTGCGCCACCAGTAGGCAGCAAGAGGAGGTAATGAGCAAGAGTTATTGCCTTTGTCTATGTACAGTAAAACCTGTTATGAGCAACCTCTGCTATTGGCAACCACCTATCATTTACAAACACAATCAAAATGCATTAATCGATTTTATTATATAAATGCAGTGTTGCAAATGACAACCTGCTAAATTCAACCAGTGACCACAATGTCTTGGCAAAATATGCATTTCGACATCACTATAAACAGCCCCATTTCAAAAATGAGGTTAAACTCCACCAACCTTTATTTGATACTTTGTAACAATGACCACTTAGCATTAAATGTAACAAGACTATCTGCACATTCTGAAAATGTATAGGACATGCATGTAGTGTCATATATTGTAGTTTGTAAACCAGACTTAAGTACATTCAGATTGTTCCAGCGCTATGAATGACCATATCATGAGGACGGAGACAAACACCACTGACCTTGATGTAATAACTTGTAATGATGACCACTTGAAGAGTAAAGACTGCTCTGATTAAAACAAACAAAATAGAACCATAAAAAAGGAGTCTGGTTACCAGTCTGGCATGTCAAGCATAAAGTGACATTGGTTATAGACTGTAAACCCTGGTTAATGTGTGTGTCTTGAATTGCCATTGTAGTGCTAAGGTCAAGGTTACATAGTGGTTGCCTACATTTTTTGTCTTTGGAGTTGATCCATTTTGCTTAAGGGGTGAATGAGGTCTTCATCTGTTAAACAAGCAAGTAAGAATAATGTTATGTATAGAGATAATTCTTTTTGTCATCTATGAATTGAGCCATCGATCTTTGTCTCAAAATGAATGATTCTGTTTCTGGATGAGATAATTGTTTCTTGTTATATCATTCAATCATAGATATACAATGTACGTGGCTATATTTATTTTTCATATTTTCCCCAAGCCTGATCAAAATCATTGTTACAGTTGATATTACAACTGAGCACTGATAATTTTAACATCTAGCACCTTAATAATAATGGCAGAACTTTCAACTAATAGGACACAAATTTTCGAAAATAATTATTATAATTAAAAAAAGTAAAAAAGAAGAGACTGCTTGCAAAATATTTTAAACTTGAGAAAAACAAATTTGGGTGTTAAAAGGAGTAAATTGGACAGTAGGATATATGTATATGTGATTTTCAAATATAAATGTAATTCATGTTTGAGTGTGATGTGTAATTTGGATTTTTAATGTAACTTTTAAAAATTCTGTCATATTGCTACGATGTCTGCACTGTGGCAGTTTATATTGATGTCTACCACTGGGGCATCATGCCACAGACATGTAGTAGGATGTACGACCCAGTCACATGATCCTACCACCAAGCCAACCAGTCCTAACACTAACCTCTTAATGATGAGTGCCAAGTAGTTGTTAGTACTATTATTGAAGTCTTTGTTATGACTCGGCAAGGGATCGAACCCGCAACTTACCGCATATGAGGCATACACTCTAATCACTAGGCCACCGGAGTGGTTCATGATTCATGTTTAATGATAGAAGTATATCTTTATTGCTATATAATTTTTATTTCCAGATGAATGCCTTCAACAATTTAGCTAGAACTATTAATAAAGAATAGAATATATGTACAGTGATTGTCAATATTTTTCTTTAAATTAATTTAAAATTTGATTTTTTTTGTGGCAAAAGGGGTAGGTCTTTTATGACAAGTTTTACAGTATTATGGACAGATAAGATGAATTTTCATCTTCAGTAGGGCTGGATGTTCAGGAGGTTTTAGGGCATATATTCTTAAAATTTATGTGATCAGATAAATATTCTAGTGAAACGTTTTATTACTTGTAGCGAACTTGTTGCATATTGTGGACAAGCTGCCTCTATTCCAGAAATTAATGCAAAGATTGCCAATAAGAATGTTCCTTGGTTGTAAATGATCATTATTCCTACCTGTTTATAATCCCTTGGAGTAATTCCCCACACCAAATAAACTCACTCTCAAATATGAGTCTTCTTTAGTCGTTTAAAATTACATCCGAAGGTTTTAAATAACTAATGTTCAGGGCAACCTTATGACCTCAAAGACAACCTTCTGACCTCACAGAGTAATTGCAGCAGAGAACATAAACATTGGGTGTTTTTTTTGCCATATCTTCAGTTATCACACGCTTCTTCCCCTCTAGTGACAGAATTACACATTCACCAAGTTTCTATCAAAACATCAATCCACATACATCTTGCTAAACTGTCACAAGCATCTCTCATGAGACTGGCTCAGAATCAGTGTTGGTTGACCATAGTGGCTCAATGAAATCAATCCTGCCATGCTCTTCGCTGATGGGCCCTCATGTGGCTGATGAGTTCGATACGAGATACTCGTGTCCTGGAGCAATGTGTACATTGGAGGCATTGGTTGGTTCTTGATGTTGAGGCCTTCTTGGATTCCCTGGCATCAGTGATTTTCATTCTGTTTGCATCGTCAAAGGTTTTGCACCCCTTACTGACAGCTGCATGCCAGCCAGATCTGTCCTTAGAGCAGTTTTCAAGCAGCATCTCATTCTCTCCTTGATGGAGTTTTTAATCTTTTCTGTCTGTGTGTGCTACATAGAGCTTCATACAAAATCTGATGTGGCATTCGAGACACCTCCATACGGATGACATGACCTGCAACAGAGTTAGGCTCTCATGACGATCGTTTCGATACTGGTTAAGCCTGCTCTGTCCAGCCCTTTTAGGTTCATCACTCTGTCTTGCCATCTGATGCCCATAATCCAGCACAGGGCTCTTTTGTGGAAGTGCTCAAGTTGCTTGATGTGCTTTTTGTATGCTGTCCAGGTCTCACATTCATATATGAGGTTTGTTAGCACAAGTGCTTTATATATCATTATCTTGTTGGACAGTTTGATATTCCTGTGACTCAACACAAGACATCCTAGTGATTGATTAGCGCTGCTGATGCATGTCGTTATCTCGTCTAGCGATCCATCGGAAGATGTGATGCTTCCAAGGTACTTAAAGTGATTGACACTTTTTAGCTGGTTTTCATCGATGGACACAATTCGGGGTTGAACTGTGGAGTCTGGGACAAGTTGATGAAGTACCTCTGTCTTGTTCAGACTGATAGTGAGTCCGAAGAGTCTCGAGTATTTCACAAAGCTGGTAATGATGATATGTAGATCTGCTTCCATGTGTGCCATGAGAGCACAGTCATCCGCGAAAAGAGCTTCAAGAAAAAGTTTCTTTATTTTGGACCAGACATTCAGTCAGTGAAGGTCAAAGAGAGAACTATTCAGTCTGTACTTAATGTACACTCCTTTCTGGAAATGTTGTTAATGTAGGGTTCAATGCCATTTTTCAGCACAAGATAGGCTATACATGGCAGTCAGTATTAATGGTGAAGGAAGAACCCGAGGTAAACCCCCAGAAAGAACCACTGAACCACTACTGGCAAGCTTTCTCACATACCCAAATTGGCCAAATCTGTAAGAGCGTCTAGATGCTGGTCAGGCAGAGTGATCTCCCCTTGACATAGAGATTGTCATCAAAATCAGTGAATATCTCAGTTACTACTTTTACTAGTACTGAGAAGCATGCTTCAACACAAAAGCCAGAATCAACATTAAAGCATGTTGGAGTAGTTTTCTCACTTCATGAGGACTGCATACTCCATCTATATATCAAACTTTTCTGTCTTTCTTGTGGGTTCTATAGCCATAGTACAATAGGCCACCTCCCAGGTCGTTTAACAAGTTTATTAAGCATAACTTCAAGACTTCTGCTGGATTTACAGGAGATAAACATTTTTTACTTTCCAATGCCATTTCCCAACAGATGGAGTCTCCTTCAGTTGGTTACCTTAGGGGACTGGAGTTCTCATCTCGGGGGGTAAGGGTATGTACCTCCCTTCACCTGTTACCTGTTCTCATAAGGTATTATGATTGGGTAACATATTCAAATAAGAAACTAATTTGTTCTAGAAAGGCTTGGGTTTGCATGGTAGTACTACTCCTAATGTATTATGATTGTTATGTATTCACAAAGAAACATTTTGCCTTTTATTAAAAATGAGTTTCATGAAACCATTGTTAAATACATTGCCTTTTTATATTTTAGATATGAGAGATTTGAAGTACTTGCAGTCTTTGCCAGCACGATGTTGGCTCAGCTGGGGGCACTTTTTGTAATTAAAGAAAGGTAATTTTGCACTTTTTTTTTTATTATTGCAGTCTTGAATAATGCCATTTATCAATAAAGATATTTTTAGTTACAAAGATGATAAATATGCTCACTAGATCCAAATTTATACTTTATATATAAACCACTCGTGTTTATCAATATGTCGAAGATATCCAGCAAATTTACAATTATACTTAGGGTTTTAATAAGGTAAATAGGTAAATTAATTCAACAAGTGTAAAAACCTTATAAAGACATTTATTATTAAAACAGAGAGACAAAATATGAAAAAACTAGCAAATATTCATAATAAGAATTTCAGAAAAGATCAGAAAATGTGTGAATGCATGATATTTTTTTAGCCTATGACCAATCATACTGTTGTCCTTCAACTTAAGCAACTCTGGCACTGACGAAGAATATCGCCACTAGGAACAAGTCAGTACCTGTGTTCATGTCTGTTCATCTATCCATTATCAATCTATTTACGTAGATCTGTACATCCATCCACATGAGTAAGGTTAGTTTTCAAAGATAACTTTGTTTCACATTAAACTGAATGTTAATAGTTGTTTTACAATTGAACTTAATAAATATTGGGCTTGACAAAACTGAGGACACTTGTTCCTTAATTATCATTTTTAATTAGATTTAGTTATTGTTGCTTAATTATCATTTTTAATTAGATTTAGTGAATGTTGTTACTTGATTAACATTTTTAATTAGATTTAGTGATTTTTGTTCCTTAATTACCATTTTTAATTAGATTTAGCAATTGTTGTTCCTTGATTACCATTTTTAATTAGATTTAGTGGTTGTTGTTCCTTGATTAGCAATTTTTATTTAATTTAGTGGTTGTTCCTTAATTATCATTTTTAATTAGATTTAGTGATTTTTGTTCTTCGATTAGGATTTTTAATTAGATTTAGTGATTGTTGTTCCTTGAGTAGCATTTTTAATTAGATTTAGTGAATGTTGTTCCATGGTTAGCATTTTTAATTATATTTAGTGATTGTGGTTCCTTTATTAGCATTTTTAATTAGATTTAGTTGTTGTTGTTTCTTGATTACCACTTTTAAATGAATTTGATATTGCTATTCCTTGGTTACCATTTTTTTTGGGATTCAGTGGTTACTATTCTTTGATTACCATTTTTAATTGGATTTGGTCTATGTTATTCCTTGACTACCATTTTTATTTGGATTAAATGTTTGTTATTTCTAGAGTACCATATTTTATTATATAATTAAGTGTGAAATATTGAAACTTACTGGGAAAACTATTTTCATATTTTTTCAACTATATTTTCACATATGTATCCTTGCATATAGAAACTTACTGACAACTTATTTTCTTGTTTTATTCTTCCTTCATATCTTTTCACATCTTTTTGGCTACACACAATGCATTATGTTCAGTACAAGAAAAGAAAATATCCTTTATTAATTGGATTCCGTGGTTGTTATTTTATAGCACCATTTAAAATTGGATTTGATGGTTGTAATTCCTAGACCAAATACTAATGAGTTGAGTTTGCATCTTAATGGTCAGTCTTGTCGACACGCAAGAGACTCTCTCACTCTTCCGATTTTTATCAGGTTTGGTAAATAGGATTGATCAAGGAATACAAAGACATTTTTGGAGCTGATCTGAAACAGTATTTCTGACCGAGATTTAAATCAGACTTGGTAAATAGGTTAATAGCATTAATTAGAATTGGTTAACAGACTAATAACATTAATCAGGCTTTGTAAATAGACAAATATCGTTAATAAGGCTTTGTAAGTAGACAAATATTGTTAATCAGGCTTTGTAAGTAGACAAATATCGTTAATCAGGCTTTGTAAGTAGACTAATAACATTAATCAGGCTTTGTAAGTAGACTAATAACATTAATCAGGCTTTGTAAGTAGACTAATAACATTAATCAGGCTTTGTAAGTAGACAAATAACATTAATCAGGCTTTGTAAATAGACAAATAACATTAATCAGGCTTTGTAAGTAGACAAATATCGTTAATAAGGCTTTGTAAGTAGACAAATATTGTTAATCAGGCTTTGTAAATAGACAAATATCGTTAATCAGGCTTTGTAAGTAGACAAATATTGTTAATCAGGCTTTGTAAGTAGACAAATATCGTTAATCAGGCTTTGTAAGTAGACAAATATCATTAATCAGGCTTTGTAAGTAGACAAATATCGTTAATCAGGCTTTGTAAGTAGACTAATAACATTAATCAGGCTTTGTAAGTAGACAAATATTGTTAATCAGGCTTTGTAAGTAGACAAATATCGTTAATAAGGCTTTGTAAGTAGACAAATATTGTTAATAAGGCTTTGTAAGTAGACAAATATCGTTAATCAGGCTTTGTAAGTAGACAAATATTGTTAATCAGGCTTTGTAAGTAGACAAATATCGTTAATCAGGCTTTGTAAGTAGACAAATATTGTTAATCAGGCTTTGTAAGTAGACAAATATTGTTAATCAGGCTTTGTAAGTAGACAAATATTGTTAATCAGGCTTTGTAAGTAGACAAATATTGTTAATCAGGCTTTGTAAGTAGACAAATATTGTTAATCAGTCTTTGTAAGTAGACAAATATCGTTAATCAGGCTTTGTAAGTAGACAAATATCGTTAATCCGGCTTTGTAAGTAGACAAATATTGTTAATCAGGCTTTGTAAGTAGACAAATATCGTTAATCAGGCTTTGTAAGTAGACAAATATCATTAATCAGGCTTTGTAAGTAGACAAATATCGTTAATCAGGCTTTGTAAGTAGACTAATAACATTAATCAGGCTTTGTAAGTAGACAAATATTGTTAATCAGGCTTTGTAAGTAGACAAATATCGTTAATAAGGCTTTGTAAGTAGACAAATATTGTTAATAAGGCTTTGTAAGTAGACAAATATCGTTAATCAGGCTTTGTAAGTAGACAAATATTGTTAATCAGGCTTTGTAAGTAGACAAATATCGTTAATCAGGCTTTGTAAGTAGACAAATATTGTTAATCAGGCTTTGTAAGTAGACAAATATTGTTAATCAGGCTTTGTAAGTAGACAAATATTGTTAATCAGGCTTTGTAAGTAGACAAATATTGTTAATCAGTCTTTGTAAGTAGACAAATATCATTAATCAGGCTTTGTAAGTAGACAAATATCGTTAATCAGGCTTTGTAAGTAGACAAATATTGTTAATCAGGCTTTGTAAGTAGACAAATATTGTTAATCAGGCTTTGTAAGTAGACAAATATTGTTAATCAGTCTTTGTAAGTAGACAAATATCGTTAATAAGGCTTTGTAAGTAGACAAATATTGTTAATAAGGCTTTGTAAGTAGACTAATAACATTAATCAGGCTTTGTAAGTAGACAAATATTGTTAATCAGGCTTTGTAAGTAGACTAATAACATTAATCAGGCTTTGTAAGTAGACAAATATTGTTAATCAGGCTTTGTAAGTAGACAAATATTGTTAATCAGGCTTTGTAAGTAGACAAATATTGTTAATCAGGCTTTGTAAGTAGACAAATATCGTTAATCAGGCTTTGTAAGTAGACAAATATTGTTAATAAGGCTTTGTAAGTAGACAAATATTGTTAATCAGGCTTTGTAAGTAGACAAATATTGTTAATCAGGCTTTGTAAGTAGACAAATATTGTTAATCAGGCTTTGTAAGTAGACAAATATTGTTAATCAGGCTTTGTAAGTAGACAAATATTGTTAATAAGGCTTTGTAAGTAGACAAATATTGTTAATCAGGCTTTGTAAGTAGACAAATATTGTTAATCAGGCTTTGTAAGTAGACTAATAACATTAATCAGGCTTTGTAAATAGACAAATATTGTTAATCAGGCTTTGTAAGTAGACAAATATCTTTAATAAGGCTTTGTAAGTAGACAAATATCTTTAATAAGGCTTTGTAAGTAGACAAATATTGTTAATAAGGCTTTGTAAGTAGACAAATATTGTTAATCAGGCTTTGTAAGTAGACAAATATCGTTAATCAGGCTTTGTAAATAGACAAATATTGTTAATCAGGCTTTGTAAGTAGACAAATATTGTTGATCAGGCTTTGTAAATAGGCTGATATTAATTAGGTCTGGTAAAAAGGCTAATAACATTAATCAGGCTTTGTAAGTAGACAAATATTGTTAATCAGGCTTTGTAAGTAGACATATATCGTTAATCAGGCTTTGTAAGTAGACAAATATTGTTAATCAGGCTTTGTAAGTAGACAAATATCGTTAATCAGGCTTTGTAAGTAGACAAATATTGTTAATCAGGCTTTGTAAGTAGACAAATATTGTTAATCAGGCTTTGTAAATAGGCTGATATTAATTAGGTCTGGTAAAAAGGCAAATAACATTAATCAGGCTTTGTAAGTGGACAAATATTGTTAATCAGGCTTTGTAAGTAGACAAATATCGTTAATCAGGCTTTGTAAGTAGACAAATATTGTTAATCAGGCTTTGTAAGTAGACAAATATTGTTAATCAGGCTTTGTAAGTAGACAAATATTGTTAATCAGGCTTTGTAAGTAGACAAATATTGTTAATCAGGCTTTGTAAATAGGCTGATATTAATTAGGTCTGGTAAACAGACTAATAACATTAATCAGGCTTTGTAAGTAGACAAATATTGTTAATCAGGCTTTGTAAGTAGACTAATAAAATTAATCAGGCTTTGTAAGTAGACAAATATTGTTAATCAGGCTTTGTAAGTAGACAAATATTGTTAATCAGGCTTTGTAAGTAGACTAATAACATTAATCAGGCTTTGTAAGTAGACAAATATTGTTAATCAGGCTTTGTAAGTAGACTAATAACATTAATCAGGCTTTGTAAGTAGACAAATATTGTTAATCAGTCTTTGTAAGTAGACAAATATTGTTAATCAGGCTTTGTAAGTAGATAAATATTGTTAATCAGGCTTTGTAAGTAGACAAATATCGTTAATAAGGCTTTGTAAGTAGACAAATATTGTTAATCAGGCTTTGTAAGTAGACAAATATTGTTAATCAGGCTTTGTAAATAGGCTGATATTAATTAGGTTTTGAAAAAAGGCTAATAACATTAATCAGGCTTTGTAAGTAGACAAATATTGTTAATCAGGCTTTGTAAGTAGACAAGTATCGTTAATAAGGCTTTGTAAGTAGACAAATATTGTTAATCAGGCTTTGTAAGTAGACAAATATTGTTAATCAGGCTTTGTAAGTAGACAAATATTGTTAATCAGGCTTTGTAAGTAGACAAATATTGTTAATCAGGCTTTGTAAGTAGACAAATATTGTTAATCAGGCTTTGTAAGTAGACAAATATCGTTAATAAAGCTTTGTAAGTAGACAAATATTGTTAATCAGGCTTTGTAAGTAGACAAATATTGTTAATCAGGCTTTGTAAGTAGACAAATATTGTTAATCAGGCTTTGTAAGTAGACAAATATTGTTAATCAGGCTTTGTAAATAGACAAATATTGTTAATCAGGCTTTGTAAGTAGACAAATATTGTTAATCAGGCTTTGTAAATAGGCTGATATTAATTAGGTCTGGTAAAAAGGCTAATAACATTAATCAGGCTTTGTAAGTAGACAAATATTGTTAATCAGGCTTTGTAAGTAGACATATATCGTTAATCAGGCTTTTTAAGTAGACAAATATTGTTAATCAGGCTTTGTAAGTAGACAAATATCGTTAATCAGGCTTTGTAAGTAGACAAATATTGTTAATCAGGCTTTGTAAGTAGACAAATATTGTTAATCAGGCTTTGTAAATAGGCTGATATTAATTAGGTCTGGTTAAAAGGCTAATAATATTAATCAGGCTTTGTAAGTGGACAAATATCGTTAATCAGGCTTTGTAAATAGGCTGATATTAATTAGGTCTGGTAAAAAGGCTAATAACATTAATCAGGCTTTGCAAAAAGACTAATGGCATTAATCAGGCTTTGTAAAAAGACTAATAACATAAATCAGGCTTCATAAATAGACTAATATCATTAGGCTTTGTATAAAAACTAATAACATTAATCAGGCTGGGTAAATGGACTAATAACATTAATCAGGCTGGGTAAATGGACTAATAACATTAAAATCAGGCTGGGTAAATGGACTAATAACATTAATCAGGCTAGGTAAATAGACTAATGGCATTAATCAGGCTGGGTAAATAGACTAATAACATTAATCAGGCTGGGTAAATTGACTAATGACATTAATCAGGCTGGGTAAATTGACTTATAACATTAATCAGGCTGGGTAAATTGACTAATGACATTAATCAGGCTGGGTAAATAGACTAATGACATTAATCAGGCTGGGTAAATAGACTAATGACATTAATCAGGCTGGGTAAATAGACTAATAACATTAATCAGGCTTTTTATATATATTAATAACATTAATCAGGCTGGGTAAATAGACTAAGATCATTAATCAGGCTTTTTATATATATTTAATAACATTAATCAGGCTTGGTAAATAGATTATTTACATTAATCAGTCTGGGTAAATAGACTAAGATCATTAATCAGGCTGGGTAAATAGACTAAGATCATTAATCAGGCTGGGTAAATAGACTTAGATCATTAATCAGGCTGGGTAAATAGACTAAGATCATTAATCAGGCTTTTTATATATATTAATAACATTAATCAGGCTGGGTAAATAGACTAATATAATTAATCATGCTTGGTAATTAGACTAATAACCTAAAGAGGTTGGATGAGTGTTATTATGACCAAAACTTCTGCCTAATTATTTAGAAGATGACCTCACATATGTGTGGCTGAGTTTTGACCAATCTAAGACTCTGCTGTTTAAAATTCTGATAAACTTTGGTAAACATGTTTTCATACTCGTCATCATTGATTGATATAGATGAGAGTTTGAAATAAAGTTTGGGAAACCATTCTTAGAACACTTCTTAGGTCCGCTACTGAAATAATTGTTATTTTACATAACCAAATTAAGCAATATCTAGCCCTATTGCTTATAACGTTGTAACTTTTATTTCATAAATTTCAGTGTTGAACGCTTTATACAACAACCAGAGATCCATACGTAAGTTAACATATTTCATTTAATACAAAAATGTTATGAAATTTGAAGATACAGATAAGAAGTTAATTAGTTGTGTACTGATTTAGCATTTTACTTAATCAACAGACACTACCAGGGCTCAAAATCCACTTATCCACTTCTCTCAGCCTGTTTTGTGTAAGGACAAGCAGATTTTTGTCTTGCTTGTGATTGTTATGTATATTTAATTTGTGTGAGTTTTAAAAAAATTATTCCATTACATGCTACTGTAATGTAATTGTTTTTACTAGATTTGATATTGTCTTGAATAGAGTTCAGTTCTGACTGAATTTTTTAATTTTTTAAATATTTGATGTAAGCAACTAATAAATGAAACAGTGTATTAAGTTGCTGACCTTGTTCACAGTAGTGACAGTTTTGGTAAAACAACTTTTTTTAAGTTTTGTTTTTATTCTTCTTAGAGTAAGCATCATTAAGTTGAGTCAGGATCACAACTGGTAGATGTGTCATTTATCTTGAAACAAACTTCCTTTTCTTTCAAGAAATTTGAACTCTTGACCCTCAGCCAGCAATCTGTTTTGTGTTGTAGTTAGTTTTATAGCAGATGTTATGAAAAGAATTTTAGCAGTTGTGCCTTAACACTTAAGAATTAAAATAGTTTTATGTTGTGACCATTTGGGCTGAGATTTTTTTTTTCTTCAAATTTATTGAAATTCAATGACCATTTTCCCTGGAAATGCGTAAGTGTTCAGATAATTCTTGGACAAAGATATTCCTTGGAAATTCTACAGAATTCAAAATCTGGAATAACATTGTCTATGATTCAAGCAAGAGACTGTTGACACATCAGTACAGTTCTGACTATTACAGACGTCATTGCTTTCCATCTTGGATTTCATTTAGATTTTAACTCTAATTCACTTAGAACTTTTCATTGATATGACTTGTGGGTTTTTTTTAATTCTTGGATTGTTTTTAGCCTTAATTTGCAATACCATAAGTTCCTTCTCAAGGGAGTCTCAGAGAGGCCGAGTGGTCTGAAGCGCTCTCCATTATGGATCACTGCCATCTCACTTCTGTCTGCATGGGTTCAAATCTCAGATTTGGCCAATGTGGGTATGTAAGAAAGCTTGCCAGTAGCTTCTCTTGGGTTGGTGTTTCTTTAATAATGATCATAATAATAATGAGGACTTATTATAGCACATTATCTTTAGAAGCTCGAAGTGCTTTACATCTATAATGATATGACTACACTACAGAAAAACAAAAAACAAAAACCATGAAATTTGGAAAACAAAAAACATGCTGAAAACATATAAGGTACAAAATATTATTAGGTCTCTAAGTTTGTTCCTGCAGATGAAAAAGGTGAGTTTTAAGAGCACTCCTAAAAGTGACCACTGTGTCTTTGTGTCTAATTTCAATGAGCAATTCATTCCACATTGCTGGCCCTGGTATGCAAAAGAACGTTGTCCATATGACTTTGTTTTCATAGAGGGAGATTTCCCAGGTTCTTCCTCCACCATTAATACTGGCTGCCATGTATAGCCTATTGTGTGCTGAAAAATGGAGTTAAACGCTACAACAACATCTCAGCATCCAATGATACTATAAGGCAACATGAGACCAGAGCCACATTTTGGCCTTCTGCCCTATGTGGTGAGTGCAATTTGAAATTGTATCAAGGCCTGACCATCTGATGACACTATAATGTAATGTAATTAAAGTCAAATTCTGGTCAAGTGTACCATGAAATAAGTAACAATTTAAAACTGTATCAAGGCCTGAATAATCATAATGGCAGCCTAAAACTGTATCAAGGCCTAAATAATCATAATGGCAGGCTAAAACTGTATCAAGGCCTAAATACTCATAATGGCAGTCTAAAACTGTATCAAGGCCTGAATAATCATAATGGCAGCCTAAAACTGTATCAAGGCCTAAATAATCATAATGGCAGTCTAAAACTGTATCAAGGCCTAAATACTCATAATGGCAGCCTAAAACTGTATCAAGGCCTGAATAATCATAATGGCAGTCAAAAACTGTATCAAGGCCTGAATAATCATAATGGCAGTCAAAAACTGTATCAAGGCCTGAATAATCATAATGGCAGTCGAAAACTGTATCAAGGCCTGAATAATTTCTATGTCAGTTTTGAAGGCAGAAACAGTGACAGTTTAAAATATCAAGCTGTGAACAATGGATCCACACTGTTTCAGTTTATTACATAATCTTGAATAATTGATAATTTTTTTAAATATGGATCTTTAGTTCAAATATTTCTTCATTGAACACAGTGGAAACTTTAAGGTTTTTATTCACAAGTGTCTTTTCATCAATATTTATTGTTGACGCACTATCAATCCTAATTTGGTGTTTCATGTACGCTTAAATAAAAAAAACTGCATTGCTATTTTATTATGAATTTGTGGGAAAGAAGCAGTTTGATCTGGCATATGATGTCTGATGACTATTACATATAATGATGTCTGATGACTTACATATAATGATGTCTGAAGACTATTACATTTAATGATATCTGATGACTATTACATATAATGATGTCTGATGAATATTACATATAATGATGTCTGAAGACTATTACATATCATGATGTCTGATGACTAGTACATGTCTGATGACTATTACATATAATGATGTCTGATGACTTACATGTCTGATGACTATTACATATAATGTGTGATGACTATTACATATAATGATGTCTGATGACTATTACATATAATGATGTCAGATGACTATTATATATAATGATGTCTGATGAATATTACATATAATGATGTTTGAAGACTATTACATATAAAGATGTCTGATGACTATTACTTATAATGATATCTGATGACTATTACATATCATGATGTTTGAAGACTATTACATATAATGATGTCTGATGACTATTACATATAATGATGTCTGATGACTATTACATATAATGATGTCTGACTACTATTACATGTAATGATGTCTGATGACTATTACATATAATGATGTCTGATGACTTACATATAATGATGTCTGAAGACTATTACATTTAATGATATCTGATGACTATTACATATAATGATGACTGATGAATATTACATATAATGATGTCTGAAGACTATTACATATCATGATGTCTGATGACTAGTACATGTCTGATGACTATTACATATAATGATGTTTGATATGACTATTACATATAATGTGTGATGACTATTACATATAATGATGTCCAATGACTATTACATATAATGATGTCAGATGACTATTACATATAATGATGTCTGATGAATATTACATATAATGATGTTTGAAGACTATTACATAAAAAGATGTCTGATGACTATTACTTATAATGATATCTGATGACTATTACATATCATGATGTTTGAAGACTATTACATTTAATGATATCTGATGACTATTACATATAATGATGTCTGATGACTATTACATATCATGATGTTTGAAGACTATTACATATAATGATGTCTGATGACTATTACATATAATGATCTCTGATGACTATTACATATAATGATGTCTGACTACTATTACATATAATGATGATTTATTGACATTTACATATAGTTATGACTGCTCCAGTGGCCTAGTGGTTAGAGCATCTGCTTTGGATGCAGGAGGTCGTAGGTTCTATCCTCGGCTGAGTCATACCAGAGACTTGCAAAAATTGTACTAACAGCTGCCTCACTTGGCAGTCAGCATTAAGAAGTTAGTGTTAGAACTGGTAAGCCAGATGTCATGAAAATGTGACTGGGTGGGACATCATGCTAGATGTCTATGTCATGATGCCCCAGTGCTAGACATCACTATAAACTGTCACACTGCAGACATCATAGTGATATGACTGAAAGTTTTATAAAGCTACATTGAAAATCCAAATCACACACACATATAATTATGTCTGATGACTGTTACATATAATGATGTCTGGTGACGATGACAAATGATGATGTCCAGTAATGATCTGCTGACAATGATGTGATATCTGGTGATAATGACATAATGATGAAGTTTGATTAAATGACATGATGATGTCTGGTGATAATTAGATATGCATTCACCATATCAAACATATTCTTTTTGCCAAATGAAATAGAAAACATATGCAGTAGAACCTGTCTTGAAAGACCACCACTTCTGCCAAAAATAATGGTCTCTCAAGACAGGTGGTCTCACTTAAAAGGACATAATACTATATATTGAATAAATCTGTGCACGGAGATTCTGGTCTCTCAAAACAGGTGGTCTCTTATAGCACTGGTCTCTCAAGACAAGTTTTACTGTATATAGTTTTCTGAATAAAGTTACATAATGCCTGGATTTTTATGTAAGTCATGCAGGCAAATATGACATAATCATTGCAAATTCATATATAAACCACACACATAAATGAACAGAAATTTTTAGGGCAGACTGGTAAATGTTTAAAAGAAATTTTGCTGTTTCAATGGTTTGCTATAAAGTTAGGGATTCAATGTGATGATTTCAAACAGTGATCCTGGCAAGAAGTTTGAACTGGTTTCCTGTTGACATTTATAAACATGTTTCGTTCACTGTAATTATGAGTCAACAGCAAAGCCAGATTCCACAGAACAAAAACAACCAACTCCAATAAGTCTGCAATGATCATTTTAAATGGCTAATTTTAATAACTGATAGTCATCAAGAGGCGTACTCTTCAAAAATGTTAATTCCATTTATTTCTCTCTCATTTCCTTTTGTGGTGGTTTGTAAATGAAAGGCCATTGATTTTACCAGCTAAAATGAGCAACACATTGGCTTAAACTTAAGTACTTTTTCCCTATTTCAGTGGTCGTCTGTTGGTTGGGATGGTGTTTGCATTTCTACTGCATATGGTGGTGACATACAGTATGGATAACAAGGCCATGAACCATGTGGTGGCAGCATCAAGTTCCAGCTGGCTACAAGAACACATGACTGACATGAGTGAAAGGTATGTATTAAAATAAAGTATGAAATAAAAAGATATTCACAAATGTATTTTCCCACAAATTTTTAATACTTCCACAATTTTTGCATATGTACAATATCAAAGCTACAGATGATGTGCAATTACAAAATTTGGCTTGCTTAGTTATGAAAATACTTTAGAAATGGTTACTAAAGATAATGGTATGGTTTCTTGGTATGGAAATTGCTAAAGAAATGGTTGCTGAACATAATGGTAGGGTTTCTTGGTATGGAAATGCTAAAGAAATGGTTTCTGAACATAATGATAGGGTTTCTTAGTATGGAAATGCTAAAGAAATGGTTTCTGAACATAATGATAGGGTTTCTTGGTATGGAAATGCTAAAGAAATGGTTTCTGAACATAATGATAGGGTTTCTTAGTATGGAAATGCTAAAGAAATGGTTTCTGAACATAATGGTAGGGTTTCTTGGTATGGAAATGCTAAAGAAATGGTTGCTGAACATAATGATAGGGTTTCTTGATATGGAAATGCTAAAGAAACGGTTGGTGAAGATAATGGTATGGTTTCTTGGTATGGAAATGCTAAAGAAATGGTTGGTGAACATAATGATAGAGTTTCTTGGTATGGAAATGCTTAAGAAACGGTTGGTGAAGATAATGATAGGGTTTCTTGGTATGGAAATGCTAAAAAAAACGGTTGGTGAACATAATGGTAGGGTTTCTTGGTATGGAAATGCTAAAGAACGATTGGTGAACATAATGATAGGGTTTCTTGGTATGGAAATGCTAAAGAAACGGTTGGTGAACATAATGATAGGGTTTCTTGGTATGGAAATGCTAAAGAAACGGTTGGTGAACATAATGATAGGGTTTCTTGGTATGGAAATGCTAAAGAAATGGTTGCTGAACATACAAATTTTGGTAGTGCATCTGATTCTAATTCCGTTTTATTTAAACTTCAAACTATGAAGAATTTGGATTCCTACAGAATTCTATAATATCATGAACCTTATCACTGAAATGAACTTTTCAAGTGTTAGTACAAACATGGAGTCATCACAGTAATATGTCAGAAGTCAATATTTAGCACAAACATGGAGTTATCAAAGCAAGATGTCAGAGATAAGTGTTTTGCACTAACATGGAATTTTCAAAACAAGATGTCAAGGTCAGTGTTTTGCACTAACATGTAGTTATCAAAACATGATGTCAAAAGCCAGTGTTTAGTTATCAAAACATGATGTCAAAGGTCAGTGTCAAGTTTTCAGAACAAGAATTCAAAAGTCAATGTTGAGCACTAACATGAAGATTTCATAACAAGATGTCAAAGGTCAATATTTAGTAATATTACATTATGCTTACACTGGCTGCTGCAGAATATTGAAAGCTACACAGAGGTGCGCTATGTAATCATTAATAACACACTGGTTGATACACATTCACATGCAGATTGTGCTATTCTTGATTTGTGTCATAATATATCTTCTCTCTAAAAAGGGCAGTAATTCCTAATTCCTCATATTTGGTGGTAGTTTAGATGAGATTTATTTCAGTATCTAAAGTTAAAAATCTTTTCTTTCCAGCATTTGCCATGTGGTTCCAGGACTGAGCAAGTTACTGCTTCCCAGGATTAATCCATTTGCCCTGATTGCCTTTGCTGGTGGCCTGGCTTTGGCAGTTACTTATGTTTTGATAGACACAAAGTAAGATGTCTTCTCATTCGACTATGTTTGCAACTCATTTATATTATTTAATCCATAATAATTTGAAAAGTAAAATGCAATGACAACCATAATCATTCTGACCTGAATACTATATATTTGTGGGCAGAAAATTTTGTGGATTAGCAGCATAAAATCATATTTTCCTTGTTATGTAAATTCATGGTTAGTTTTCTTTTTTATTAAAAATTATAGCAAAAATATTATATGTTGTTTTTTATGTTTATGGAATTTATAGCAAGGATATTTATGTTGGGGATCTATATTTATGGTTTTGCAGCAGTCACAAAATCAATGAATAATGGTACCCCACAAATGAAGGAGAATTAAGAATAAGTATTTTGTTATATCGTACAGTAGAATTGAGAATAAGCATTTTGTCTTCTCTTACAATAGAAATAACAGTATTTTGTTATATCGTACATTAGACTAAATCAGTGGTCTGTTAAAAAAGGATCTACTCAGTTTCAACAATCTTTGGCATCACTGTCATAAATCTACCATATATACTTTTAAAAAAAAGATGCAAACAACATGGATGCTGATCTGCCATAATTGAAAAGTCTGAGTTGATTGTTCAGCTGATAACTCTTAGCAAACTACATAGACCTAGAACTGCTTGTGCATTATGCAGTGGGATCCAGCCTATAGGTGCGTATGTATGGTAAGTGATGCAGTTCTAATGTTGGTACGAAATATGGCATTGTACTTTGGAGAATATCTCGTAAACTACAAACAAGTTTGCATACTGAATTACTTCTCAAAAATTTACTCATCAAACTAGAGTCTAAAAACAGAAGGTTCACCTGGGTCTTGGGGCTCCATTAATGTAGGTATATCAGAAAGTTTGCTAATAGCTTCTGGGTCGGTGATTCTTCCTGGGGTTTTCCCCAGGTTCCTGTTCCACAAGTTATACTGGTCGCTATGTATAGCCTATCTTGTGCTGAAAAATTGTGTTACTCTCCATAACAACAAGAAGATGCAATAGGTCGAAGTACAGTAAGATATATTTTAAATATATGAGATAAAAGAAACATTACAAGCATGTTCAGACTAATGATCTTGTAAATATATATTAAGTTTATTGTTGTTATTTTTTCCAAATTTAAAATTACTTATAATGTCCCAAGTTTCTTGTATCCACTAAATCATTTCACAAAAAATAATAGTAATTTTTGTTACATGATGTGTGTTCATTGAACCCAGGGTCATGTATCCATGTTTATTGTATCAATTGTCATGTATCCGGTGTCATGTATCCCTGTTCATGTATACATGTTTCAGTTTCTGTACTTGTATTTTTCTACCTCATAGCTGGTCCACAATATCAAATATATGTTTTTGTTTTGATTTGTTCAGGTATTTCTTTATAAAAATATCAGGTTTTACATGAAATTATTCAACAACAATCATTCATTTCATATGAATTGAACACATCAGAAAACAATTTTTATTTTTCCAATTCTTTTTTTCAATATTGCATTTGTTAGAAATTCAGTAGGCTGCTTCTAATATTACACATTATATATCATGATGTCAGAATGTAACATAAAGTTCATGAAGTCTAAATATCTGGTCTGAATTTAGGCTCAGCCAAGGGACATGGTCACTAAGTTTGTTTTCTGCTTGTAACATTACACACTTAAATGTCATAACATCACAGTATAACACATAACTTTCATGAGAGAGTGTGGTCACTCGTTTGGCTACTTATGACATTACACATTCACATTTCATGACACCATAATATAAGACACTTGAGGAGTGTGGTCACTCATTTGACAGAGCTTCAGACCCCTAATTCAAGATTTGTGGATTTTAATAACCACCAAAGCTATCTCAGGTCAGCTGTCAAGGTGCATCCTTTAAAAATGGACTTGTGTACTATTTCCTCAACATGAGATAGCCAATAACAAAGTTATGTTAAAAGCCAACTAATCATTCATAACGTCATCACATGATATTTCACTAGGTGGACATCAGAAATATGTAATAGGTAATGGCATTTTAGTAGCATCAAGTGGAGATAACTCCTCCATAAAGTACTGCTGATTCCTAACCTGAAGTATTATAACCTATATAATAATATTAAAATATGACTTTTGATAAACACTTGGATGTCATGGTGTTTTTTTTTTTTGTATAGGTCTTAATGCCATTTTTCAGCACACGATAGGCTATACATGGCAGCCAGTATTATTCGTGGAGGAAGAACCCGAGAAAACCCCGGGAAAGAACCACCGACCCACGAGAAGCTACTGGCAAGCTTTATCACATAACTATATTAGCTGAATCTTATACTTGAACCCATGCAGACAGAGGTGAGATGGCAGTGATCTGTAATGGAAAGCGCTTTAGACCACTCGGCCACTCGGGACAGATGTCATTGTGTATAGTATTACCTATTTGCCCATTTATATTTTGTACATCATGAAGATAAGTCATTGCGGTTATTACATATTTTAGTTTTCTTTTCACTTGATTTCAGAAATAACTTTTCAGCAGATACATTTGCAGCCATCAGCATAGCTGTTATGACATGTGGAACAATGTTTCCAATGTCAGTATACACTGGGAAAATTTTATTGCAGGTAAGTGACTTTTCGAGCAATTCTTACCATCAACACTATTCTGAAGAATTGCATAACCTGTTTCAATAAAATATACTAGGGATCCAGGGAATGCCTTCCCTGGTTACTGTGTATGTTTAAATGGAACAACCCTAACTAGATACTTTTCACATTATGTGTCAAACCTTTGTATTTGCCTCCCTTGAAATCTCTGTTGACTAGCATAATGTTTTTGTCTTTTATTGGAAATGTTTTACCAAATTCTTAAATGAAGAATTAAATATTTCAAATACTGTTTGTCTTGAAAACATAGTACAGTAATTGAAGGAGTAAAATGAAAATATTAAAGTTATAATATATAGTTCTAGATCATCTACTTGGGGGCTCCAATTACAGTGATTATCTGGTCTAAATGTAGGCTTTACTTTCGGCCATTGGACCAATTTTCACTAACTATAAAATATGAGGATGTGTCTAAAAGACAGCGAAATCACACTGGACTCTGGTCAGAGATACGTCTGCAAGTTCAGCATTCAATAATCACATTTGGTACAGACATAAACACAGAGGACTGGTGGAAGCAAGTTTTATAGCATTTCAGGCTGCCAGAGGAACTTCAGGATCATTATTTAAACATTAATGTTGTCAAGATCAAAACATTTTTGATTGGTGGTTTAAGAACCTACTCAGGAATGGAGTTCTCATTGTGTCCGATATCTCCACTGTGGTGATTTAACACAAATAACACAGTCAAACCAAATCCCATGACTATTGTATTCTTGTTTGGGATTTTCTAAAGAGTTAACCTAAATGACATAGCCTTATCCAAGTTTGATGTATCCTTGGCTGGCTAACATATGGATGGCTGTACTGTCCTGCTTAATGAACTTATTCCAATTGAATGGCGTCTTTCTCAGTTTTAACTCAGTAGGTGCGTGACAGGATTAATCTATGATGGACTTGTTACCAACAAGGTAGAATACCAGAATTCCATCCTTTGTCTCACTAGTCCTGGATTCAAAAGGCTTTTTCTATAAATTTGGCTCAGCCAAATATATCCACTCCTCAAACACCCCAGGATTCAAAGGTGAAATAAGAAGGAAAAGAATCTGAGTGTCTCCTCATACTGATTATTTCACTAAAATGGGAAATTTCAGACCAACCTCATTAATCTCGCTCATTAATGTTTTCACTCAAATGGGAGGGGCCCGGAGTTTCATCAATTTCACTTGTATTATTTCACTCAAGTGGGAAATTTTGGACCAACCTCATCAATTTTACTCATATTATTTCACTTAAATGGGACATTTTAGACCAACCTCATCAATCTCGCTACAGAATCAAACGGACTTGACACATTCCCTCATCTGCTTTTCCCAACCACAATAGCGGGTGTTTCATCCTAGCCCAGAGTTACTGAACCTGTATGTCTGGATCTTATTAAAATATGCCCTTAAGATCAAACGTTTCTCACAATAAGTACTGGAGAATTCCTCGAGTGAGATGGCTGATCCATCTAAAGGGCATATGACAGCAATGGAATATATTTTCATTGTTGTGCACAAGAACGCTTTATACCACTGCAAGCATTCATACTTCAAACGCTTACTTCCAATAGCTTTTTGACAAGAAACAGTTTGCACCAAACTCTCAGTTAAAACCTATCATTCCACAAATATTGGCACACTGCATTATCATGAAAGAGAGGGAATTGGAGAAACCAAAATCCTATCTGATCTTCTGTTCATTTTTTTTATTTTGCTTGTCCAATGACAATGGGTCTTTGCCCAAGTGGAATTTATCATAGTACTGACCTGTCTGAACAAGACATCATTTGAACTGCTCTTAAAAGCTTAATTGGTTCACCTCTCATATAAGTTCTGTGTCAGCACTGCATTGATGAACTGCAGGCAAAATCAACAAATACATATGCTATTGGTGAACCCAATCTACATGCAGTTCTTACAAGATGGGTCAGTATCACTTAATACACCCCCAGCTTTCATTGCCAGGAATGGGCTTCTATTCATGTGTAATCAGATATTGGTAATAATTCCTGTATACTCTGGACACTTCATCTCATGGTCATCTAATGGATCCAATGTGAGGTCTGAGGTGATATTTTAAGGAAGACTAAACTGTTACGCTGAGGAAGGACACACCTCTTTTTGCCTTGAAAGAGAGAAAGGACATTATATCATCTAAAGGATATATGTTCTATATATTTACCACACACCAATGAATTAGCTTGCATCTTAGTTACCAAATTTAGGACAGTAGCTACAAACATTGCTTATGAATGAAACTGTTCAGTAACTGTTATTATACATGCTATTTGACAGAGATCTGAGTACATTTTGTGTATTTCTCCAGTTTTTATCTCAGAGATCTTCATCCTGTATGACTCAATCAATAATCAACCAACTTAAAAATATTGTTGCCATTTACAAAAATTTCATCACCATATTACACAATGAAAAATGTATCTTGCAATATCGGTATTGATTCTTAAACAGGTCATGTGAGAAGCATTCTTCCTTGTAGTTTTTTTTATAGTACATGTATGGATACATGCCAACCCCGAGAGAGGTTTAAGCATACATTGTGCTGATATAAATTGAAAAATGTAAACTGAGCATAAAAAGTGTAATCTATATATTACAAGACATATTTACAGTACAGTATGAAAAATGTACTTTTATTTTTTGCTACTAGCCTTGAATTAGAACCAGAGTACAAACACAAAATCATAGTGACAAATTATTTAAATTCAACACTCACTGGTACACATGTCTAGCATTACCTGAATGATCTTGAAGTCCAGAAATTCTACAGTGAGCATGACAGTTTCCTCAATCTCATATTCTTCTTTTCAAATTGAAAAGCAGTGTTGATTTTACATTTTTCTAATCAGATATGTTTTAAAGTTTAAAAGGACCCATCTTATCAAATAATTTTCATCCAAAATTCGGGCCTTTTTCACTTGAATATCAATATAATGAATCTATGAGGCAAAGTTTCAAATTAAACATCTGTTTTCTTGAAAATGGATCATTTACCATAGCTGTAAAACGAAAATTAGGAAACTACATGTAGGTCAAAGACGGACAGACTATAACACTATTCTTCTGCCGGAGTCTTTCTTGTTAGAATATTCTCAAATTTATTTGATGATTGGAATTAAAGTGATAATAAAAATTACAACACTTCTTTGCTTCATTTTTATTTTTATTTTTTAAATGAAGCAGAAAAGTGCATTAGATGTAATTAGGTGAACAAAAGTATAATGATTACTCTAGAATAGTTGGCATGTGTGTATGACTGATCGGTAAATTGTAAGCAATGATACAAGTCCCTGTCATCCATATCAGAGCGCTTGAGGTGCCTTGATTTTTTGCCATGCGGTAACTATTCTGCAAAATGTACTTGTCAATTAGAACTTTTGGTCAACTTTTCAAGTAAGTTACAACTTGGAGCCCTGTATAGTGACACTGCCCTATATAATCATATTGATGATAAATATAATTTTAGTACAAATTAATGAAACTGTATCATGAAGATACTCATTTTCTAATAGGAACTGTATCCATGAAGATACTCATTTTCTAATAGGAACTGTATCCTTGATGATACTCATTTTCTAATATGAACTGTATCCATGAAGATACTCATTTTCTAATAGGAACTGTATCCTTGATGATACTCATTTTCTAATAGGAACTATATCCTTGATGATACTCATTTTCTAATAGGAACTGTGTCCATGAAGATACTCATTTTCTAATAGGAACTGTATCCATGAAGATGCTCATTTTCTAATAGGAACTGTATCCATGAAGATGCTCATTTTCTAATAGGAACTATATCCTTGATGATACTCATTTTCTAATAGGAACTGTATCCTTGATGATACTCATTTTCTAATAGGAACTGTATCCATGAAGATGCTCATTTTCTAATAGGAACTGTATCCATGAAGATGCTCATTTTCTAATAGGAACTGTATCCATGAAGATGCTCATTTTCTAATAGGAACTGTATCCATGAAGATACTCATTTTCTAATAGGAACTGTATCCATGAAGATACTCATTTTCTAATAGGAACTGTATCCATGAAGATACTCATTTTCTAATAGGAACTGTATCCATGAAGATGCTCATTTTCTAATAGGAACTATATCCTTGATGATACTCATTTTCTAATAGGAACTGTATCCTTGATGATACTCATTTTCTAATAGGAACTGTGTCCATGAAGATACTCATTTTCTAATAGGAACTGTATCCATGAAGATACTCATTTTCTAATAGGAACTGTATCCATGAAGATGCTCATTTTCTAATAGGAACTATATCCTTGATGATACTCATTTTCTAATAGGAACTGTATCCTTGATGATACTCATTTTCTAATAGGAACTGTGTCCATGAAGATACTCATTTTCTAATAGGAACTGTATCCATGAAGATGCTCATTTTCTAATAGGAACTGTATCCATGAAGATACTCATTTTCTAATAGGAACTGTATCCATCAAGATACTCATTTTCTAATAGGAACTGTATCCATGAAGATGCTCATTTTCTAATAGGAACTATATCCTTGATGATACTCATTTTCTAATAGGAACTGTATCCTTGATGATACTCATTTTCTAATAGGAACTGTATCCTTGATGATACTCATTTTCTAATAGGAACTGTATCCATGAAGATACTCATTTTCTAATAGGAACTGTATCCATGAAGATACTCATTTTCTAATAGGAACTGTATCCATGAAGATACTCATTTTCTAATAGGAACTGTATCCATGAAGATACTCATTTTCTAATAGGAACTGTATCCATGAAGATACTCATCTTTTAATAGGAACTATTATAATATAGGCTTGATAATAAGGGAATATTTGTGAATTCATATGTTTTATTGTTTCCATCCTCATTGTGCATTCATTTATGTTCCTAGTTGATCCATCATCATTGTTCTGAAACAGATCAGATTTTCATCAGTGATTCAGTTAATGGTTTAGGGAAGGGTTCCCATCATTTCTATAGAAGGAACTTTTTTTTCTTGTTGTTGTAGTTGTTGTAGGGTTTAATGCCATTTTTCAGCACGCAATAGGCTATACATGGCAGCCAGTATTAATGGTGGAGGAAGAACCTGGGAAAACCCCTGGAAAGAACAACCAACCCACGAGAATCTACTGGCAAACTTTCTCACATACCCACTTTGGCCTAATCTGAGACTCGAACCCACGCAGAGGTGAGATGGCAGTGATCCATCCGTAACGGAGAGCGCTTTAGACCTCTCACTCACTCAGAGCCCTAATTTGTTTCTTGGGATTTTTAATTAATTTTTTTAATAATTACAAAATCCCCTAAAACTGGTACTGCATGAAAATATATTTACAGTATATTTCCCTTTGCAGACATCTCCCTCTCATATACTAGGACAATTGGACAAGCTTCTTAGGGAAGCTTCTACACTTGATGGTGTGCTTGAATTCAGAAATGAGAATTTTTGGACTCTCTCTTTCGGTGTACTGGTAAGTAAATTTTAGCTTAAATTTAATCCTTTGTAACTGCAGATATGCATTTATTTATAAAATATTTTTGGTGGAATTTGTGGGGCTTTTTACTTTTAAGTTTAAATACCTGGTAAATTTATATTAAGAGAATAGAATCCAGATGAATGTCCACAAAATCAAGTGCAAATAAATGTTGTTTTTTGCATAACCACAAATATTGACATACACAAAAACAAATGAATTAGTAGTGTTTTGTGTTTGTTTTTCAGCATTGTGCTGTAATGGTTAGACAGAGCTGCCAACCCTCATGATCTTGGCATGAATTTCTCGACTTTTTCAGCAATTCATGAATTCCTACCACATGCAAAAAATTAACGAATTCCCAATTCTCCAGTTTTAAAAATATTTAATAAAATATCTGATTTCCCATTTAGCGCTAGTCATGATATCGGCTGTTGCCAAAACAGTCCAGTACAACTGGTCGCAGTATTAGTGAACTATAGCTGATAGGTACTGTTGGCCCGATAGCAAGCATTTTAATGTATTTCAATCTATAAATATAGGATTTACATATGCTTTTAAGAAACTGGGGCTTAACCAGAATTTTGTTCCGTTCATGTGCCAACAATGCTGATTTGAATTACCATTCGACAACTAATCTTCAAAATGTCTTCACCTGACACTTGTTACCCCATTTTAACTTTGGAAATTTGTTTTGTTTTGTTTGTTTTTTTAGGGTTTAACGCCATTTTTCAGCACACGATAGGCTGGCTATACATGGCAGCCAGTATTATTGGTGGAGTAAGAACCTGGAAAACATCCCGGAAAAAACCACCGACCCATGAGAAGCTACTGGCAAGAGTTCTCACATAACTACATTAGCCGAATCTTAGACTCAAACCAACGCAGACAGGTGAGACAGCAGTGATCCGTAACAGACAGTGCTTTAGACCACTCGGCCTCTCGGGGCCCCTTTGGAAATTTGTTTATTGTCCATATCACGTGACTAGATGACTTTGTGACTCAGAAAAACATAGCCAGATTGAGGTCAGATTTCAGCCACAACATATTTTTGTCTCTCCTGTCAGCAGATTAATAACAAGACGATTGTTATGCTCACAATTTTTGAGAAAATAAATCATATTCCTATTGATTTCAATCAGGTATATCTCGATGAAAGATCATTCATATTTGCTGAGCCAGTTAGTAAGAGGTTGGTGTCGGCAAATTCCAACTTTTCGATAGGGAATGGACTCTGAGAAAACTCGGAATAGCAAAAAGAAATATATTGCACAAAAGTGAAGTTTAGTTTGGAATATGCCAAACATTTGCATGAATTCATTTGTTCTGACAAATATTCGCAGACTCTGATCACTTCGCAAATTCATGTAAAGATTCACGAATTTTTATCACTATTTTCTCAAGTTGCGAGTCTGAAGTGTTGGCAGCTAGAACATCTGCCTCAACTGTGGGTGCTCATGAGTTCGAACCCTGACCATGTAATAGTAAAGACATTATACAAATGGTACAGACAGCTGCCTCATTTTGTGCTCAGCAGTTATGATTTAGTGTTAGGACTGGTTGGCCTGGTGTCAGGATAATGTGACTGAGTAGGATATCATGCTACAGTGTCAGGATAATGTGACATCACTATAAACTGACACACTGTAGACATCGTAGTGATATGACAGATTTTTTTTTTCAGTTATGTTAAAAATCAAGATCACACATACACACACACATTGTAATGGCAGAGTTGTTGTGATAATTAATTACCTCTTTGACTTCGTTGTTGGCATGAATCAATTAATTACCATAATGGCTGAGTTGAATGAATGAATTAATTAATTACTGCAATGACGGGCTCATTGGGATTAGTAAATTAATTACTAAGATGGCTGAATTTTACAAGTAATTAATTACTGTTATGACTGATTTTGCATGAATAATTAATTACTGTAATGGCTGAATTGTTGGTGTGACTATTGTTGTTATATCTAACTTGTTGGTGTAATAGATTGAGTTGCTACCCTGAGTATTTTAGTTTCTGTTATTTCAGAATTATTGGCCATGATTAATGTCTTGATGGTATGAGTAATAATTATTATGTCCAAGTTCTTGGCATGATTAATTAACTCATGTGATGCCTGAGTTGTTATCATACATATTGAAGTTGTTGACATGAATAATGCTTCCTATTATGTTGGTTGTTGGTGTGAATATGAATTACTGTTATGTTGTTGGGATAATTTATTACTGGGGTCCCGAGTGGTCTAAAGCGCTGTCATTTAAGGATCACTGCCATCTCACCTCTGCCTGCTTGGGTTCGAGTCTAAGATTCGACTAATGTAGTTATGTGAGAAAGCTTGCCAGTAGCTTCTCGTGGGTCGGTGGTTCTTTCCGGGTTTTTCCCGGGTTCTTCCGCCACCATTAATACTGGCCGCAATGTATAGCCTATATTGTGCTGAAAAATGGCGTTAAACCATAAAAAACAAAACAAACAAACAAAAAAATTTATTACTTGTGGCTAGTTCATTGGCTAGTTCATATTTACTGTGATTACATTTTTTAGTGTGAGTAACAAAGTACTGTAATGATTTGGGTTCTTGACATGAGCAACAAGTACTGTTTTGACAGTTGTTAGTGAAAGTAATTACTGTTTTGACTGAGTTGTTAGTGAAAGTAATTACCATTTTTCTGAGTTTTTAGTGAAAGTAATTACTGTTTTGACTGAGTTGATAGTGAAAGTAATTACCATTTTGACTGAGTTGTTAGTGAAAGTAATTACTGTTTTGACTGAGTTGTTAGTGTGTGTTGTATGTTTGATTTAGATTTTTAACATATCATTAAAAAAGTTTCTGTCATATCACTACTATGTCTGCTACATGTCAGTTTATTGTGATATAAAGCACTGGGGCATTATCGCAGATATTTAGATTTGTGTCACAATATCTTGACACCAGGCCAATCAGTCCTAACTATAACCTCTTAATGCTGAGTGCCAAGAAGGCAGCTCCTTGTACCACTTTTACAAGTCTTTGATATGACTCAGTTGGGCTTCAAACATGCAATTTCACGCATCTGAGTCAGATGCTCTAATCACTAGGCCACCTGAGTGATCTTGTTAGTGAAAGTAATTACTTTTATTTAGTATTTTAGCATGAGAAACAAAGTACTGTAATGACTGATTGATGACATGAGCAATAATTACTGTCATGGCTGAGTTGTTAGTGAAAGTAATTACTGTGATGACTTAGTTGTTGGCATGATCAATAATTACTAGTATGGCTAATTTACAGGCATCTACGATTATGTACTGCGATGATGAAATAGATAGGTTTGCGCAATAATTGCTGTTATCACTAAGCTGTTGGTGTGATGGCTGAATTGACATCATGAGTAATAATTCAGTAATAAGTCACTTTAAACACTGGCTGCAATTTGTCTCTTGCATCATCTGTTAAACTTGAAAATGCTCAAGTTTGGGTTCTTAAAAAAAAATTATTTATAAGTTTGAGTTGTTGTTTTTTATACTTTTTTTTTTATAAAAGCAGAAAAATGCTGGTATCAGCTTATTTTGAAATTATTTTGTTGTTTCCAAAGAAAGATCATTATATATTGGGTCTTCATATTCCTAGCAACAACTACAGGGGCATATCCCTTCTCAGCATCGTGGGTAAAGTCTTCACTCGCGTCATCCTGATCAGACTGCAGATGCTTGCTGTGAGATTGTATCCAGAGTCGCAGTGTGGGTTCTGTGCAGAGAGGTCTACAATCGACATGATCTTCTCCGTCAGGCAGCTGCATGAGAAATGCAGAGAACAACACAAACCCCTCTTCCTGGCCTTTATAGACCTCACCAAGGCATTTGATCTGGTCAGCAGAGACAGACTCTTCCAATCCTGACAAAGATTGGATGCCCTCCAAAGCTGCTAAGCATGATCTAGTCCTTCCACAATGACATGAAAGGCACAGCACAGTACGATTGCTCAATATCCAACCCCCTTCAACATCCACTGCGGAGTGAAACAGGGTTGCATCCTACCCCACACACTCTTCGGCATTTATTTTCTTCACTGTCCTGCTCAAGCATGCCTTTGGGACATCCACAGAAGGGATCTACCTGCACACACAATCAGATGGGAAACTGGTTAACTTGTCATGACTAAAGGCAAAGAGCAAAGTGCAAAGCAACCATCAGGGACATGCTCTAGTGACTCACACCGAAGCTTAGTTACTGCACCTGATGGACTGCTTTGCAAAAGCATGCAGGTGAGCTGACCATGATCCTAAAGAAAACAAATGTCATGGCTCAGAACACAGACACCCCGAGCATCATCATCAACAACTACGAAATGTCAGCTGTAGTGAAAATCTTATTGTCAATGCTTCCTCTGAATGGACAATCATTATGGCAATTATTATAACAATTATTATGACAATCATTAGGACAATGATTATAACAATTATCATGACAATCATTAGGACAATGATTATAACAATTATCATGACAATCATTAGGACAATGAAGGACAATTATTATAACAATCATTATGAAATGATGTTTTGACCCAAAGACTTCTAATGATGTTTACTTTGTCTTAAATAAAATGGTGCCAATCTGTTGTTCAATATGTCCACCATAGCAGCTAATTTAAATACAGTAGTAATCACTGAAGAATATCAGATGGTATCAGTTCTCAGCAGTAAACTAAGAAATGGTTTTTATCTTGAATTCCTTGAAATTTTTTTAACACAGTCAATTGTCGGTACCTAAAAGTTTACATGTTGGTAAACAAAGATAATGACAATACCCCTAGGTCTTTTTGGTTTCAGATTTAAATCTACCAAAAATTAACCTTTTTGTCACCATCAGTTTCATTTAGCAGTCTAAACTTTGCTCAATGTCTGCAAAAAGGTAACCGAAACCATTTCATGATTGTTGGTCTGTGTACATAACAAAATTTGTATACACCTGCTATATTGGGCTGATTTCATCTGCTACTGATTTCATTTCGGCACTGTAACTCAAATTATCCACAATCATCAGTTACCAAACTTCATCGATGGCTTGGAGTAAGGAAGAAGCCTGTCAATTTTAAGGTCAAAATGTTGAAGGTCAACATCACTGTAATTGAAAGAATAAAAATGGTTTCTGCACATTAGCTCTATTATATACCTAGATCAACCTTGGACTATCATTGTTGAGGTCAAAATGTTAGAGGTCAAGAGCAGTGTGAATGAAAGAAAAACCAAATTGTCCCCCCAACACACACACAAAACTTTTGTGTAAGGTTTACAAAAGACCTGTTGTTTTATGGGTCCAAAATCAAAATCATTATGGCTGACAGAAAAATTGTTCTGCAGAATAATGTTTGCTCAGGGTTAAGTTATTTGACCAAACTTTGTGAATGGCTTTAGGGAAATACAGAAACATGTTGATTCTTGTGCAACACATCTTAAATTGAGAAGTCATGGTCATGATAAGTCTAATAAGAAAATTATGGTTTCTGCAAAGTAAGTTTAGTTTAATACCTTATACTTGACCAAAGGTCAGAGGTCAAAGTCACTGAGACCTTTGGTCCAAAATCGACCAATTCAAGTACCCTACTAGTGTCTACATAAATGACATTTAATTTCAGGGCAAGTATGTAAAATGCCATTCAGGATACTCCTGTTTAAAAAATATGACAAAATATGATTTTTATCTCACAGATTATCTTTGCTAACCTTCCAAGACTGCCTACCGAAAGTGTCATATACATGTACTATAGACTGAATCAAAGCTTTTCTTTTTTACAGGCTGGATCTCTTCAAGTACGAGTGAGACGAGATGCTGATGAACAACTTGTTCTTGCCCATGTCCACAACAGACTGTCCAACCTTGTTCCCATATTGACCATTCAGATTTTCAAGGATGACTGGACCAGAGCCTCCAGTTACAACAAGATGAGCTCCCCAGCATTCACACAAAGTTACTACTCTTCAGGAACAGGGGCCATTTCCCCACCCCTGGGACAATCCCCTGTGCAGGACACTATACAGAACCCCACAGTAGGAATGGGATCTTTCAAGCCACTTTTAATAACCTCTCCATTTCAGTATCCTGATTATCATTCAACCTCACATTTGGGACCCACAGATTTAAAGACCAGTACTTCAGGACATAGTCACCATCATCACAGTCACTTGCCACATTCTCATGATTAGCCATGAACAAACTGTTGAATGTATTTTTGGGGGGACATAGATTTAGATCATATTTTTTATCAGCATCTGATCATCAAAACAGTGTTTGCATTACATTGATCCAAGTGAACACATTAGTTGCTCTAAGACAGGAATAACATACCATTGAACTCAGAGTAATTGCTTTGAGACAGGAATAACATGCCATTGAACTCTGAGTAATTGCTTTGAGACAGGAATAACATGACATCTTTACAGTGATGAAATGGTCTATGATGCATGATCTGTCGGTGGTGGGGTTATATTTTAAATGAAATTTGTCAAAACTTGGGTAACATTTTATGTATTATTATAATTTCAATTTTAAAGTTGAACAGCTTTTAAATATCATTAATTTTAGTTAAAGTACTCACAGATAACTGAGAGTGATGATTTTTATCTAAGAAAGTTTAAATATAACTAGTCAAAGGTTCAGTTGAAAGAAGTATGAACTTGAAACATTTGTTTGTTCTCTATATAGCAAAGCCAATTCTGCATTTGATATTTTGCTCACATTCAGTAGCAATGCTGTTGAAGTTCTAAAGAAATTAGGGTAAGTAGCAGGGGCTGAAAATGGGTTAAAAAAATGTGAGGTCATTAACAGGGGCAGAAAATGGGTAAAAATTTGGGGTCATTAACAGGGACTGAAAATGGGTCCTAGTTTTAATATTAAAGTACAAAATATCAATTTGTTTAAAAATTATGCAGAATGTAAACAATTGAATCCTGAAATTCAATTCCAGATTATTTACATCCTTCTTACAAATTGGTAAGCACAGATATTTTGCAGGAACAAGTATAATTTGTAACACTCGTAGCTTTATTAGACTTGATTCATATATATGAATGGAGGCTCCCACTGATTTCAGTGATTGATGCTCATTTGTGTAAATTTCAGTTATTGATGTTGTGTAAATTTCAGTTATTGATGTTCATTTGTGTAAATTTCAGTTATTGATATTCATTTGTGTAAATTAAGAAGGAAGAAGTTTATTTTTGTTTCAGTTATTCATGGAATCCTTACCCAGTCATTTGAGTTTGTCTGGGTTCCACCAATAAAATTCCAGTAGAAGCCAAAAATATTACTTTTGTTGGTAAATTATTCTTTCTTTATGCTCTATTGGCCTAGTGGTTAGAGCGTCCGTCGCAGAAGCCGGAGGTCATGGGTTCGATCTCCGGCCGAGTCATACCAAAGACATACATCAATGGTACTAACAGCCCCCTCACTTGACGTTCAGCAATAAGAGGTTAGTGTTAGGACTGGTCGGCCTGGTGTCAGGATAATGTGACTAGGTGGGACATCACTATAAACTGCCTCACTGCAGACATCATAGCTATATGACTGAAATTTTTTTAAAGCTACATTAAAAATCCCAATCACACCTAATCACATTCTTATTTTTACAAAATATAATAGAGTAGCCTAATTATATTATTTGATGTAAAATTCAGTAACCATCTGGGAAAATTAGCAACATTGACAACTATAACAAAGGTTTGATATGGCAACATTTTTAAACAGACTACAGCATTTCAAAGCAATTTGAATGTCATTGTAAAATTTTGTGCAAACTATAACATTTGAAAGCAATTTGAATATCATTGTAAAATGTTTGTGCAAACTATACATTTCAAAGCAATTTGAGTTTTAAATTTTGTGCAAACTATTAACATTTTAAAGTAATTTGAATGTCGTTGTAAACGTTTTGTGCAAACTATAACATTTTAAAGCAATTTGAATGTCATTGTAAAAATTTGTGCAAACTATAACATTTCAAAGCAATTTGAGTTGTAAAATTTTGTGCAAACTATAACATTTTAAAGCAATTTGAATGTTGTTGTAAACGTTTTGTGCAAACTATATTATTTCAAAGCAATTTGAATATCATTGTAACACTTTTTTTATACAAACTATAACATTTCAGAGCAATGTGTTGTTAATTACCCACCTTCCCTGCAGTATAATTGTTGTATCAGACATTGTTTGTTCAGGTTATTTTGAATGTACAAACATTTGCTATTTTTGTACAGTAAATCAAATCCCTCAAACCTGTGTACCACCAGATGTCAGTCAGTTGCTGTTTATTAAAAAAATCCATTGCATTGCTGCACACTCTAATGATGAGCTGTTTTTATTTTAATGTAGTAATATCAAAAGTGAGTTATTTGTGTTTTATTATGTAATAATAGCCAAGGAGGGCTATGTGTGTAAAATATTCATAATCCTATGCTTGACTGGCTATAAAGCAGTGTGGTTTCGCAATCATCTGACACCTTGGATAATTTCACCATTTAACAAGTACTGATTCAAACTGCTATGATTTCACAATCTTTCACCTAATGTTTGGGAAATGTTCGCTACCAGCTTAATTTTACTCTTAAATTAAAGTTGTCAAATTTGTTAAAAGAAATTATATGCAGATTAGTAGTTGAGGATGTTTTGGGGATTCATCAGTTATGAATGATTTTCTTTCTTCTCTTTTTATATCCATCAGCTATAAGTTCATTTACTTTTATAAGTATCAGTTTTTTGAGGTTTAGATAAAATTACATTTTCTCTGTAATTAAATTTTAGGATTGGAGATAGGGTCCTATTGTTTCCCTGGAAACATTGTTGTTTATTGGGTCTTTAAATTTGTGATTAGAACAAACACAAAATTCTTCTGCAAATGCTAATGAATCATTTTATTTCCATAATGACATTCAGAGAAATTTAAGAATACACACACCTGTTTCACCTGGAGAGTTACGAGAAGAAGGAATGTGATTAACAAAAATAATAGATTTCAAAATGAAATGCAGAATTCTGACTCGTTGATTTGTGTATGGAAGTCATGATGTTGAAAGTCTAAAAAAATTTTATTTCTGTGCTTATATCAGACTTGGAGCTGATAATTGACCAGTACACTATTGCAAAGATAGTAGCAGGACAGGAGTTAACTCCCTTGTATTGTAAGTCTGGGAAAGCGGTTGCTTAAAATGTCTTTAAAAATCTGAATTGACAACAACTCCATAGCCAGTATCAAGAGTTAACTCCCTTGTATTGTAAGAAAGTCTGAATTATCTACAACTTAATTATTATTTGACTGAAGATGATTAAAATGTAAACAGCCATCTAAATGTGGGTTTAGCAAATTTTGTTTGTTATCATTGTTCAGTAGATACAGAGGATCAGGCAATGTTAAAACAAGCAATTAAAAAAATGAGATGTATTTAGCTGTCTAATTGGCCTGATCTTGTTGTGACTTCCTTGCAGGCATTCCATATGAAGCTATTGCTAGTAAGCAGAATAATATATCTGTCATACGTCAGACAATTTCAGAGCTGTTCAAGTAAGCTATACATGGGACCCTTAGAAGAAATTTTAGAATTCTATATAGCTTTGTATAAACTTTCAGATAACTGGGTTTTTTTTTCAGCCTTTAAGTCCATGTAAGAAAAAGTTAAATTTTCAATGTTATTGGATTCTCCACCCATCATCCATGTATAAGTTGATGTGGAGTACAAGACAAAGCCAGATCAACACAGTGGCTTTATCTTTTCCAGTTCCATGAATATTAATCAAGGTTAAAAGTGAACCTCGAAAACCTAAAATTTCATTTTGATCATAGAATAAAAAAAGAAGTATAAAAAAATGAGAAAATAAACTTTAAGAATAAAAATTGACAAAAATGTTGACTATATCTCTACCCCAAACCCACAAAAAAAATGCTCTTTTGTACACATTTTTTTTAAACAGCCTGTCTGTCAAGAAAGCAAAATTATGCAAATTATAGACATCCAATAATTGTTTTCTATTGATCATTTGATATTTCATCCAATTTTTAATAAATGGAATGCTCACAAAAGAGATAATCTCTAACAGCTTTGTACCTTGAACCTCAAAACCAAACTTTAAATCTTAAAGGAAAATCAAAAAAACTCTAAAATTACTCAATTGAATTATACTATCACAATATGGGAATATCTTGTGTGCTACATATATCATGCAGCTGTGAAGCTCGGCTTTGAAATAGTGATTAACAGAATCTAATGTATGTAATATGTTTAAGGATTTGGGGATGGATTAGAACTGAAATAATATGCCTAACTCATTAAAATTTAAAAGTATTACAACAATGGCAACATTCATTATTTACAGGAAGAGAAGAGAATGGGCATAATTTTTTGTGGTTCTCATCATAAAACCAGTAATAGATGTTGATTAATGATAGAGAACAAATGGGTACTGGCATTGCATATTATCTAAAGCCAATATCAATTCACTACTCCCTCGATAACTCACACCATGATAACTCGCAAACCCACTTATAACATGTTGTCTGGCATGGATCATGATTTTTCCCCAAAGAAAAAATATATTTTCAAAATCTTTCAAAATATGCTTAATATGAAAAAAATTACGATAAGAATTAAACCTTTATGCATTTCTTGTTTTATCATCAAAAATAGTGATTAATGCCTATAAAGATCGATTCCATATTGTGAAATTTGCAAATTCTAAATAACTTATCACATGTTATGTTAGGGTTTATTTGTTGATAAATAGTTATAAATACACCGTAAATAAACAGTCTGGTGAAATAGCATTCAATGAAAATGTCCAGTAAATGTTAACAGGTGGCAACAGATAATGAAATAATCAGCAATTAAATATATTGCTGTGTGAAAACCACATTCTAATCCTTTATTTCTGTTTCACTGTAAACATTATAATTGCAACATATTCTTTTCTATGAAAGAGTCAATCAACCGTCACATTGAAACCCACGATTACTTCCATGAGAACCTACTTACCTGCCAGCTTTGTATTTGCTGCATTAAAATAATCCATTAAAAGAGACCTGTGTTGTTTTATTACTTGTGTTTTATGCATCGAATCAAGCAAGGGACGATTTTGCTTGGCGGCAGCGAAATCGGGGAGTAACACAATAAATTAACTGATTTGTTCAAAAAGTCATTTGTCAAGCGTTTCACAACTAGTATTTTTATTATCGTGCTCTAATTTGCATTGTTTTAAATTTGTAGACCCTCTAAATTTATGTTGGTAATGATTAACCCTTGTTTTTTGTTTTTCATTTTAATTCTACCACAGTCAAATATATCTTTCAATCGATTGATTGACATTGTTTCTCGAAAAGAGAGTCGATCTTTTGTATTAAACAAATACATCTAATTTGGATCATAGAATAAAACTAGAATGTATCCAGTTCAGCACAAGAATTAGTGACATAATACACAATGTGTGTAGCGGTACACGTTATAAGCGAACGGAAACCACATGGAATAATGTTTTCTATTAACTCCTCAACTCTACCGGCAAACTTTCCTCACATACCCACATTGACCAAAGACTTGAACCAACGTAGACAGAGGTGAGATGGCAGTGATATATAACAGAGCGCTTTAGACCACTCGGCCACTCGAGGCCCCTGTGTTGACATTAAATTTTTCTTAGTTCAAACTAATAGATGATTGATGATTACTTAGTCATGTGTCTGAATTTCAACCAATGTTATAACTAGTTACAACTAGGATCAAATAAAATATTGGTAAATCAAATATGAATGAATCTATGACTAAAATGTGATCAGAAAGACCAGGTATGGTTTTTAAAAAAAAACAAGATGACAAGATGAATTAAGCAAAATTCGTTAATTTGTTGTTTTTGTTCTTTTGTTTTTGTTTTTTAAACAAATGATATGCATTGCAGAAACACAATACACTATAGAGTATTGAATACTACACAGCCCTTGACTTGTGAATTCTTTATTTCTTTTATTTCTTGTTGGAGAAATCAGAAAATACAAGTACATACCAATGCATACAAAATGAAGATAAAAATTATATAAAAGCAGTCATATTAGTTTATTACAATTTATTGGTATGGTAATTTAACAAAAGTTTTTAGAGCTACAATATCTGTTTTTATTTTTGCCAGTTCCATCTCAAAATAGCAATATTGAAAGCAATTTCAGTGCCTTAGTACATATCGGTTTGCAGTAATAATCAATGTCAGTAATATAATAATAATATATACATAATAACAAAGCTTGTACTTACTGGTAAAAAATATCTGCTTATAAACCAAATGGAAAGAGTGCTGAGAGAATTGAAATATGTTGCAGGCACAAAACGAATATTCTTTTAATCAATCAGCTGAGTTCATGCAGTGTTTATACCCCGAGCCAAAAGTTGGTATGGTGAATTATTTCTGTTGGATCATTCCTCAAGTTACTGTTACACTGTTTGCATCATTCTATTGTTAACTGCATGACAGTGAACTTTATCAAATTCAATTTTCATATTTATGTATTACATATAAATGCCATGGCTCAGAAGAATGTTTTGACTAATTTCTCTGGGAAATGTCAGCATGAAAATAACAGAAAATGATCATAGTTGTAAGAAATCAAAAGAAGATGTTCATAAATGTGCATTTGAAAATTGAGGGATGCATGTAAGAAAAATGCTGAGTGACATTTGTGTACTGCCTTGCTAGCAGTGACACAAAGAGTATGCTGTATTAGATAAAACATCTGCACATCTATTATCAATAATGAAATAAAGAGTATACTGTTTTAGATAAAACATCTGCTAATCCATTATCAGTAATGATATAAAGAGTATACTGTTTTAGAAAACATCTGCTAATCCATTATCAGTAATGATATAAAGAGTATACTGTTTTAGATAAAACACCTGCTAATACATTATCAGTAATGATAAAAAGAGTATACTGTTTTAGATAAAACATCTGCTAATCCATTATCAGTAATGATATAAAGAGTATACTGTTTTAGAAAACATCTGCTAATCCATTATCAGTAATGATAAAGATTATACTGTTTTAGATAAAACATCTGCTAATCCATTATCAGTAATGATATAAAGTGTATACTGTTTTAGAAAACATCTGCTAATCCATTATCAGTAATGATATAAAGAGTATATTGTTTTTGATAAAACACCTGCTAATCCATTATCAGTAATGATATAAAGAGTATACTGTTTTAGATAAAACATCTGCTAATCCATTATCAGTAATGATATAAAGAGTATACTGTTTTAGATAAAACACCTGCTAATACATTATCAGTAATGATAAAAAGAGTATACTGTTTTAGATAAAACATCTGCTAATCCATTATCAGTAATGATATAAAGAGTATACTGTTTTAGAAAACATCTGCTAATCCATTATCAGTAATGATAAAGATTATACTGTTTTAGATAAAACATCTGCTAATCCATTATCAGTAATGATATAAAGTGAATACTGTTTTAGAAAACATCTGCTAATCCATTATCAGTAATGATATAAAGAGTATACTGTTTTAGATAAAACACCTGCTAATCCATTATCAGTAATGATATAAAGAGTATACTGTTTTTGATAAAACACCTGCTAATCCATTATCAGTAATGATATAAAGAGTATACTGTTTTTGATAAAACACCTGCCAATCCATTATCAGTAATGATATAAAGAGTATACTGTTTTTGATAAAACACCTGCTAATCCATTATCAGTAATGATATAAAGAGTATACTGTTTTAGATAAAACATCTGCTAATCCATTATCAGTAATGATATAAAGAGTATACTGTTTTAGAAAACATCTGCTAATCCATTATTAGTAATGATATAAAGAGTATACTGTTTTTGATAAAACACCTGCTAATCCATTATTAGTAATGATATAAAGAGTATACTGTTTTTGATAAAACACCTGCCAATCCATTATCAGTAATGATATAAAGAGTATACTGTTTTTGATAAAACACCTGCTAATCCATTATCAGTAATGATATAAAGAGTATACTGTTTTAGATAAAACATCTGCTAATCCATTATCAGTAATGATATAAAGAGTATACTGTTTTAGAAAACATCTGCTAATCCATTATTAGTAATGATATAAAGAGTATACTGTTTTAGATAAAACCTGCTAATCCATTATCAGTAATGATATAAAGAGTATACTGTTTTAGATAAAACACCTGCCAATCCATTATTAGTAATGATACAAAAAGTATACTGTTTTAGATAAAACACCTGCTAATCCATTATTAGTAATGATATAAAGAGTATACTGTTTTAGATAAAACACCTGCTAATCCATTATCAGTAATGATATAAAGAATATATTGTTTTAGAAAACATCTGCTTATCCATTATCAGTAATGATATAAAGAGTATACTGTTTTAGATAAAACACCTGCCAATCCATTATTAGTAATGATACAAAAAGTATACTGTTTAAGATAAAACACCTGCTAATCCATTATTAGTAATGATATAAAGAGTATACTGTTTTAGATAAAACACCTGCTAATCCATTATCAGTAATGTCATATATTTTTCTACAGTTGTTTTAAATACTGTATTTCAATATATGTTCAAATTTCCTTTTTGTCTCCACTCAACATTTTTTTTAAATAATTGTGTTGTTTGTTAATTAAACAAGGTTCTTTGATACTTTCTGTTTTTGACAGTACATGTAAATGAGTTTTCTTTTACCACTTTGACTCTTGGGTATATGACTTGGAGTTAAAATCTTCAACTTTTGACTCGGACTTGGAAATTTTAGCCACAAGACAATGACAATTCAGTTTCAGGTCCAAAAAGAGACCTTTTAAATAGGTTTATAAGACAAATATATAAATATAGAAATTAGCAAGATCCATGCATATTAAACTAATATGGAATTGAGCAATTTTCACAAAAATTTATACGATTAATTTTGTTACAAATTGTCCAAAACTTTTTCCGGGTTAAAAATTACAAATTTATACTTATTTTACAATACAGAATCAACAACTGATATGGACAGTAGTCAGAAAGGAGTACTGGTTGACGCTCAAAAGGTATCAAACTTTTGGATAGAATATCAAAAGGCGGATGAGGAGTGTGCTGGATTGTAATAAAAAGCTGGTGTTGGATAGAAAAGGAGTGTAATCACAAAGTGGGTATCGACAGCAGACGTGTTTATTGGTTTGGAATGTAAAAAAAGTTGGTGCTGGATTGTATCATAGTACAGAGTGGTATTTTAATTCTAGTCAGAAGGTCGATATTGGTAAGTGGGAATGTGTGTTGGATTGCACAATCAAACTTTCAACATTACCATTCCCGTTTGAGATCAAACTGCCGCTCCATACTAAATTCTCGTAGATCCCACTAACCGCTCCATGCTAAATTCCCGTAACCCTTCCAGTGCCACTTAGTTTCTCAGACCTCTCGATTTTTCATTTCTGGTTGAGCCTTTAATACTCTTACCCATTGTAGGTTAACCATTTACCCCATAATGTTAAATTCCTATTAACCCTTTAAATGCCGATTTCTCCACTAAAGAGACAGCCTAAACTACTCTTGTTTTGGGGTTTGTCTGCATTAGTCATCATAGAACAGTCAACAGACTGACTGCATATGTCATCATAGAATAGCTATCAGACAGACTCCGTCAGTCGTACAGTCGTAATGTTAAATTCCTATTAACCCTTCAAATGCCGATTTCTCCACTAAAGAGACAGCATTAACTACTCTTGTTATTTTATTTTTTTTGGTTTTTTTTTTTTTTTTTTGGTTTTTTTGTCTGCATCAGTCATCACAGAACAGCCAACAGACTGACTGCATATATCATCGCAGAATAGCCAAGAGACTGCAACAGTCGTCATAGAATAATCAACATACTGACTGACCAGTCATTTTATAATAGCTATGAGAGAGACTGCATCATTCTTCATAGAATTCCCAACAGACAAACTGCATCAATCATCATAGAACAGCCAACAGAGTGACTGCACATGCCATCATAGAATAGCCAAGAGACTGCAACAGTCATCACGGAATACCTAACAGACTGCATATATCTTCATAGAATCAGACAGACTTCATCAGTCATCATAGAATATTTTGCATATGTCATCATACAAATGCCAACAGACTGACCGGTCGTCATATAATAGTTAATGAGACGAGCTGTATCAGGCACCATAGAATAGTCATCAGACAGACTGCATCAGTCATCATAGAATAACCAACGGACTGACCGTATCAATAATCATCATAGAATAGCCGACAGATTGATTGACCAGTAATCATAAAACAGTCACAAACGCATTGCATCAATATGATGTTGATTATGGGCCTATTTCTGAGTTCTATATAATAGTCTGACAAGTAAAATTAACTGGAAAAGTAAAGGTTTACTAAACTTTTTTGTAAATGTTGTTTTGATCCATCAGTTATATTAGATGAAATTTAGTGTATTAGAGTAATGTTATTATCGGTCGTTATGTATTGTCATTTTATTTAATATATGTCTGCAGGTTATTCGAGCGTTGTGCATAAGTGTTGTTTTGGGATTTAACGTCATTTTTCAGCACACGATAGGCTATACGTGGCGGTCAGTATTAATGGTGAAGGGAAAAAATACCTGAAAGAACCACCGACCCACGAGAAGTTACTGGCAAGCTTTCTCACATACCCACATTGGCCGAATATGAGATTTAAACCCACGCAGACAGAGGTAAGATGAAAGTAATCCGTAACGGAGAGCGCTTTAGACCACTCTGGGCCCCCATAAGTGACGTTGAGTCATACTTTAAATGATTGGTATAAATAATAATAATAATAATAATAATAATAATAATAATAATAATAATAATAATAATAATAATATTATTATTATTATTATTATTATTATTATTATTATTATTATTTATACCAATCATTTTTATTATTTATACCAATCGTATTATTATTATATATATATACGGCTGAAATAGTGCTTCTACGAATTGGTATGCACCAGTTGCTACAGGGAAATTTACATTAAGTGAATCTATTTTACATTGACAGTTTCAAAATTTGTGTATTTTGTCGAGTAACGATTGCACTATCTTTTGGTTCCGTGGGGCAATTGGTGTGCATCATGTAGAAATTAATTGTTTGATGCTAGACTGCATTGGGCCTAAATAGATGTAAATTAGAAAATTTGGGATGCATTGTGCCTAAATTGATGTAAATTATAAATGATGTGATGCACTATTCCCAAATCAATATATTTAGAAATGTTGAGATACATTATGCCTACATAGATATAATTAGAAAAGTTGGGATACATTGGGCCTAAATAGATGTAATTTAGAAATATTTGCATGCCATTAGATAAAAAGGGCATTCGAAATATTTTAGTTCTCAAAGTGATCTATCTGCATAAAAAAGTGGTCATGAACACTGCTCGAATATTTTCTCGTCTTTACAAATGCGTCAAATATTTCCTTCATTGGTGTATATGATCCTATCTCTGTAAAATTCATATTTTGTAACTATGAATTTACATGTAGACAGTGCCGTTTTAAACGTTGACTGCAGTTTTATTTACAATTACTATGAAGAAAATTTAAAAACGGGTCTAGCTGTTGTACATCTTTACCTTGTACCTAAAATAATTATCTCCCCTTGTTCCCGTAAGGGAGGGAGACTTGTCGTTCCATCCATCAGATCATTAAACTTATCTGGTAAGCATGATATTGATTTTAAAGACTAGTGAGCCAAACCATACGGAATTGGATAGTTAAATGCCTCTGTCAATCATAAGGCCTGATATATGGTGAATATTTATTAGAAAAATGATTACACATATTTGAAACGTTTAGGACTTGAATTATCTTGACCAAATAACCCAAGTGTACATTTACTTTCAAAGAAAAATATGTAAACAATTATTTGGCTAAACTAAATTGAATATTTAATGATTAAATGTATCGACTTTGTTTCACTTGTCCGTACTATTGCATTTAAAAGTGTTACCCTTTCTGAACTTGGCATTACCCTCTCACAATTATTAATGCATCAATTAAAAAAAAATTAATAAATTATAGAATCGCCGGTACCGTTTTAAAAATTAAAGCCAATAAAAAAAAGGACCTTTGGAACCGTTACAGTGGTCAGGGAAATGTAGCCACTAGCATAATATTAATCGTATAGAAACGTTTTACATTTTCTGTTAAAGTCCCTCAGTTGCAAAATGTTGGCACAAGGGGAATGCCTTTGCGATGCACCCATGTTAGTTTTAAAACGTTTCATTTGTAAGGTCTTTTAACATGCGCGTTATTATTGTAATACTTACTGACTTTTAACTTTTGGTTATAATAAACGACATATATGTTCAATTGGTACAAATTTATTTAATTTTAAGTTGACTCCAGGGCATCATTGAGCACAAACCTCTTGTCTATATTTTTAATTTCAGCTCTTTCCTTTCTTCCACTATTTTCTTCGACTCTTTTATGACAGCTACACCATCATCATCTAGTATCATGCATAATTTAAAACTTAATTTAATTATAATTTTACTCGCTTTTATTAGGTTTTCAGTTTATTTCGGAAAAATGTATTAATGTTTCTAAGAACATGAATGGAAAAACGAATTCTATAAATTTCCCAAGAGGAGCCCGACTGGCCGAGTGATCTAAAGCGCTCTCCGTTACTGATCACTGGCATCTCACCTCTGTCTACGTGGGTTCGAGTCTCGGATTTGGCCAATGTGGGTATGTGAGAAAGCTTGCCAGTGGCTTCTCATGTGTCGGTGGTTCTTTCTGGGGTTTTCCCGGGTTCTGCCTCCACCATTAATACTGGCCGCCATGAATAGCCTATTTTGTGCTGAAAAATGGCATTAAACCCTACTACAACAACAACAATTTCCCAGGAACATTTTTCAAGGATTAACATTGGCTCCAAGAAACAACTACCATGTGAGACCAGAACTGCGGTGAATAATGTCAGTGTTCCATATCTTATAAAGGTCAGGTAATAATTTGCATACAACACACTGTTTATGTTCGCAATTTTGACACGATTAATCAGTGCAAATATTATGTAAGAATTGCAAAAAAACGCACCTGGTACATGCAGGTCCGATGTTTGTGAACGGATGACGTAACCAAATTGCATGTATTCTTCCATGCAATCGCATCACATAAGACTCGGGAGTTGGTTGTTACTGTTTAACCGCATACAAACAGTTTTTTCCTTTACATTTTACTTAGATGATGAATTACGAAACAGTTGATAAGCAAATATACTGCCATAGTCCTGTATGTAATTGAATCAAAGAAGTTCTAATAGCAAATACCTTTATTAATACTTTGTTTATTATGTATGTATGTATGTATGTATGTATGTATGTATGTGTGTGTGTGTGTGTGTGTGTGTGTGTGTGTGTGTGTGTGTGTGTGTGTGTGTTTAAGGTATGGAATGCTGCATCGTTTATGAATCAAAGAGAAAATAGCGCCAATTCGAGTGTCATTGACATCTTTCAATATAGTTTGTAAGACATAAATCATATCTTTTCTCTTTCAACATGGTAACAAAACTACCACACAAACAACACTGTACCGTGCTCAATTCGATTTGATTCAATTTACCTATTTTGACTACCACTGATATGAGTACAGTTATTCTGTTTAATAATAGTTCAGTTCTAGCGTGCATTTAGAGTAAAAGTTACGAAAATCGCTAATACTCTTTACAATTTTTTTTATATGATCGTATCTTTCTTTCGCGTTTGTTTTGGAATTGTTGTAAAAGTTGCGGAATCTTTGATTAATTTGCTTACAATATGTTTTGAAATTGTCGTCATTGTACAAGTAAAGAAATCTTTCATTTATTTGTTTAGAAACATGTTTAGGAATTGTTGTAAAAGTTGGGGAATCTTTCATTCATTTGCTTAAACAAATGTTCTGGAAATGCCACTGTTAAAGTTGCTGATTAATCTTAACATTCATTTGTGTATAAATAAAAAATATGTTTCGGATACTTCATTTCAGTTTCACTCTGGCATATTCATTTTGTTTTCCGAATGTTAATAAATCAGCACTACTAAAGGAAGCTCCTCATGAAGCAACTACGATCGTCAGGGCGTCAAAGTTTTTACCCTTTTTCTGTGCCCAACATGTAGTCTGGTCTCCGTGACCCTAATTTGACCGTTCACCTGACGCAGGGGCACAAGAATAATACTTGTTCTCAGGTCATCCCATGACTTTAGCAATCCAGCAAATTTCTTCCATATTAGGTCTCATGTGACACGATAATATCCCTAACCCTGTTGCTTCTGTTGAACCATAGCTAGGAGCAGCCTGTGGGTAATATGTATGATCAAAGAAAAGTCCGTGGAAAGGCTAGCCCCGGCGTAACCTTGGAGCCTTTCAATTCCGCATGACTAACTCTTTACCTGTTAGAAATACCGTTCATTATGGAATTTAATTTTATTCTTTTTTACTGGTTTTGGTAAATTATTAAATGTTTGAGTTACTTCTTTATTTCTTTTCAGAGGTCAACTAGCGACCCTCTTACCTTGCAAATTGGTTATACAAATTGTCAAGTAGTAGTGTCAGCGGATATTTTATGACGTTCACCTCTTCGTGTCACTGGTGCATCCAAATTTTCCAAGTGAAAGGAGTCATCAAATTACCTTATTCGATATGCAAATGTAATTGAAACAGAACTTGTAACCTTCTTGACCTTTTGAATGTAGACAGCCATGCAATTGTAGAATCTGCTTTGACATGTAAATGACCTACACATTTTGTAAAATGCAATTGGAAATAAAATATAAATTGTCGATATTCATTTTACCTAATGCTTTAACATCTTGCTGTACATTATAAGCTAAAATATTACTTTATGTGTCAACATTCGTGTCTTAATTCCTACTTAGAGAAGGAGCATTTTAAACAAGATGTTACAAGTGAGTTATTTAATTATAATTTAGTTCTAGAAAAGACTGATTTCACTAACTTATCATTTTAATTTTTTTTTTACAAAACTTAAAAGTGCCAACACAAATGAATATGCTTACATAAATACGGTCACATGGAGGACAAGTTTTATTTATTTTTATAAATAAAAACCCCACCAGCTAATAATCATGTCACAATACCGAGCCTGGAGAGATAGTTTCATAGACTAAAGAGTCAGGCATGATTGTGTAATAGAATACCTACCTATACAGACGTAATAGTTTCGTATAATACATAGCCAGGCGTGATATTTTCAAAACATGCCGAGTCAGGAATGATAGTTTTATAGAATAGCGAACCAGACGTGACAGTTCATATAATACCGATTCAGGCGCGATAGTTTCAGCGAATACAGAATTAGGTGTGATTGTTTCACATAATACCGAGCCAGGCGTGAGAGTTTCGTAGACTACAGAGCCCAGCATGATTGTTTCACAGAACACAGATCCAGGCATGATAGTTTCATAAAATACAGAGCGAGCTGTGATAATTGTATAGAATACATAACCAGGTGTGATAGTTGCGTAGAATCCCGAATCCAACGTGAGGTCCCACTGGACAGGTAATTTTTGGGGAATATTTTCGTCCGACGATGACCTATTGCAGAAAAACGATAATAATATTACATTAAAGATACAAATAAAAAGTAACTAATGATTTTTGTTGAAAGGATGCTTGTAAGATTCTGACTGAGGTAGTAAAGTTAATTCCTTATGCAACGAGTGGCTTTTATACTGAACCAACACTGTCACCAGCCCCTCTTGTTTAGATTCATTTTTTTACATGGACGACCTATTTTTATCATTTTCCTGTGACTATACAGCTAAAAGAATCAGTATATGTCTTATGTATGAATACAGTTCTCTAGTACTGTAATAAATTAGCATACTTTTCATCACCCTTCAACCATATCGACTTTTAGATATTTACCTCTGTAGCAGACACATGTAAATACGTAAGCCATGTCGGCGGCTCATTTGAAGCCCAAGCTACGCATTTGATCTCCAATGCTAGTCTAACTATGACAGGCAGTCACCAAAAAGTCAACCAATTTCCAAGCCTTACTCAAAGTAAATCTAAACCACATTACAGATTTAGCTTATTTGTGAACTGAAAAATGCTAGGATTGTGATAATTAGACTCACGCCTTCTACTTTAAATATTTGGGGAGGTGTCAACATACGAAACTATCCAGTGGACCTTAAGTGATGATTTTCAGTGAATACAGAAATAGACGTGAGAGTGTCATAGAATACATAACCAGTCGTGATAGCTTCATAGGATACAGATCCAGGCATGATAGTTTTGTAAAATACAGATCCAGGCATGCTGGTTTTGTAAAATACAGATCCAGGCATGTTGATTTTGTAAAATACAGATCCATGCATGATAGTTTTGGAAAATACAGATCCAGGCATGTTGGTTTTGTAAAATACAGATCCAGGCATGTTGGTTTGTAAAATACAGATCCAGGCATGTTGGTTTTGTAAAATACAGATCCAGGCATGTTGGTTTTGTAAAATACAGATCCAGGCATGTTGGTTTGTAAAATACAGATCCAGGCATGTTGGTTTGTAAAATACAGATCCAGGCATGTTGGTTTTGTAAAATACAGATCCAGGCATGATAGTTTTGTAAAATACAGATCCAGTTATGTTGGTTTTGTAAAATACAGATCCAGGCATGTTGGTTTTGTAAAATACAGATCCAGGCATGTTGGTTTTGTAAAATACAGATCCAGGCATGTTGGTTTGTAAAATACAGATCCAGGCATGATAGTTTTGTAAAATACAGATCCAGGCATGTTGGTTTTGTAAAATATAGATCCAGGCATGTTGGTTTTGTAAAATACAGATCCAGGCATGTTGGTTTTGTAAAATACAGATCCAGGCATGTTGGTTTGTAAAATACAGATCCAGGCATGATAGTTTTGTAAAATACAGATCCAGGCATGTTGGTTTTGTAAAATACAGATCCAGGCATGATGGTTTGTAAAATACAGATCCAGGCATAATAGTTTTGTAAAATACAGATCCAGGCATGTTGGTTTTGTAAAATACAGATCCAGGCATGTTGGTTTGTAAAATACAGATCCAGACATGCTGTTTGATAGAATACAGAGCAAGGTTATATAGCTTTTTTAGAATACCAAGCCAAGCGTGATAATTTCTAGGATGCATATAAAATTAAGCTTCATTAAACAGCGAATGGCATGCTAGATAGTTTTTTTTAAAGTTTTTTTAATTATTATCACCATTATTTTTATGATTATGAGCCACTTGTAACCGTAATTGTAATACTTCTTGTAACCATAATGGTAATTCTTCTTGCAACTATAATTGTAATTCTTCTTGTAACCATAATTGTAATTCTTCTTGTAACTATAATTGCAATTTTTCTTGCAATCATAATGGTAATTCTTCTTGCAACTATACTTGTAATTCTTCTTGTAACCACCATTGTAGTTATTTTTGCAACCATCATTGTTTTTTTTTTTCTTGACTGTAAGTAACATACGCACATAAACATTGTAACCATAACTGGTCTTCGTTTGGGTTGGAAGTAACATACACAACTAGAATATTTATCGATAACTGAAAGTTTGGAATAGTTGGGTGGGAGTGGGGTGGGATCAAATCTGGAACCATTACATATATATATATATATTTAAAAAACGACGATTATAAGGATCAGATTAACATTTTCGGTGAAATTGTACCTTACATCTGTGAAAGTATACGAATCGTGTGTGATCAACATTTTTCAAAAAATTTATGAAAGTACATGAATTATTTAACAGTGTGACCATATTTTTTTTAAATATATTTCGCTTACTTGCAGACATAAACAGGGATCATTCTTTACAATTGCAGTTTGGTATGATTTTCATAATTATAACGGAATCATACCATTTACTCACTTACCCGATGTATTCTGTGCGAAACTCTGAGAGTAATTAATTACCAAATGATAATTTTACTGTATCGTTGCGAGGGAACCTTTCCGAAATAGCTAAACACAGTGTCCAAAAATCAATACTTTTAAAGTGTAAAAGAATATGTATTGTGTAATTTACAATTCTAGTTATCTGCTACTGCACTCTTTGTTTCAGCCAACGGTATTAAGTCCATAACCAGGCCTAATACCTTCGCAGCTTTGAATAAATTAAATACAAATTACCCATAATTAGCCTGTGCAACCGTCCGCATGGCTAAATTATTTAGTCTTTATTAATTAATATACGAAACTCATTAACTTTTAACCCTCCTTTTCTGTTTAGCATGGTAAACCATTTCAGTTTGCGATACACTGCTGCCTTATTTTTCGTCAACTAACAAACTGCACAATTCATAATAATTAAAAAATTACAATGAGAAGAGACATCGTTTATGAGTTGTAATATTTCTCAATAGTGGGAAAGGTCAAAGTTCTTTACAGCTTTTTTTAAAACAAAAATGACAAAATAACATGAAAAAAGTAAAGCGCTAATAGGCAGATTACGTATTTGTTGCAATTATATTTATTAGTCAGCATTATTTTAAGATTTGTCAACCGATATCCTTGCACTAACAATTCTAACAGGTTCGCGTTAAGTTGCAGGCAATTTAGACAACAAAGAAAGCCAAAGCAAATATAATAAGGACGGTCCTTCCTTAATGAAACAAATTTGTTAGACAAATTCGCTTTCCGGTCAGTCCGAACAAGAATGCAATAAATGCACGCAAAATATATTAGACCATGGCGCTAATTAAAAATGTAATGGCGTTTCGTTAGATGAACACTTCCTGTTTTCCAATCAAGATCCTCTAGTATCATTTCGATATGGAAAATGTAATGGCCCAAAGATCATTTCGATGGGAAACACACACACACACACACACACACACACACACACACACATGCAAAATCTTTTTAGACATCATACTTGCATTATCATCATCATGTCATCATAAGGATAAAACTATCAATGACATGGCAATATTCATAGCGGTAAGCCATCATCGTTATTTACCCGATAAGAAACCCCGGTAAGATTCGAAGAGGTGATACACTTTGTTATGCACAGATAAGAACCTTTGACTTTGATGAGGAAATAAAATTCTCGTGAGATGGCTATTTTCGCTTTAGTACCAAAAGAGTATGGTGAATAGTGTTCTGAATTTATCTCCCAGGCTTTGGCAGACTAATTTTGTGGAATACTATCATTGTTGTAGGATGCAAGATAAGGCCCAAATACTGCAGTCAAGTTTGTTTTCAGATCTGTTACCACACACCGGAAAAGAGATTCTTAACTGCATGAAATTTGTTTTTATAGAAAAGTCCGACACGCACAGTGTTCATTCCCTGAACAAGAAAAAAAAAAAAAAAAAAAATAGAAAAATTAAATAAATAGAGATATATTTTAGAGAATTATTAGTTCACATGAAGCTTGCCCTCACCCCCCCCCCCCCCGAATTTGTATGTGCTGTAAAATTGCTGTAGCATGTATACGATAATCAACAAGCCCGTCAAGCTTTGCTCCCCCCACCCAAAAAAATTAAAATTACGTCCTTGAATTTAAGTAGTCTGACCTGTACACTAATTAATGTACATGTAATACTTCTTGTACAGAAATTAATGCAATGGCGAATCCAAGAGTGCGCGATAAGTGTGGACAAACCACATCCACTTCTAAAAAGTAGATATGAACAACTAATAAGTATATTGGAATAAGTTTACTTTACAGCTAGATGGTTAAAATTATGTACTGGAAATGTTTAAAATGTACGAGCATCGCCTGCCCCTCCCCGGCCCCTCATGACAATTTTTGTCCCACAGACTCTTCACCTACATGCTTACGCCCACCCACCCCAGATCTATACGATGTTCTTTTGATTGAAAGTAAGTTGGACTTAATAGAAATAAAAACACAAAATAAGAGCTCATGTACTTCAATCTTTCAAGGAGAAGTAATCAGCAAGCACTTTTAAACTAATGTAAGTTCAAACCTTTGACAAACACTGCTTAATGTTTGACATGTATGCCTTTCAAAATAGGTATGTTTTAACATATTCGCTTTGTTTTGGTATCTTTTATTTAACCCAAGATAGACATTATCTTTATTACCTTTTCAAACACTTCATTCGGATCGATTCTATGTTGACGTTAAAAAAAATCACGAATGATGCATAAAGAGAATTTAAATTATGCAAAATGTATTTCATGCTTGGTTAATTCTACCACGATTAGTCTTTATCAATTATTTTGTATTTATACTCAGAACATGGTGATTTGTATTATTTGCAGATAAAATCTTTCGCATATATAATACATGCATGAGTAGTCAGAACATACACAAGACTATAAAATAAATACACTGTTCGATTTCGTTTAAAAAATCGCTGGACATTGAAAATCAAATGAATAACATAATACAAAGACTAGAAGACGTCATAAATCAACCATATACCCTCTACCAAAAAAGAAAAGAAAAGGAGTTTGAAATTAATTAAGAATGGGTTGAAACTTGAACTGTTTTGTCCCTAACAATAATAGCGTTTTATGTCTCTGTATCGTTAAAAAAAAAAAAAAACTTTCGGCATTCTAAAATGCAATGGCACTACAGTACTGTATTCGTTTCATTTTACTGCCATTTCCAAGGTTTCCATGGTAACTTATTCTATTCAAAATGTGAACATTTTTGCTAAAAGAATAGTTAATATTTCCTGTCACAATATTTGATTCAAGTCCTTAAAGTCCAGCTCTAGACGAAATATGCCACGTGTTATGCTAACCACGTAGAAATTATCTCGAGAAATATGCCACATGCTATGCTAAACATGTAGAAATTGTCTAGAGAAATATGCCCTTGCTATGCCTAACATGTAGAAAATGTCAACGAATTATAGTGTGCTTGCTATGATAAACATGTAGAGATGTCAACGAATTATGCCGCTTGCTATGCTAAGCATGTAGGAATAGTCTAGAGAAATATGCCCTTGCTATGCTAAATATGTAGAAATTGTCTAGAGAAATATGCCCTTGCTATGCTAAACAGGTAGAAAATGTCAATGAATTGTTGTGATTGCTATGCTAACCATGTAGAAATTGACTAGAGAAATATGCCACATGCTATCCTAAACATGTATAAATTGTCTAGAGAAATATGCCACATGCTTTGCTAAACGTGTATAAATTTTCTAGAGAAATATACCCCTTGCTATGCTAAACATGTAAAAACTGTCAACGAATTATGCCGCTTGCTATGCTAAGCATGTAGGAATTGTCTAGACAAAATATGCCCCTTGCTATACTTAACAGGTAGAAATATTTAGACGAATTATGTCCCTTATTTTCCTAAACATATAGAATTTTTCTAAAAGAATTATACTACTAAATATGCTACAACTGTAGCAACTGTCTAGAAGATATGCCTCTTACTATTCTAAATATGTAGAATTGTCTAAACGAAATTATGCCCCTTGTATGCCAAACGTAGAAATTGTAATCATGAATTATGCCCTTCGCTATGCTAAACATGTAGAAATTGTCTGGACGAATTATTCCCTCTGCTATATGCTGCATACATTTTACACGGTGGCCTAAGCGGTTAGAGCTTCCTCCCGGATGCAAGAGGTCGTGTGTTCAAACCCCGACCGAGTCATACCAAAAGACTTATAATCATACCATGGTGCTAGACATCACTTTAACCGCCACAATGCAGACATCGTAGTGATATGACTGAATATTTTTGAAAGTTACGTTAAAAATCCAAATCACACACACAAACAAACACACACACACACACATACACGCGCGCGCGCACACACACACTATTTTTGCGCTCTGTTATACTACACATGTAGAAGCTGTTACAATACTTTCCTTAATAAGAATATATATTGTACAATACTTGCCTTAGTAGGAATATATATATATATATAATTTCGTTTTGTTTATACAGACATAATGTATTGTGATCAAACGTCATCAATGTCATCATTATCAATTTATTTCATAAAGTCTTTTTTAATGCTATTACTATTTTAACAATCAAACTTTTCTTGTGTGTTTTTGTACTAAATCAAATTCTATTGTGAAAAATGTCAGCTAAATTATTAATGACCAAGAGAATTCAATGTAATTGCCCGGAATGTGGAGGGTTTCTTTGTAACGGTGAAACGAGAAAGGCGGCAATTTGAGTCTATCAATCCTATTGGTTTATTTTTGTGTTTATTTATGACACGTCTTAGATCAATACATTTAAACTTGCAAAATAATTTGCTTTGTCTCTTTAATGTACATTAAGATTTGCATCTTTTTACTCAAATAAATTAACTTACTTATTGGCAACCGTACTTACTCCGCGGACAGCGTCGACCCTGATCATTGTGCGAAAATGCTCAAAATGCAACGCCAGATCTGGGTCTGCGCTGCTCGCTTTAAATCCTAAAGAGAACAAAGAACATATGCTTTGATCTGTTCCTGTCAAATAGACAATTCCCAGCTACCCCTGGTGGATCTTCGCCATGGAGAACAGGCTCTGGAATATTAGTATTATTCCCTAGAGACCATTTCTCCCGCAGTAACTTTCTAAGTCACTATCGTCTCACCAATATATACAAAACTGATAGCATGTGACCTCTCGTTGTAGTGATTTATTTTTCATTCTAAGTGTCTATAGGACAAAAATGCCCCAGTCAGTATGGTATTTTTGAAGAAAGTTAGGTTAAAAAATGCACGGACAATGATATAATGAGACGGTATTGAAGAGCATAGATAATAATAATAATAATAATAATAATAATAATAATAATAATAATAATAATAATAATAATAATAGTTGATTGAAGTAGTAATGATGGTGTTTTTGTCATAGTAGTAGTTGTAGTAGTAGAAGCAGTAGTACAAGTTGTCTTGTCATTGATGTCCTCATCTTTGTACTATTACTACTACTACTACTACTACTACTACTAATAATAATAATAATAATAATAATACCAATCACAGTAAGTAGTAGTGGTTACAACTCGCTCATTAGTCGTTAGATATACGTATATGTATTACTTCATTCTACAGATGACTGATTCTTAAATCGTTATTCACAGCTGCAAGAGATGGTAATTTTATATTAAAAACCGAGTCTAATATTGCCTAATAATGCAGGAATCTAACATGCAATATGCAATATTAACAACACGAATTAAAATTAAATATGTTTCAACTCGATTTTTAAATCACTTTTTATGACGTGTAACATATTCATGATTTTACAGACGATTTGATTTTGCTGATATATTCCTTTCTCAATGAAAGATTACCACATTTACCTCCAAAGCTCTTCGTGACGCTACCTTTGTCTTGTACTTATTAGTTGCAAGAAGTTTGGGCTCCTTGAATTCCATTTCACATTCAGATCGAAAGTATTTCACCTGCCAGGCTTGTGTAAGATTAAATATTGCTTTCATGATTGCAATGCTTTTCTATTTATTTCAAATTGTATCTTTTTTAACGTCAATTTTCTTGGACCATAGAATAACTTCGTATCGGTGGATATGGCCTTGTTCAATTTTGATTTTAAAAGTATCGACCTTGGTTTGCTTGTTTTTGTGGTGTTTAATACCATTTTCAGCACAAGATAGGCTATATATGGCGGCCAGTATACTGTTTGAGGAAGAACCAAAGATTTATAGATAGCTACTGGAAAGTTATTTTCACATACCCAATTGGTTGAGTAGAAAATAAGAAACATAATCATAATTTAGAACCATATTTCGACTCTAAAAGCTGGAACGTTCGAATCTTTCTCATGCCGTAAGAATTGTTTGCAGAAGATAGAAGGTGGTCAGTTTCATTTGCTTAGATGGATACAAATAATAAAAGAAATGCAAACAAAGACTATATGCGCATATTTGGTCATTCAATACATTTCCATTTTGCCTTTAACTTTCATTCTTGTTTTCATTCATTCATTCATTCATTCATTCATTCATTCATTCATTCAGTCATTCAGTCAGTCAGTCAGTCAGTCAGTTAGTCAGTCAGTCGTTTGTTCGTTCGTTTGTTCGTTCGTTACTTGTCCAACTGTGAAGTTACAGCTTTGCAGAGGTTTTCGTCCTGGAACGTGCAGTCTGATACAGTGTAACGTGCTTTCAAAAGATAATCAGAAAAGAATGAGAAGTATGTTAACACAGTTTGGCGTTACATGCCATAATTGTAAATTCGTATGAAAACATTTCATATACACGTCTGACCATTTGAATATAGATTAGATAACGTAGTATGAAATTATCGTAAGATTTGCATACAAATTTCAGTATTTTCATAAAACACTATGCGTCCATAACTTGTGATGAAATCTATAATTTGATCTCTGTCATTTTGTGACTGCCATTTTTATGCGAAAAATCTGACTCCATTCAAATCTTAGGAGCATTTAAGATAATCTTGCAAATAAACGTAGCATACACCTGTGTAGTACGATATACTATACTCTAAATTACAACAATGGAGTAATATCAGAAAACAATATTATCTCAGAAACTAGCCTATATATGGATATTTTGGGAAGTTTTGTTTTAAATTGAAAAACATCTGTAATTGAGAGACTTCGTTTTAAAAAGCAATTTACCGCAGGACGACCTGCACTACTATGATTCAATACAATGAGTAAGATGTTTGCTTTATTTCAGTGAATGAGTTACCTAGTGCACTTGGCAAGTCGGTCATTCAAACTGGCTAAAACTTTTGTCAATGTACTTTTTCACAATGTCCCCACATGACCTCACAGAACCGCCTCAAAGACTGACCTCAAATTTAATATGATTTGCCCGGGGCATTTTGAAAACCGTTTTGATTGATGACAATGTTGAACTTAAAAAAAAGACTTCAATGCTATTTCTGCGATTCACCTGCTTCTTAATTACTTTCCTCCCCTACTTAAGTTTTCTTTGTCAATATAAAAGATATTTTTCTGTAAAAGACAGACGATCGACTTTAGATTTATTTCTATCAATTAATACATGCAGTAATTAGTTTGAACTCACGAGACCAAGTTGGGAACAAAGGACAAAGATCAAAAAAGAGGGTAAAAAGATAAGTTTTGGACATCGGTATTTATTGCTGATTGGCCGTTGTCAACGAGGCGCGTGCCGATCTGATCGTCGGACAAGGGTCATCTTCAGAATGTATCGTCATCTGCCAAGACGTACATGATGAATTTCAGACACCAAATACCCACAAAGAACAATGTTGTCAGCAATTATCTCGATAAATTCATGTAAATTGATTCCCAATTTATCTTTTAACCTGATCGCTACATCTCTAGAAATATTATTTGAAAGATAAAAGGAGAAGCTTTTGCTTTATCAAAGAAGGGCATTTATTGTGTTCAGATTTTTTCATCCACGCTTTTCCACCTGCTGAATAGCGATGACAACTGTTGCTTCTTTCAAACATGTCTTATTTCATTTCTAATTCCCGCCCGAGAAGCAAATCCCGAATAATTTTTTAAGTTTGAAATAAAAATCTGTAAACCATCTAAGATTTATAATAAGTAAATCTGTGTTACAAAGGTGATTCGTTTTTGCATAAAATAAAAAAAATTCGTCGTTGTGACATTTAAAAGTGTGCCAATTTTTACTAGAAAAGGGTAGGAGGAGTAGAATTTGACTAAATTGCATGAACATCGAATTCCCCCACCCCAAATCTTCTAAGTTCAATTCTGATTTCGTTGAATTTGATATCCATTTAAACAAATGCAGACAAATGAAGGTAAAATCTAAATATAAAATGTATGGGAACGATCCTTAGTGACTACTATCGACCAGGTCGTCGACACAACCATTACGAGTAGATCAAATGTTAATACTGGCTTCTTACATGTGGGCGATGTCACACCGCCCCACATGACTTGCAATATGGTATGCTGAATTCTTTAGCTCTCTTAGCAAGAAAACGAACCTAAGACCCTGTCGTATGTGAATTTACAAATATCATGTTACTAAGATAAATTTTGTCTCATAACTGGCGACTTTAATATAGATTTCTTGGACCACAGTAATACAAGGTTATTGGAAATGATAAAATCTCATTACATTTTCCAATTAACTACTAAGCTACAAAGGTTTAGTGTGTCAACGTAAACTTTGATCAACTTACAATACTGAGCGAAATCCATTATATACTGCTTATCTACAAATGACTATTACTAGGGCTACGTGTCGTGGTTTCATTTAACCATACAATCATAGTCTAAAGTTTATATAAATAACCTTTGCAAAACATTGTTTTCTTAATTAAAAAAAAATAAACTATGTTAAAAATGCATCACATTTGTCAATCATTCAGAACAACTCATTAAAAATTTGATGTGATATGTTGTTATCATTACCAAGTAAGCATGTTTTACTTAAATCCAAAAGCGTTATCTGACATAAACAGCCCGAAGACTGGTAAAACATTATAAAATTACACTTATACAACACCAAGACTGGTATAGTATAATACAAATTAATATACGCAGCCCGAGGATTTGTAGAGCATTAAAGATTGACATACACAGTCCAAAGATTGGTATGACGTTATAAAACTTACATATACAGCTCGAACAGTGGTATAGCGTTATAACAGTTCTATACACAGTCCAAAGACTGACATAGCATTAAAAGACGTAATATACACAGCCCAAATAATGTCATAGTGCTATAAAATTTACACACACAGCCCAAAGATTGGTATAGCATTTTAAAATGTGTACACATAGGCCAAAGATAGGTATAGCATTAGCATTATATAATTTACACACACAGCCCAAATATTTGTATAGCAATATACAATTTACATACAATGCCCCAAAATTGGTATCGCATTATAAAATTTACATATACAGCCAAAATATTGGTATAGCATTATAAAATGGGATAAAATTCCCTTCTAAATGTAAAAGAAAACTTAATCTAGCAAACATTCCTGTTATTTCGCGCACATATATTTTCCTTTGTTTTCCCGAGAGATGGGATGGCGCATGCTCAGTCCCACCTCCTTACTTGCATCCAACCTTGGTATATATATCTTTTTTCAAAAATAGAACCAACTGTATTGCTCCCAGTTGGGATTCAGACTAATACTGCCAATTGACTTAACTAAAAAATGACTGTCCGTCTGCTTTAGCGAGGTTTAGGATTACTGTTGTTGTCCATATAGATTTAGAAAAGGTCTTCAATATTTTGACCGTGAAATACTTATGAAGGAAAGGACAACTTATGCATTCTGTTTCAAATCCGACCTTACACAATGACTGTTATTGGCTTCCTCTTGTAATCGCTGTCATATTGCATATACATTATTTCATCTTTATTCCAGTCCAGCTATTAACTATAGTATGTACTTAAGGTAATAAAATGTGTGTATACATACATACATACGTACGTACGTACGTACGTACGTAAGTACGTGCGTGCGTGCGTGCATGCATGCATGCATGCATGCATGCATACATACATACATACATACATACATACATACATACATACATACATTCATTCATTCATACATACATACATACATACATACATACATACATACATACATACATACATACATACATACATACATACATACATACGCTGACGTATTTTTTCTCTTAATGTATTTGACTTAAATCGTGAGGGAAATCGTTCCTGCCTGAAATTTTTGTTTTATATCTAACTATTTATTGTTTATAACAGGTTTAAATGTATTCCCTAATTGTTTCAAAATTAATTTTGAGAAATTTGATCCTGACGGAATTTTATATTTTGAAGTACAGTTAAGAGTAATAGCTGAAAAAAAAACAAATCCTTTCACATAATGAATGGATTTAGCCCACTGATGTTCGTAAGTATAACTTATATAAATGAGAGAGATTTAGTCCGGTATTGTCCGTAAGTTAAACTCGTGGATACATCAAGATAAAAGATATCGCGCTAGAAATTACAGACGTTTAATACATCACGATACAAAATAGTGTACATGTACTAGAAACGACAGACGTTTAGTTCTCTTACATTTCTATTAGTTTGAAACACAACAAATAGTTCGAATTCAAGAGGTAAAATTTCGAACACTGGATTAAGATTTAACCAATCAAAAAAAAAATATATAAATCTGTACATTGATACTTTTTTTAAAAAAATATATTGGTAGTTGTCAAGAAGGCATATACCGATATGATCTTTGAACAGGGGGCATCCTGTTCATGCTCATCTATCACGATGGATTTAGACAGCACGTGCCCTCCTTTGAACAATGGTGTTCTGTAATTATCACTGCAAGTACCAGCAACTCGATTCCCAGATTGTCTTGAATCTTGATAGTCGAATCTGTACAAATAACACACTTAAAGATAAATCTATCTTTTGAATTTGAAGATGACAGGCTTTTGTTCGTTTGGTTGTTTTCTTGTTTGTTTTTTTTTTTCTTGCTTTGTTTTTTTCTTTAATAATTATTTTTTACCTGCAGGCAATCGCCAACAACTGTTACAATTTCATAAAAGGTATCGCTCTTCATTTATACTTCTTCTATTTGTTTTAGGTGGTGGGTGGTTGATGTTACCTCGTTATATTGCCTTCTTACGTTTCTGTTACATTGAAGAACACCTTCATCCTAAAGATTGTGATTTAATTAATTGAATCTTAAATCTGTAATAATCTAAAATAAAAAAGTACTCGCCATCACTGTATCAAACGAAATAAACGATATTTTTTATTGATATAAGGAAAAGACAAATGGTTGCATTGATATCACTATCAATCAATGAAGGCGGAAATTAATTAGAAGCCAAACTACAGATAGTAGATAAAACTGGACAAAGACATACGTTGAAGCATTGATTATAAATGCTGACTGGCTGTTGTCATGGAAGCATTTTTCATTTCTTGTGTCAAGGTAGAACTTGTCAATCTAACCCTTTTGACTAACATCATCTTCAAGATACATTGTCATTAATCAGAAGGAACGTTCTGGAGATTTTCAAAATCAAATGTCTCAGAAGAACAAGTAAATAAGGTAAATTACTGGTGACCTGATTCACTTTTCTTTTACCTTCCATTTTCCTCACTAAATCTCTGTAAAATTAAAGAATTACCAAGAAGAATTAATCTTAAGAGACGAGTGTTGTCTTGCTCCAAATTTTAATACATAGCTTTATCAGAGTGTTATCAACAGGAGAAGAAAAGAGGGAGAGCAGCAAGGGTTTGTAAAATAAAACAAATAATTTATTTCTCAAGAATATAAAATATATTGCCCACAGTATAGAATGAAATATAAAAAAAAACAACTAAATAACTAACAACGCATATGAAATATACTTACCAATATTCTTAATCATTATTGAGAGTATTGGTAATGATACTAACTACGTTATCGATCTTCTTTGTTGAAGAAATTGTTTAAAAAATTATATGCGGAAACCAGTGGTCATTCATACAAAATAAATATAAATCTTAGAAAGTTAATGACGTGAACGATCTTTGTGGGGTCAAATCAGACCTAGTTGTTACATTTTATGTGTGCCTTACATCTTGCAGATGGACCCCGGCGATCGCCTGTATTGGTTACTGCCATCTCATTCCTGTCCTCTTGGGTTCGACTTTCGGTCTCTTGCCTAAGTGGGTATGTGCGATAGCCAGTAGCTTCCCGTGGATCGGTGGTTCTTACCGGGGTTTTACCGCGTTCCTCATCCACATATTATACTGGCCCCCATATATAACCTAGTGTGTGCTGCAAAATGGCGGGAAAGAATGCACAGATAAAACATATATATGAAATTAGACTTTGAAATAATAAGCTGCATCGAGGATAACATTCTCAAAAAACATTATTCAAACTTTAACAGGACGCAGCATTCTAATATTGGCATAGCCCTCAAACTGCCGGCTAAGCATTGGGGGCATTTCAACAGCAACTTTTCCATATCATGCAAATTGGACTCAGAAAATATGTTCTTAGTTCGCTAAGAATGGAAACTGCAACTAGAACGACATCTGGAGCTACATAAAAGACAATACGTGGTAGAGTACTACGAGGGAGAAAACGATTTGTCTAAAATATTCTGCATAGCAATATAGTATCAGAAGGTAGAATTCTCTCTCTCTCTCTCTCTCTCTCTCTCTCTCTCTCTCTCTCTCTCTCTCTGAAGCACAAACTTAAACAATTGCACCTGTTGCATCATGTGGTATTCCGCTATCGATACGACTGACTTCAGAACACATCACGTGGATGTCCGCTATCGATACGACGGACTTTAGAACACATCACGTGGATGTCCGCTATCGATACGACTGACATCAGAACACATCACGTGGATGTCCGGTATCGATACGACTGACTTCAGAACACATCACGTGGATGTCCGCTATCGATATGACTGACTTCAGAACACATCACGTGGATATCCGCTATCGATATGACTGACTTCAGAACACATCACGTGGATGTCCGCTTTCGATACGACTGACTTCAAAACAACTTTCTTCTGGCAGCGACAAACGTATGTTAACAAAGTGGTAGCATGACAAGGTACAGAAGGAAAAAGCTACAGACAGGAAAATACATTGTTTTAATCTTTATTCAGCGAAGCTAAATAAATAAGATGGAGTCTTCCCACTTCTACCACTTCTTGCTGCTTGTGACAGTGGTGCCTTGTTATGATTCTTTGGCAAGCTTTTTGGACTTGGCTTTAAAGGTTAAAAAAAGAAAATGTTGTGACTGCATTGATACTTGAAATCATGAAGACCTTAGCAGCAAATTATTTTTAGACAGAAGTTCAATGTATGCAATCCAATGAGGCTTTCCAAGTTTAAAAAGGTCTGATAAACGCAACACCACATAATAGACCAAATAAATCTTCACTTTAGTAGAATTAGTTAATTATGTAAAACAGCATTCTAGTAATCAACGGCAAGTACTGAGATATGATTATGTCGTCTTCATCTAATATATTTAGCTCTCTACTAGTTTGCACAAGGTAGAAACGTCACTAAATACACTTTATGAAGGTGGTAATAAAACTTAATTAATTTTTTTAATATTGGAAGATCGAGCAACTTAAAACAGCTAAAGATAAGACTAACCTAAGCCAAAAAGTTACGGGCTGCAGTTTTCTACATTGTTTCTGATATATTTTCTGGTCTGGTACACTTTTGTGGACGAGTGCTGTAATGCGGCTAAGCATTCTCCACTTGATTGTACTCATTTTCGTTGCAAGCGACAGCGTCTTCATTTCTGATCCACCATCTTCGCTTTATACAGCCAGAGTATATAATGTCAGACGCATGTGCTATGTCTTCATCGTGTAATATAGATATCCATTGGAATAAGTGTCTTCTTCACAAAGGAAACAGTCGAAGAAACTGTAACACATTATACGATGAAATATGCATATTCATACCAAAGATATCAATGCCGCCATACAAATATTTTAAGCTTTCGAGAACAAAATAGTAATCAAAAAGCGGATGCTGGGTTGCAGTATGTGTGTTTGAATAGTTATCAAAAGCGTGTAGGGGTGTTGGTTTGGATTGTACTAAAAAAGGTGATGGATAGTATATGTGGTGTGATCAAGAATTTAGCATTAAATATTGTAATAAATAAAATTGGGGTATGCGCATTTGATAGCGCCCCGTTTTAAGCAATTCTTAGATTTGTGTGATTATTGGGATTCGGCGCCATGAAAATAATTAGCCAATTACTAGGAGCAAACGTCACGGAGTCGTGTAAGTGAGTTTGAATGATGCCATGGTTCGCTAGTAGTGAATTTAGGTCCAACCCGAATGACTGTCTCTGGAGTAACATTGTCCATATTAAAATCTAGTGGTGTACAATAGTGATGTGGCTGAGGTGGCAGTATTTACTGTAGGAAACCGGTAAATTACACAATGGAATCAATAAGTAGGGACTTAGTAGGTACCGTTTATGTGTCCATAGTGGAATATGGGTGCAGTTATATTGGCGTAATGTGCCAATAAAAGCGTACAATGACTGGCCTAAGGTGGCGGAGTTAAATAGTTCCCAGTGAAAAAGGGGATACTATTGTATTTTCTATGGTATAACCGGCTGACGGTACGGAAATCTGATAACGATGAAGAAAAACATGCAAATGTGCAGTTGATGGACTTTTGACAAGTTGTTTTATATGAAGTCTTGTATTGATTAGAGTAAAATTTAATATATAAAAACAGACACGTCTGGCTTTCTAATTTACAACTCAAATTGTATGGAAGTCTTTGTAAATTTGGGGAAACATATGGCTTCAGCGCTATTCGCGCTATGGTTTGACACCGATAGGTCAAGTAATACCTCTTTACATGTCACAATATTTCGTTATGCATCGGAGCGACAGTGAATTTCTAAGGCAGTCACAGGTATAGATCAATAATATGTTAAATTCCCCTTATGACTCAAAATGACAAACCCTTTTAAATCTATGTGTAATATTTACTTATAATTTATTTACTTCAGTGACCCACCCATATAAGTCCATGGTGATGTTATGTCCCATAATGCTCCCGACACCCTAATATTACTACTCACGTATATTTTCGGTTGAGGTTGTTTGTGAATGATTTTTTTTATATATATGTAACTGTGCCGCCGTAGTACAAAGCTGGCGGATACAGTAAATAGTGTCTCATCCGGAGAAGTCCTAAAATGCAGGTAGGTCTGTCTTGATAATATTATTGTATATCTTAGCTTGAATTGCATGAGTTGATTCACAATCGATATGCGTGCGTAATAAAAGGCGTTATTTAATTCTTTGTTTCAGCAATTAATTACTGTACTATCATTTTTATTTTACCCAGATCGAAAACAGCAATCGCTTCTATCTCGGCAACAATTTCATTGACTTTTTCGTCGTTTACCTCCTGGTTCTGTCGTCAACGATATGGATGATATTTTCCACATTCGCGTAGGCAAGCCTTCGATGGTGCGCGCGATAATACTCGTCGACAGATCCCTATGGATGTTTGTACTCCATAAATAACCTTTACCGCAACTCAAGCATACTTAATTATTATGGACGATCAAAGAAAGCCGAATTATGCTAACTCTTCCTTTCATTTCCTCTCTGAAATATTTATACTTAGGCAAATTGATATAGAACTTCACTATAAAAGAGAATAATTATGTACATATTTATTTTCATCCAAGAGTGGTCTCCAATAACAATTTCACGGAAACGATATTTGCTTCATATTTATTCCTGGCAATTAATTCCTAAAGTAATTAGGTTGAGTTAGAGATGAATACTTCAAACAATGGATGAAACTTGAGCATGCAAGTTTAATACGTGTTTATATATTGGAATCTACCCATGAATGGCTTTTGTCAAGCAAGCACGTGTCGATTGAACATTTGGACAATTGTCAACCTACATTATGATTCATGGCAACGAATCTACAAATGTCACCGCGTTACCAGTGTTATCCACTAATTATCGCTGTGGACACTAGAAAATTGATTTACATTTATCTTTCGCATACATCGAATAAATATTTTACAGATCACGATAATGCATAATGAAGCATGATAGCAACCGACGACGTTGTCCAAAGCTATTGGGTCACTGGATTTCTTATTGGTTAGTGGATCTCTTGATCAGATAAAGTAACTAATATCTTGATCAAATCAAGTAACTGAGCTCGACAAAAACAGAAAATTGTGAACGTCATGCCAATGTCAAATTTAGAATTTTATTAATCTTTCGTTCATTATTATAATCATTTTTAACAAAGAATTCGTGCAGTTCTGTTTCATTGAAATGTCAATAGTTTTGCTAAAGCGGAAAAATCTTTTAGCAACAATCATGCGCCATAATAACACAAATACATTATAGTAGCATGTGCCCTTGTATACAAATACTTGGAATTTAATTAATTCTTTTCAGCTTTTTAGCGCTAAAATTTAACTTATACAATAATGGCGTATGTTTCTCATTACTTTTCATTTCAGTTTTGCTCAAATATGATGATATTGTACCTAATGGCTGTTCAGCTGACGACTCGCTTTAATGTGAAAATCTACAGTTAGAAGAACGGTCTGTTGTGACTAACTTTACTAGACATATATCGAGTCATGTGATTAACGAAGAAACTGACTTTTTTTTACCTCGGCTGTTATACGAAATTAACTAAGCTGTGTTACTTTCATCAAAGTTTATACAGCGTCTCGGTTTTATATTTTCACGACCTTCTACCACAACTGGTTGGTGAACCACACAGATATAATCATATAAGCAGGAAATATTTTTATTCGAATTATTGATAGACTCTAAGTATGTAGAAATTCATTCTTGCACTCTTTTATTCACGTCTGAAATTTACCTCAACATTAAACAAGAGTTTAAAGGAACTATTCTATATTCGGAAATAACCTAGAACCTTATACAATACAAATGTCTGCACACTACTTTGTAATAGGAAAATATATGTTCTGCACGTTACACTTTAAAATAACTGGTGATTTACCTAATGATTTATATATCTAATCATTTGAGATTTAATTCGCTTTGCTTGTATTACGGATATAGAAAACACATGCCGTTTATTTGCAAACGATATATGGAACAACGATGGAAATTGCCACAAAGTCTAGATCATCTTTTTGTTATATGCAGCATCTGATTTAACTGGAAATACAAATATTCGATTATTTAACCCATTTCAAACATATATTAAGGACACGATTATCGTTTATTAAAAGTGAGTATTCCTTGATTTCCTCAATCAATTAATTTGGTTGCTTCCTTGCAGCTGCTCAGAAGATGGCATTGTCATCTTGCTGAATGACACTCAATAATGCATGCATAACACTGGAGCCCCTTAAACAGAAAAAATGAACAACGATTCCGCCTAATTGTCAGCCAACCACTAATAAAGCATTATGTTTCTCAGGCAATTAGCAATAATATTATTGCCGGTCTGAAATTTACGAGTACGATTTAAGAGTCGTGTGGATAGTCTGGGGAAAAAACGAGGTATAACTGCACAAAAGGAGCATGATTCGGCTTATGGACATTCCATTTCATTGGTATGGAGGAGTTGTGGGCTCAGAGTTATATAACATGTTCGTTTTGAAGTAAAATTAATGAAAGAATTAGTGGGATTTTCTACAATACCCAAATAATACTTGGTCTGTCTGAATATGTTTTTGTTTTGCCTTCTTTTATTCTTTCAATATTGCATACAAGAAAATATGTACCAAGTAAATACAATAAGAAGATAAGCAATCGTCTGTATGTTTCATCCAGAACTATCGATGCTTATATATGGATGTGTAAGATCTCATTTCTGGACGATGTTTCATATGAATTCGTACGTACTGATTCATATACTTATTCATTTGAAATCAAGGAAAGGGACAAAATGAAACTATGGAGGGCCGGATAAGGAGTCACGTGCCATTTACGTTCGTATTAGGTCTTCTTGCCTCAATCTGAGATCATTATGCCTGGCAAATATGTACATGAAATACTAACACAAACTGTAGAAAACGGTTCAATAGTTCAATTAATGTACATATCTCCACATCTCATGAATGAAAAACTAATTGGGTATATATAATTAAACAGGTATTACCAAGCGATATTTCCCAGCGATTCGGCGACCACTTCAGTCTCTCGTCGTAAGTTAAACGGTCGCCGCTCCATATCGGGCAAATGGTTATGGCGTATGCAATATTTACATACTCTGTTAATTTCATATAAAGAACTCCATCCGTAGGGAAAATCTACTTAAAATAAAAGACTCGGAACACGACGGGTTTTCATTTTCCTATACAGTGGGTAATACCATAATATTAGTAAACGTGATACATTACTAAAGTTGTACCATTGCGTCACCTGATGAGGAATGGTTCTAGCCTTTCGGAAACCACCATTCATTCTAATGGGTACAAGGGTGTAAGTGTCATTCCTTAACAAGAAAGTCAATCCAGGTAGAACTCTGAATAAAACCGAGATAACCATTACAGTGAGATAAATGTTTCAAAATAAATAGATCATTTTCATTAAACAGAAGATCATATAAGAATATAAGATAATATACAATAAATCAACATGTATGTTTACACCATATGCAGCTTTAAATGTATGTAGTCGCATTTTAAGGTGTACCAGCACATTAGTGACTATATGGCGTCAAATATAGGTAATGTTTGAAACATTTCAAAATAAGAAATTGCATAAAACCTATGAGAATACACCATACAATATACACCATATAGAACACTTAATTACTCAAGAACAACAAAAAGAGCTGCAAGTATTTAATCCCTTTCCGTTAATTATATTAGATTAAATTACCATCGATTCAACTTGTACAAGAATATAATTTTTTATATCTGATTGAATTACAATGGATTCAACTTGTACAGGGATTTCCTTTTCTATATCTGATTGAATTACCATTGATTAAACTTGTACATGGATGTCCTTTTCTATATCTGATTGAATTACCATTGATTAAACTTGTACATGGATGTCCTTTTCTATATCTGATTGAATTACCATTGATTAAACTTGTACAGGGATATCATGTTCTATATCTGATTGAATTACCATTGATTCAACTTGTACATGGATGTCCTTTTCTATCTCTGATTGAATTGCTATCGATTCAACTTGTACGATGACACTGTTTCAATAGCTGATTCAGTTACAATCGATTCAATTTGTACAGGGACAACACGTTCTATATCTGACTGAACTAATAGCGATGATCTTGTACAGCGAATCCCTTTCTAAAACAGACAATTGTATCGACCAACTATTTAGTAGGAATAATGTCGTCTTTGAGACATTTTACACTCTCTCTCTCTCTCTCTCTCTCTCTCTCTCTCTCTCTCTCTCTCTTTAAAAAAAAGGCGGGTATAACTTCTGTTCCCAATCGCGTATCACCTGTCCGTCTTCATTCATCACTCAAATGTGTGTGACCCTACATAGCTGACAAAATAGTTTTATTGTACATCAGTCTATACATGGGTGCAAATGATGCATTGGAATACATCGATGGCCAGATCTGTAATTATCAAAGATGACAACGCTAATCATTCTGCAAAAAAAAAAAATGATGAGGCAGCTGTCACTGAAATAAAAGAGTAGAAAATAACTGAAAAATACCATTTCATTTCTAGATATCCTGCTTGCTGCGAAGACGTGGCTTTTGTTGGATATTTAAAGTGTTAGATAAATATACATGCCTTGTGTGAATCATTGTCATACAACAGAAACAAGAGCAGATTTTGTATACTCAATGATCAGTATCATCTCGATTTTTTTAAAATCATATACTCTACCATGTCTCATCAATATTCTGTATTATGGTATTCTATTTCCTAAGATATCTCGTACTTCTTCGTCTTGAATAACCAGGACTTAAATATTTCCCATTAAAATGGAGAATTGTATAATAAAATGCAGGTAAGTAATTAACAATTACTTTCGTCGGTTATAGAAGAATACATTTTTAAAAAGTGCAATCCTGTTGTTGCTCCATCCTTATTGTCCGTTTTCCAAAATATAAGTACATACCTTTGCTCTGAAAACGACCCTAACGATTAGAGATAGCTTGGTATGATATATGCAAGAATATAAGTATAAATAAATGAAAGCGATCTATGTAGGTATGCATATAAGTATAAATGATTGTTATATGAGTATGAACGAATATAGGTATAACATACTATGATTCGTGTAAGACCACTCCAATGGCCTAGTGGTTTGAGAGTCCGCCTCGGATGCGGGAGGTAGGGTGTTGGAATCACAGCTGAGTCGTATCAAAGACTTATAAAAATGGTACTAGCAGTTTCCTCGCATGTCAATCAGCTTTGAGAAGTTTGTGCTAGTGCTTGCTAGACATCACTATAAACTGAAAAATTGTTAAAGCTACGTTAAAACAATCCAAATCACACACACAAACACACACACACACACACACACACACACACTGATCCGTGTATGAATATAAGTATACATGATTATACTCTATGTATGAATATATATGGGTATGAATGACGAAGATCCATGTATGAACAAAGTTATAAATGATTATGATGCATACATTATAATCTATATTTCATTTGTAATATTTGTTCGTTTTCCTAATGCTTATATTCTATGTGCATCTGTATTTAGTACTTAACTTTGTTCAAAATCATAGTCATAGTTATCTGACCAGCAGCATTTATTTTGTAAACAACATAATACATAGATAATATTTCTCTAAGAGTAAAGGTTAACTGTTCAAATTATAATATTTGGAGGTAAACAAAATGGTCAATAGTATTTTGGACCGGAACATTAATTTTTGAATTATAGCGAATTCAGGAAAAGATTTTTGGATTATATTATTGAGATACATCAACACATTTGTTAGCATATCACCGCAGTCCAAGCCAATGACATATTAGCACATTCAAGACTACAGGCACATCAGCGTGTTCAATAGTATGATTTATATAGAATACCACTGGAATTCGTTTGGAACTTCATACAAATGGACATGTGGTAGAATGCTTAGGACATTATGGGATTTTTTTTTATTCACAGTTTTCACTTTGAATTCTAGTGAATGTTTTATTTTGTTAAATGTTACCAGACTTGTTTGTTTACACTCTTTTATGGTACGTGGTTAACGACCATGAAGTCATAACACTATATTCATCCATAAATGGTAATCATTTATACCTATATTCAAAAATACCTCATAATCATTTATATATAAATATTCATATATGGATCATAATTATTTATACCTATATTCATTTTGTAAGGAGCAAAAAGTTTACAAGCTTTACAGTATGTACGAATAGAAACATTACTTTAAATTTTCATCCAAAACTTAGTGAACCAAGATCTTTGATAAGTCGTACTGACCCCTAAAGGACCAGCCAAAGGCGTTGCATGGATTTGACTACGAATATCCTCTCTGTATGATTTCGGAACAATAATTTGATATTTCATTGACCATTGCGCCAACACCATTACCAACCTGATCGATTTCGTTGCGTGACCTATCCCGCGCGACCCCCTCCTAAAACAATGTAAGAACTTTTTAATATAACAATGCCAATACCACTATCCAATGAGATGCGATGCGACCTGATTCTTTTAGTGGGTATAGCACGTAGAAAGCGTTGTCTGGGGTATTATCTTTGTTGAGTAAAGACGTACGATTGTCTGTACCGTGAATCTGATGACGATGTCTCTTTCTCCAGACTCTTCACGACTGGTTTATTCTTTGTGTTGGTCGCTTTATCGATCATGGTCTAGGCCTACTTGAATAGTCGCCACCATCCTCATTATGCCGCTGTATCGCTTTGGAAATATTAGATGTGGCGGCCACTGACGCTGTAACGACTGCTACAAAGAAAAATAGAACTGTACCGGTAATTGACGATATAGAAATTCCAATAACTGTTTCGACGTCCAATATAGTGATTATCACACCGGAAACGAGTTCGGTAAATTCCAAAATGTAGTTCTCCTTGGTTAGTTGTAACGCCTATGATTGTCTCTTGGCTTTTTCAGAGATCAATTCCGATCGAGCACGTCAATTGCTTCCTCTATTCTTGCGTAACGATCATTATAATCCTATAATCACTTAAACGGGAGTTTTATCCTTTTCCTTTTCGATTGTTGCTATTTCCAGCTGCTTCATTTTTTTTATTCTTCCAGATAGTACCACATAGCGATAACTTCAGAGACTGCCACAATCAATAGTATTTATGGTCACATCTTGCTGAGGCATGATCGGATTGGAGAAGTCCTCAAAATTGTTCTTTTTCGCTACCTGTGTTTGCACAAAAGCAAATCCAGATACTAACTGGTTAGTTCGTCCGAAGACTTACAAAGCAATCGTGTCAAAGACTTTTAAGCCCAATACTGCTAACTTGATATTCCAATGTAGCCTTTTGAAATAACCGTGGAAATAGCCGGTCTTCCGTTTGCATTGACGATTTGTATCTGTCCCCATCTACTATCATCATCGTTTCTACTTCCAGCCACGGACTGATAGATACTAGTGGCCGCCGCAATAACGCTCACGATTGCCATCGTGTCTACTCCCGCTGATAAAACGCCATTTTTATCGATACAATGCTTGATATTCACAAAACGGTGACCCTTGGGGAATCTCTGGAAACCCAGTTACTGGTCGTGGTATCTCTGTTTCCAGAAACTAAGTTACCAGATGTGATGAATGGAAAAAAAAAATACTAGGAAGGTGGTGGCAATGTTTTCCATGTTGATAGTGGATTGGTCCAAGCACATCTTCAAAAGCATCCGTACGATATTTACGTAAACGATAAACAAAACTGTGGCATTTATCATCTGTGTTTACAGAATAGTTATGTCCATTATTCCAAATCTAGTTATTTAATTGTTCTTTCTGGCGCCAAACACAACCATTGCAGATCTACTACTGCTGGTTTTGAGACCGAATCCACTGCGTAGAAGACAGATCTAACCACGTTAAAAACATATGCACCAACGGTTGAGGAGCCAGCCAAACCAATAAATATCTTGAGGACGGCAACCACGCTGATATATTCCACGTCCTAAGAGGACGGAACAAATTTACGGGTTAGATTGTAGGGGACTCTATCTGAATGAATGTGCATTTCCGCTTTCAGTTGTTTCAGCTTGATATCTTTGGCGCGATAGTCAATGGTGTTTTTCTCCTAGTAGCTAGCGGTGGCCCTGATGCAGTCGTGGACATATTCTCCCTGGACTGGCGATGTCTGACTGGTCGCCGCACGCAATCACAGAACAATGTTTGGTAGCCAGCCACTGTACATATGTTTCCAGAGTTGCTTACAGGACAGTGTATACTTTATCCAAGTTAATTACTCGATCGATGTATTTATTGCCCATGTGTGCGCTATCCCAGCTGCTGCTCATGTCCAAGCGTAACAGCTATAATAGGTCTTTTACACGTTAATTCCTGGTAGAGTGATGATCCGAGCCTAGTTTATGGGTCTGATTGAGCACTATTATATTTGGATCTGGTCCAGTGCCAATAACAGTTATCGCACTTCGTTTATTCCAGAGCCACCTCCGCCGTTCAAATAAACCAGTTTGTGACGTGAAATTGGATCTGCAACTGGAGTAGTACTTGATTACGAGATAGTATTGTATCCGGAGCAGTATAAGATGGATTGATGGCCATGTACGCGATCATTGATGATCGCAGATGCGCGTACTGAGGAAAATCCACATCCGCGTACGTTATTTCCCATCTGGGTCTTTTGACTGCGCGTCCGTGTTGAAAATAAAAGTTCAAGTGCGGTCAGTATTGTCTTGGTCAGTAAAGAGCATATTGCCAATCTGTTTGTGGTCCATGTTACCACCCTGAGTGTTTGTAACAAGATAACCAGGTGAGATTATAGATTTACAACACATCACAAATGATGGTGATTATTCGGTAACAGTTAACGATATTAGAATTTGGTCGTCAAACATGAATCGCATTATAGATATTGACGCTATTGATAGTCCCGGAAGTGTTTTCCAAGCCAGGCCGCAATTACCGGGTGCACATCTGGATTAAGTTCAAAACAGTCAAAGACGCAAAATCCATTCAAATACAGATGCTCTCGTCAGTTCTTGTCTTGGATGACCAAATCGTTGAAAATATGGCTTGGGGTCACCATACTCGAGAAAACTAGCTGGGTAGTACGCGCTCATATCTACGGATACTACCTTGTCTTTTTTGTAATCGGTGTTCCATGGCCATACTCGATCCAAGATTATTGCATGTGCTCTAGAAATTGTTCAGCGGTTGGACGCTAACAAATAAGTTTTCTAGCAAATTAGAAGACAATTGAGATTTCAGTAACCGAGTTTGTGGCCAAATCCGCGACTGATTCTTGATCTGACGTGTACTGGTCAGCTAGAGCGACAATATCGAGATGAAGCTGTTTAAGACGGCAGAAATCCCCACTGGGGTGTACAAATTGGTCAAAATCGGACTCAGGAATAAATTTTAGAAGCCAAACTGAAATTGGGTCACGTTTATTGGAGACTCAGATGTGATTGTAGCTACTGACAATCCATTACTGCGACATTGTCGTACAGAGTCTAATTTATAAACGATGGTCCTTTACTGCGAAATTGTCGTACAGAGTCTAATTTATAAACGATGGTCCATTACTGCGACATTGTCGTACATACAGAGTCTAATTTATAAACGATGGTCCATTGGTTGTTTCATGTTCAGCTAAATAAATTCTATTTGCAGTTTACTACTTGTTACTTAGCCGGAAGTGCAGTGAAAATTATCCTTCCACGGCGTTTATCCATTTTACCGCCTGAGGTAATGCCTTTGTAGGGCTGTCTCAATAAACCAAGCAGATTACATATACACTGCAACGTCAGTGTAAATGTCATATTTGGCTCCTCTGTATAGAATAAAATCCAGGCAAAGCTCTTTTTTGGCGGCTAATCAGGTAAATCAATACTTGATTGTTTATCTAGGTCCAAAATGTAAGTTGAGTATGTTTCGATCGTGGTCAAGCGTTGTATTTTCTTGCAAAATGATTTATCATTGAAGATAGACTTGATTGCAGATTAGCGCCGTATCTCTTCTTGCTCTTGCATTTATGATGTCAATGCTAACAAGTACGCCCATAATTGCAAATTTGATATGAGTCATTTTGCAGAACCCGTGTTAGTAAAACATATTTCCACTTAGCATGCTTTTGCTAACCACTTGAGGTAGTCGATGGTCAAGATTACGAAAATAAAATGTAAATTCTTTATTTAAAAAAATTCAATTGGCGGTCGCTTAGGTTAGGGTCACAGAGCGTCATGGATCACGATTGGGGTGGTGGTGTAAATGATTAAGATCTCTTCATGAAATATAAATATAATATTATTAAAATCTATGTATGAATACAGGTATAAAATGATTAAAATCTATGTATGAATACAGGTATAAAATTATTAAAATCTATGTATGAATACAGGTATAAAATTATTAAATCTATGTATGAATATACGTATGAAATGATTAAGATCTACGTATTAAATAGGAATAAATACTTAAGATATATGTATTAATATATGTATAAATTATTACGATCTATGTATTATTATAGGTATAAAATTATTAAAATCTATGTATGAATATAGGTATAAAATGATTAAGATCTATGTATTAATATAGGTATAAATAATTAAGATATATGTATTAATATAGGTATAAATGATTAAGATTTATGTATTAATATAGGTATAAATTATTAACATCTATGTATTAATATAGGTATAAATAATTAAGATATATGTATTAATATAGGTATAAATGATTAAGATTTATGTATTAATATAGGTATAAATTATTAAGAATTATGTATTAATATAGGTATAAATTATTAGGATCTATGTATTAATATAGGTATAAATAATTAAGATATATGTATTAATATAGGTATAAATGATCAAGATTTACGTATTAATATAGGTATAAATTATTAAGATCTATGTATTAATATACGTATAAATTATTAAGATCTATGTATTATAGGCATAAGTGATTAAAATATATGTATTAATATAGGTATAAGTAATTAAGATCTATGTGTTAGTATAGGTATAAGTGATTATGACGTGTGTGTGAATGAATATTGGTATTAATGATTATGATCTATGTATGACTATAAGTAAAAAGAGCTATGATCCGTGTGTGCATATAGGTATAAATATTTATAATGTAGATATGAATATAAATATAAGTAATTATAATAAATTCATGAATATAAATAGCTCAGATAAAAGAAAATTGAAAGGCGGTTTGCTACGCATTAGTGACAATTATATCTATGTTTTACAAAACCAAAAGCAAACATACAAAATATCATAAAATAAGCAAAGCAAGGAAATTTTTAGTTTGTACTTATGTAAGGGAGCTTAGATAAATCAGGTTGGCTGAAAAATTGAACTTTCCCTTGCACCATAAATGGTAGGTGAAAAAAAGATTTCAATACAGCTAGAACTTGAGAGAGAGAGAGAGAGAGAGAGAGAGAGAGAGAGAGAGAGAGAGAGAGAGAGAGAGAGAGAGAGATTAATTTATTTTTAATCATGTTTTTATACATAACATTTTTCTTTATCTTTCTACTTGATGTTCAAACTAGTATGCAGATTTAATTATACATCCAGCAGGAAAGCAAAGTAAAAATGAAACCATCTCAGAAATATTACAAACTTGTAAACTATTTTACTGTATCCTGTTATTCTAGTGTGAGATGTGTTCATCTACATGTCTGTGCGTGCGTACGTGCGTGAATGCATGTGTGTGTGATTACTTGATTTCTATGATATTTGTACAGTTTAATAATTTTCCATTAGGAGTCAGTCAAATGTTTGGAAGAAAAAAACTTAAAATTAAATTCAACAATTACAATTATGTTTTATTGCACGAAGATTCATTGACATTAAACGTTTGTGTTTTCTTAAAGAGTAGAACTGGACCTCATGTACAAACGTTGTATGGCTTTAAAGACTTGACAATGCATGAAATATAATTCTTGTCTTTAATTTGTTCCTTAGATTCGAAATCGAAAATTCACTTTGTTGGATACAAATCTTGTACGATCTTGCACAACGTGTCAGATGTACATTATGTTAATATGAGAGAGAGAGAGAGAGAGAGAGAGAGAGAGAGAGAGAGAGAGAGAGAGAGAGAGAGAGTAAACAATGGCGAAAATTTAAGCTCTAACATGGCTTGTCTACTCATAGCTGTCTTAATTGTGCTGAAGTACCTGCATGGGCAGGTTAGTCATGTCATATCTACATTTCTTGTTAACATAGGTTAACTGCCATCAGACTGATTTGACTAGTAAACATGAAAGATAGCATTAAATTATATACAGACAAAGCCTAAACCAAGTAAATATTATCCTAAACCAAGTAAATATTATCGCCGGGGAATAAATGCTTAAATTTTCTTTTTTGCCGTCGTTTAATTTTAAATTTGCAAAATGTTGTTTCCTCTTGCAAACCCTCTCCAGCAGGCCCGATGATCACTCAACCGTTCCGATTGCTTAGTGGTCAGAGCGTCAGCCTTGAATGCGGGAGGTCGAGTTTGATCCCCGACAGTGTAATACCAAATACAAATGTTGTAGTAGCAGCTGCCTCGCTACGCGCTCAGCATTAAGAGGCTAGTGTTAGGACTGGTCAGCCTGGTGTCATGATAAAGGGACCAAGCGAGGCATCATACTACATTACTATAAACTGCACACTGCAAACATCATAGCGATATGACTGAAAAATTGTTAAAACTACGTTAAAAATTAACACACACACACACACACACACACACACACACACACACACACACACACACAACGATTACTCCAGCTCAAACTATAATCTGTCTAGCTCTCCGTACAATAACTCAATGTCACCGCACAGTCACCCCATTTCGTACATTTTGAACGATTTGGCATGCCATAAACGAACATACATTGCATGTGTAATGCTCATCCATGATTGTGGAAGAATTACTATTAGATATTATTGGTGTTGGAACACAGCGAGGTAAGGATGTCAACAATTAACGTAGAACACAAGATTGCAGCATTTGAAATTATTCCTCTAGCCTAACGGCGCCTTGCTTGACTCCCTTGTCAACGCAATATATATCGTCAGTTACTAGTGGACAGATGTAGGTTACACTTGTTACGCTTATGTACTAAAAGGCTGAAATGGACAGTACCCGCAAAAGCAGGTTATTTCGTAATCATTTCCTGGGTAACCCTTTTTTCTATCAGAAAATGTTTTCTCTATGAACATCACTTTTTATTTGCTTTTGTTGTCTGTCTTGTGGTTACCATTAAGAGCTATTGGTAATACAAATAGGCTTAATATGGTGGGTGGGTGTGGTATAGCCAAATATCACTGACAGTATGTCGTAATTCAAAGCTATAAATTATTAGCGAAAAATAAAACTGTCATTAATTTGTTCAGGGACAATCTGTCTTGCAGAACATTCAATCTGTTGTTCATACAATGGACCTTGTGCGCAATGCACATGGACAATACCATGATGCCAAGTAATGGGGTCGGTGGGTGCCATATTGGTTTCCTTCCTGTCAAGTCGGTTCCTTAACTAATAGTTGTATTACACACATACATGTAACCAGATGCCTATGAAACTTTACAGTTTGAAAGTAAAGTTGTGGTCGTTATCAATATAAGCGAAAAGAATGCTGAAACATCATTCAAAAACATACCATAAAATGACTCATATGCTTCTTTACATTTACTTTTTTCACTATCTTCTTCTTAAATGTAGGTCTCTAGATATTAATCCGCCAACATTTATATGTTCGGGTATCATTGGTTATTTTTTCTTAATACCTGTCTAAATATAGTGAAAAGTACAAGCCATGATCATTTTATCCTAAATATACTGCATATGTATGCATATATTGAATTTACTTCTAAGTATAAGAACTTTATTGGTTGGTGTATGCGTTTCCGCAATTGTGTGAACAGTTGACACTTATTTGTACAGTTAATTACATATGTATCAATGGTGAAATGGATTATACATAGGTGTCCGTGTAATTCATTTTCATTACATACGGACTGCATCTTACTATACACTGCATCGAAGTCTGTGGACAAAAACTTATGGATTTTTCTTATTATTAGTTATTCTTTCACAAATTCACTGCTAAATGCTGCAACATATTTAACTGAAAGATATGTGACATCACTATTACCATCAGTTTTAAACATTTTTTTCTCAATCAAATGAATATTCCACACACACACCTGTACTGATAAAACAAAATAGCTGACCATTTTATAAAGTTCAATAGCAGTAAAATATGTTCAAAACAAAGTTTTAGTGAGGTCTTAGCACCGAGATCATCTAGTTTAAGACGGCTTTCTTAGAACTAAATCCACAGAGATCGTCTAGTTTAAGACATCTTTGAGCTAAGTCCACAGAGATCATCTAGTTTTAAGATGGCTTTCTTAGAACCAAATCCACAGAGATCATTTAGTTTAAGATGGCTTTCTTAGAACTAAATCCACAGAGATTATCTAGTTTAAGACGGCTTTCTTAGAACTAAATCCACAGAGATTATCTAGTTTAAGACGGCTTTCTTGGAGCTAAATCCACATAGATCATCTAATTTAAGACGACTTTCTTTGAGCTAAGCCCACATAGATCATCTAGTTTAAGACGGCTTTCTTAGAACTAAATCCACAGAGAGCTTTCTTTGAGCTTAGTCCACAGAGATCATCTAGTTTCAGACTTTCTTTGAGCTAAATCCACAAAGATCATCTAGATTAAAACGACTGTCTTTGCGCTTAATCCACTGAATCATCTAGTTTTCATATTGTAGTATCCGGGTAACTCCTGTGATGTGGACTAAAAATGGTTTTATATATTTAGTGACATAGTGATCTAACAACGAGATCTTCTTCCCGAAGATTGTAAACATGCACCGAATTCAGATGATTATATATATATATATATATATATATATATATATATATATATATATATATATATATATATATATATATATGTGTGTGTGTGTGTGTGTGTGTATATATATATATATATATATATATATATATATATATAGAGAGAGAGAGAGAGAGAGAGAGAGAGAGAGAGAGAGAGAGAGACAGACAGAGACAGAGACAGAGAGACAGAGATTGCGTATTCATGGCAATTTATATACTGGGTATACTTATGTACATTATATGCACGATTACGCTGCATTTCAGTATCACACGTGATATATATATATATATATATATATATATATATATATATATATATATATATATATATATATATATATATATATATATATATATATGTGTGTGTGTGTGTGTGTGTGTGTGTGTGTGTGTGTGTGTGTGTGTACAGTTAAGTCCGAATATAGCTTATGTACCTTTTCTTCTGTTCAGATTATTGTTTATTGATCGGGCATTAGATGGACTCACATTCTGAGAAAAAAACATATTTAAGTCAGGTGCAGGTTCCTTAGACCGAAACAATTAGCCAACTAGTAGGTGCAAACATCACGGAGTGATTTTTTATGTTGCCATGGTTCGCTAGTAGTGAATTCAGGTCAAAACCGAATGAGTTTCCTTGTCGTACCATATTCACTATTAGATTCTAGTGTTGTACATTGGTAGTGTGATTACAGTGGCATAATTTGCGGTAGGAAACTGGCAAATTGCACAATGGAATAAACAAGAAGGGACTCAGCAGATACAGTTGATGTCGCCATGGTAGCAAATGTGATGCTGCTGTACTAGCGAAATGTGTCTGAAAGCCATGGATTGACAGGCCTAAGGTGGCATTGTTAAAATAGTTTACTGTTGTATGGTTGTATAGTTTCTACGGCAGTGAACTGCTGGCGGTACGAAAACCTAAGGAATAGAAACCATGAAGATGTGCGGTTGATATATATTTGGCAGGTTCTGAGATATGTGGTCTTGCAATGATTAGAGTAAAATTTATGTATAGAAGGGACACATCGGGCTTTCTTATTTACAACTGAAGTTGTATGGAAGTCTTTGGAAATTTTGGCTAAACATATGCCTTCTGGAGGGAATCACGCCAGGGTTTGAAACCGCTCGATCAAGCAAATACCCCAGGCTGGTAAAAGTAAAATATCAGTTTTGCTATTCACGATGTAGGTTCAGGTGGGAGTTAGGCTAAACTTACTACCAAATACGGATTTTACGGAAATCGATACGAGTTAATACATACATCGATGAACTGATACACTCAACGACAAATGATACATATTTTTTAAAATATTGATTACATATGGTAAAATAATTATTTATGTAACGATTGAACTGTCATCACAATCATCTTCATATAATAAATCGACGGAGAAATCAGGCATTTAGTAGTGTTGATTGCAAACTGAAGTTAATTTGCCTTATAAATTTAGTGCAACCTCTATTACCAAAAGGATGCAAGCCTGACAACACACAAAATACACAAAATTCACGTCTGCATGCAAGAAAATGAGTAAAATGTATAGTTAAAATCATTACAAGCAAACTTATTAAACTATAGTATTCAGTATGTAGACCTAAGAAAATATTTCACTCGTGTATTGGACACATGTTGTAATGTTACTCGTGGCTTACACTCTATATCTGTTAATGCCATATATAAAATCTGATGATCTGCAGCAAACGTATAAACACTATATATAAATTAAACATATGATATATAAAAGATAATATGAAATGCAAACATAAATGCACGTATTTTATTTTTAAAATCATTTTCAATTATGCCGATTGTTAAAAATTGCATCTTCCTGCTTTATGACAAACTTCTTGTTTTTACAAAATTTCTGAGACAGCCTTACACTGCATACATCTCTCTACTTGTCAATATAACTGAAACTAAACTAAAAATAAATCTGGCTAAATATTTAATATGCTGCTGATATGATATTAAAGAGAGCTAAAAAGACAAAAAAGCTAAAAAAATATACCATCTGTAAAGATGACTAGAGTTAACAGACAGTTGCACGAAACTCTTGTGTCTGGAATACCAGGTTTGTGTCTCCTATCTTCTCATAAAATGGTTAATTTCATATCTGGAAAGTGATTGTCAAAGATTTTCTGTCACAAAAATACAAAGTCATTGTCAAATATTCGCCGTCGCATAAAAACAACATCTTCATCATCCAAGGAGACTGGAATGCCAAAGTTGGCAAAGATGCTCTAAAATAATAGGATGATCATTGTGGGCCTTCATGCATTGAGCTTGCCAGTGAAAGAGGGATACGGCTCCTCGAGTTCGCAAGCCACAACAACTTGGTACTACCCAACACCCTGGGCCAACATAAAGCTTCACGATGCTGGACATAGTATGCACCAAATGGAACCCAGATTGACTACATACTGGTTCAAACCCGATACTGATCTGGCATCAATAGAGCAAAAAACAAGGACGTTGCCATGTGCTGCTGTTGGGAGTGATCACGACATCGTGATTTTGAACTTCCGAGTGAGGCTTAAGAAAATTAACAGACGAAAGAACATCAGGCTCAAATTCAACCTTGAACAACTGAAGGACCCTAACATCTGCACGTTATTACACGCCACAATTGGAGGAAAATTTGCCCCACTCCTCGTGACGGATGTTGATGTTAAAGTGATGACACTTTCAACACAGTCCTGACAAAAGCTGCAAACAACATCATTGGTATCCATCACCCAAAGAAGAAACACCTGGGCTACAGAACAGATCCTGAAGTTATGTGATGCCCGAAGATATCTCAAAAGTATCAGACACACAACAATGGCAACCGAGTACCGAGGAATAAACTAGATTATAGCAAATATTTGAAGAAAGCAAACTAAGATTGAATTGGACATAAAATAGATAGCAGTCTGATTAAGAATAACCGCATAAAGGCACTCTAAATTTTGAAAGACCTCACCAGAGAAGCAGTCAAGATATAGTACCATTCAAGACGAAAATGGAAAATGCCTCACAGAAACGAATGACATTGCAGAAAGATGGACTGAGTATTGCAAAGAACTAAAGAACCATCAGTACAGAGGAGACCCAGAGACACTCGAAGTTACAAACTCTTCTAATGATGATGATTGTCAAGTTCTCAAAGATTTGGAGTCAGCTATATGGAAAGGCAGCTGGAGTAGACAACATCCCAGCTGAACTTTTCAAGAATCCGAGGGGGGATCAGTGATAAAGCTACTAACAAATATCTGCAACAAGAGCTGACAGACAGGTGAATGACCAACACAGTGGACCCAGTCACTGATTATACTACTACCCACAAAGGCAATATCCAGCTGTTCCGAAATTATAGAACTATCAGCTTGATTAGCCAAGCCAGTAAGGTGATGCTAAAGATCATCTTGAACAGACTGAACCACAAGCAGAAGAAATAATAATTGAAGAATAGGCGGGGTTCCTGAGTGGAAGAAGCACAACAGAACAAATATTCAATCTCAGGGTTCTGTGTGAAAAGTACTCGCAACATCAACATGACATCATTCATGTGTTCATAGATTTTTTAAATGGCCTTTGACAGAGTATTGCATGAGGCATAGTGGGACACAAGAAAGACGTACAACATGGGTCAATAGTTGACCAATACCATCAAGAAGCTGTACGCCAAGGCTACCATGGCAGTACTTGCCCAAGGTTATGTGAGGGACTGGTTCAAAACAAGACAACAACTGGAGTACGTCAATGCTGTCTCCTGTCACACACGCTTTTCAATATATATTTAGAGCGCATCATGAGCGAAGGCCTGGAAAACCATTGTGGGACAGTCAGCATTGGAAGAAGTAACATCACCAACATACGCTTTGTAGACCACATTGAGGGGCTGGCAGGCAGTGAAGACGAGATTGCTACCTTAGTGAAGAACCTGGATGAAACATCTTCTAGATTTGACATAGAGTTCAGCGCCAAGAAGACAGAGCTGATGATAAATGTTGGCAAACAAATCTCATCCAAGATTGAAGTCAGAGGACAGGAACTGGAAACAGTGAGCCAGTTCAAATATCTTGTTTCTATAATCAACGAAGAGGGATCAGAGCAGAAAATGTGTAACGAGCAGAACAAACAATGGCAGCTATGTCAAATTTAAGACCTATCTGGAGAGTCAAGAATATATGTCTGGAAACTAAAATCAGACTATTGAGAACAATAGTCATCTCAATCTTTCTGTATTCATGTGAGGCCTGGACCCTGACAGCAGAATTACAACGAAGAATCCAGGCACTTGATATGAGATGCTACATAACTATACTTGGCATCTCGTACATGGACCACATCACAAATGAAGAAGTGTGTAACACCATCAAGCGCAAAGTAGGCCAATATGAAGACTTTCTCTCCGCTGTCAAAAATAGAAAGCTGAAATGGTATGGCCATGTCACTAGAGCCAACAGTCTATCCACAATAGTACTGCAGAACAGTGTCCAGAGTGGCAGAAGGAGAGATTGACAGAGAAAAAAGTGGACTGACAATATCATAGAATGGACCAGGAAAAGTATTGCGGAGACTAAGGTTTTGTCACATGATCGAGACAAGTAGAGGGAACTGGGCAGTACAGCGCCTCGACGATAACACTAGATCAAGAGACTGATGATGTCAAATATTTGCCGTCGTAAATACAAAATTATTGTCAAAGATTTGGAGTCACAAATTTACAAAGTCATGTCAAATATATGCCGTCATAAATACAAGTCATTGTCAAAGATTTGCCGTCACATATATACAAAGTCATGTCAAATATTCATTGTTGGATAACAAAGAGGATAAATTTTCTATAATGATTGTGCCAAAATCGTTATGGAGCTCGTGCCCAAGAAATAAATTTAAAACAAAACATTAAAAAACAATGACGTAATTTTTGGTCTGTTAGAAACATAAGTTCACAAATGGTGTTTAGAGTTCCTACTTACAAATCACCACAACATATCAGAAGAAGAAACAATGATACTTTATACTGTCTGTGTATTTCAAAGATATGAACGCTATGGATGATAGTTTCAACGTTTAGTATTATTGAGCTTTTAACATTTAGGATAAATGCCCTTATTAACATTAAACATTACTGACCTTATTAACATTTAATAGTACTGACCTGTTACGTATATTTGATATAAGTCATTTATATTTATTTGTATTGTTTGTTTGTCAGATTTAAATTTGACATTTTAAGTTTAAGATTTATTCATTGGGAGATGACCTGTACTTTACAAAGTAAACACCAGATGTTGACCTCATTTCTGACCTGGCTTCAGAGTTGTAAACAAGCTTTTAAAATGATTACTTGGTTCCAACGACATTATGGAGCTTTGTATAAACATATTTCTATTTTTAGTTGGGTCATACGGTGGATACGTGAGTGCGTTTTTGAACGTAACTTTGTTCTAAAAGATTCTAGAAGATCACGTGACACCTTTCTTGTTTAAAAACAGGTATATAAATTATGTTTTGGAGCGAATTATTCAGTAGAACTGGGGCTGTTAGAATATTATGTTGTGTCGTTTTGAGTTACCTTGTATTGGAAATTATTTCAATTCGTTTGGATTCAAGAGGATTTATTTTGTTATTTATCTGGAAAAGAATTGTGCTCATAGAATTTTATTACCAAGAACTGACTTCATCAAGTGACATCATCTTCCATCTTGGATACTTCGCTGGGATTCGAACTTGGAATTATTTGGATATTTTATTGCCAGGACTTTTGCAATTTCTCTAGTGGATAATATTTTGAATTATTTTTGGATTAATTTTGGAATTGATTCTTAAAACCATAAGTTTATTTTTCTTTCTGGAAAATATTTGTGCTCAACAAATTGTTTGTTAAGTTTTTACAAGCTTGTTATTTTCAATCTTTCTATATTACTGTTTATTCGAGCCTAAGCACGTAACAGACCTTATTAACATTTAACATTACTGACCTCATTAACATTTATCATTGCTGACCTTATTAACATTTAACATTACTGGCCTAATTAACATTTAACATTACTGACCTTATTAACATTTAACATTACTGACCTCATTAACATTTATCATTGCTGACCTTATTAACATTTAACATTACTGGCCTAATTAACATTTAACATTACTGACCTTATTAACATTTAATATTACTGGCCTAATTAACATTTAACATTACTGACCTTATTAACATTTAATATTACTGACCTTATTAACACTATGAGATTGTTATAATAAAGAACATCTACAAATACATCTACCTAATGTCAGAGTTCGGTGTTAACGCGTTTAGAAACACATTGAAAACACATACATTCATTGGTGACACATGTTTATCACTAACACACACACACACACACACACACACACACACACACACACACACAGAGATTGATAGATAGACAGACAGACAGACAGGTAGGTAGGTACGTACGTACGTAGGTAGATAGATGACCTGATTGACCGAAGATTTTAACCAGGACAAACTGTAACATTATGGTTGTAAATTCCTCATTGACATTTCTCTGACATATTAAATACAGTTTGTAGTGTTTATACGTTTGCTGTAGGTCAGTCAGATAGCTTTTGAATATTACGTTGGATATAATTTCTAACTGCTTAACCTTTAAACGACCTCTAGTGGCAGTAGTTAGCATCTGCAGCTGTCTCTCTCCATGTCTGTAAGAATACACCGGATATGCCATAGACGTATGGCTGGGTGTCATAATATGTTTTAGTTTGAAAAATGCAATAATTGTGTGTGTGTGTGTGTGTGTGTGTGTGTGTGTGTGTGTGTGCAATGAAAATTGGAAAACCAAAAACGGAACCTAGTCAGTGACTTTAACCCACAACTGCGGACTAGCAAGACCAGTGCTGTGACCGATGTGTATGGCAGACTTTATAAATAGACTAAGACAGCAATACGAGTGGTTATGGTCATTGCTACCTTGTGTATTAAAGCCGTCACTGTGCAATCCTCCTTAATGACATGGCAATAATAGATTGGTGTCCAGTTGAGTAAATAGCAGGCAAGACAGATATAATCAAGAAGGCCACTCCAGCCGAGCCTTTGATTGCATCCTCGCTCACGGACAGGGTGACAAAAACATCAATATCTCGGAATTGATCAATTGCAAAAAACTTCTAGACCTGGAATAACTATAAATAGGAACAAAATGTAGGTAATATTGGTGATTATTATGTATGGGCTGGCATGCTTTGTTGAGTCTTAGCTTAATGTTGGTGATTATTATGTATTGGTTGGCATGCTTTATTGAATCTTACCTTAATGTTGGTGATAATTATGTACCATTTGTCATGTTTTCTCGGGCCTTAGCTGCCACTTCATGTCCATTTTAATCAGTTACTTGTTAACTTAACATCTCTCTACGTAATGATGGTGGCTTTAATAGTGAATGCAAAGTAAGCTCTCTGTGAATGACTATCAAAAACTATTGAGACATAAATGTATCGACAAATCAAATATCGATAAATCAAGTATCGATAAATTAAAGTATCGATAGTAAGGCCAATAGCTATCGCCATTATTTTACAGTGTTTACTGCAAGATGCATTACTTAAAAGAACGAAGAAAGACGAATAAGTGTCATCAACGTTCGCCGTTTGAACTCTCCATTGTTTTCTTTATTCAACGGCATTATCACAGTGTTACATATTTCCTGTCTATTGTTTTTCACTGGACGAAACGACTTCACATTACTTGACACATGATTCAGCTAAGAGATGATTGGATGGCGCAAGCTCCACATCAGAACGTAATGTTCTTTTTAAAAAAAAATCAATTTAAGATGGCATTTGGATATTTGTAAAGCAAGAAAAATTGCATTTGTTATTTCCTAAATCATGTAATGATAGAATTGTAAACATTTATTTCCATGAATATAAAGTTATATGGCCCAGTCAGTACGTTTATTTGCACATAAAATAGGACATAAAAGACAATCTCAAATGAGTAACGATTTAATACTGAATTTATAAAACGAGTCGAATAATATCCAGCTTTTGCGAGCCTAGTCTAGAAAAATATTTAACTTGTTTTATAAAACTTAATATTAAGTCTTTACCCATTTTGGGATTCTGTACATCACACAGTTTTTTTCAGTAGGAATTATTTAGATAAAAAGAAGAATGAATTATTTCATTCATTCTGACCTCTCATTTTTAGTGCGTAAAAAATAGTCCCAAACAAGGTTGAAATAGTAAAAGTATATCATACATTTTTTTATAACTATAAATCAAAGAATAAGTATCCATCCAAATAACCAACCTTTTACAAAAACACAAAACATTTGTTAATACAAAATGTACAATGCGTGTGATGTCACATTGTTTGATACGGTGTACAGTACCGGTTTCAGCTGGCCTACACAAGTAACAAATATTGGTAAAACAAGGACATCTGAAAAAATGCTGGTATAAATTTAGGGTTGGGGTGCATAAAATTATTTTGCTACGAACTGACATTGACTTCTCTGATCAAATTAATAATATTCTAGTGCTTTGATTTAATATAGCTATCCAGATATTTTGGCCGTTTTTTGACCTCACTGGTGTATTTTATTTTTTTGTGTGTTTTTTATTTACTAGGCCGGTGAATGTGGCATTAAATTTGCGCATAAAAACTGCCCCCTGAGGGTAATGATGGTGGCGTGTGCTTGCGTGCTATCTTTTAACGCCATCGGCCTTGGTCTTATTCATTATAAATACATAGATTCTGACCCTTTTATAAATTATTTCAACATTCTGTACTCAAGTCATTTGACAGAAAAGGTATTAGTCGATATTGATTTTGATGCAGTTTTCCTAACGAACGATTTTCACTAGGCTCTTTATATAAGCAAGTTCACAACACTGACCCATTGGTATCGTTGCAAGTAGAGTTAACCCGCTGTGTAACGTTTAGTGAAGAGGGTAATCTTCGTTTCTGGTGTATATTTCCGGTTTGTTTGATTGGAAGCGCTCTATAGATATTATGAACTTCTATGAGAGTGATGTGCGTAAGGTAGAGTTGTTTGCATTTGCAACGTGCGCACTTGGGAGAATGATAGCATACCTTCATGTGATACTGACATCTAAAGGTTTTCCTTAAAGGACGTCAGCAACGAAGGGGAAGGGGTGTTCAAATGTGGACAACTGCATACAAGGGGGAGGGAGTGTAAATGATCTTGTGGACGTCCGCAACCTAGTATATTTTGTTATGATATTCTGTGTTGAACAGCTTGCTTTAGGCGTGTATTCCAGTATGTTTTGCAGACGTCCTCAATTGGTGATCACTAAGCATAAATTATTTGTTAATTTCAGCTTGCACGATTCATGACACGGAATACAATGATAAAGGGCATTTCTGCGCACTTAAGGTTTCCGCCTCCAATTTTGAAGCAAAACGCATACTGAATTCGACCGATTGGCGACAATAAAATATTGCAATGCTTACCATTTGAAAAGAAGCAATTGTCACCAGAATATTCTGTTCATACTAATATTAATTTTGGACACACCGGATACCACCCTTGTGTTTGTATAACTCACCAAAGGTCGGCCTTTTCTGCACACAGCTTTGAAAAGATGTAATGTTTATCTATCCGGCTATAGAAATGAACAATACTACTTTTGACTGTTGCTTTCAGCACTTCAGTGAAGTAATTATGTCAGGTTTATAGCTAGTTTTAAAAAATTCAACGTCACACTGCCAATAAAAAGCAAGAGCTATTAAGCAAACTGAACCGATCTTGTAAAAACGTTTAGTAAAGTTCAACATTTTATAAAACAATAAGCTAATATGTGGAAGAGAAACAACAATAAATAGCATGTAATGTGTTTACAGCGTCTTGTTTATGAGGAAAATTTCGTTCAGGCGGCAAGTTGATACATTGGATAGCAGACGGTTTTGTACATTGTTGGGACAATTTTTAGTAAAATGGGAAACTTAGAGTAAGATGCTGAAATGTTTAAGGTTTATAATTCCAGTTTTTAAAAATTTTGTTTTTATTTGTATCATTCTAAAGGATGCATAGTAAATGGGATTGTATGGGTTACATGTTCAAGAAGGTCATGGAGTGGATCTACATGTTGACATTTAGAAATCCCATTTTCATGTGCATTTTGAGTCTAAATGTGGGAAATGTTTGTACATTTTATGAATATCAATGTCCTTGATTAAAGTACGATCGTTCTTTCTGGATACAAAATCGATTTTTGAACCAAAATAACACGTGATCCAATGTTTTCAGCAATTACCCGACGCGCAGAATTGTCCGACATTGTGGGTATATATGAATGGGTTGGCCTTAAAGCAGGTGGCTGGCTGCAGTAGCCAACACTACACTGCTACTACGCACAGTACATCTCAAAGCATAGACTCTAGCTGCCTTCCGCACGCGTGTTTGTTTTAAAATCAGACACATAGGCGTCACTATCATCATAAATTACTTGACCTAGTGTGGTCGTCGAGGCACTGTGCTGCTGAACATCTGACCAGTTCCCTCCACTTGTCTCGATCATGTATCAATGCCCGTGTCTCCGCAAAATTTTTCTTGGTCCATTCTGAAATGTTGTCAGTCCACTTTCTTTTTTTCTCTGTCTACCTCTCCTGCCACCCTGGACGCTGCCCTGCAGTGCTGTTGTGGATAGACTGTTGGCTCTAGTGACATGGCTATAAAATTTCAGCTTTCTCTTTTTTTACAGTGGTGAGGAGGTCTTCATATTGGCCTACTTTGTGCCTGATGGTGTTACACAATTCTTCATTTGTGATGTGGTCTATGTAAAAGATGCCAAGGATGGTTCTGTAGCATCTCATGTCAAGTGCCTAGATTCTTCGTTGAAATTTTTCTGTCAGGGTCCAGGCCTCATAAGAATATAAAATTATTGAGATGACTAGTGCTCTCAATAGTCTGATTTTAGTTTTCAGACAAATATTCTTGTCTCTCAAGATGGGTCTTGGCCTTGTCATAGCTGCCATTATTTGTTCTGCTCGTGACAAAATGTCTGCTCTTGATCCATCTTCGGTGATTATGGAACCAAGATATTTGAACTGGCTCACTGTTTCCAGTTCCTGTCCTCTGACTTCAATCTTGGCTGAGATTTGTTTGCCACCATTTATAATCAGCTTTGTCTTCTTAGCGCTTAACTCCATGTCAAATCTAGAAGATGTTTCATCCAGGTTCTTCACTAAAAAAGGTGGCAAGTTCGTCTTCACTGTCTGCCAATCCCTCTATGTCGTATGCAAAACATAAGTCGGTGATGTTACGCCCTCCAATGCTGACTGTCCCACAGTTGTTTTCCAGGCCTTCGCGCATGATGCGCTCTAAGTAAATGTTGAAAACCGTGAGTGACAGGAGACAGCCTTGACGTACTCCAACTGTTGTCTTGAACCAGTCCCCCACAGAACCTTGAGCAATTACTGCACTGGTAGCCTTAGTGTACACTTGCTTGATTGTACTGGTCAACGTTTGACCCATGTTGAACTTCATTTGTAGCCCACTATGTCTCATGCCACACTCTGTCAAAGGTCTTTTTGAAATCTATGAACACATGATAGATTTCTTGTTGATGTTGCGAGTACTTTTTACACAGAACCCTAAGATTGAATATTTATTCTGTTGTGCTTCTTCCACTACTAAACCCAGCCTGTTCTTCCGCGATTATTTATTCTGCTTGTGGTTTCCGTCTGTTTAAGATGGCTGATCAAACTGAAAGTTATGTTATTTTGGCAAAGCTGGAGATTGCCTTTTTTGGGTAGTGTAATAATCAGTAAATTGGTCCACTGTGTTGGCCATTTACCTCTCTGCCAGATCTTATTACAGATTTGTATTAGTAGCTCTATCACTGATCCCCCCCCCTCCCGATTATTGATAAGTTCAGCTGGGCTGTTGTCTACTCCATCTGCCTTCCCATTCTTAAGTGATCTTAATGCGGACTCCACCTCTTCTTTGAGAATGGAGAAATCATTATAATTTGTGTAGTTGTGAACTTCAAGCACCTCTGGGTCTCCTGATGGATGTAGAGTTCTTTACAATACTCAGTCCATCTTTATGCAATGTCACTCGCATTTTCCATTTTCGTCTTGAATGGTACTGACTAATGGTTGCTTCTGTCTGACATAGGCAACATACTGCTTATTAGAGTTTTTAATATCTTTATTTTTCCAGCTAGTACTACATATTAATTGAGAATATTGTTGGTCAGTTTTTTTTTTTTATTTTGTGTTCTATTATTTGCAATGTTTATTATTCACAGGAGATGATATTTTTTCCAAAACGTCGGTTGACCTTAATAATTCTTTCATAAACAGGTGTTGACCTGGATCCCGACCTTGATTCAAAATTAGTAGCAGCCACGTGAATAATTTCTGTTTTTATTTTATAATGATTGGTTGTTGTCAATATTTTGAGGCAACTACGTGGTTTAAGAATTAAACAATTTTTGAAATGTTATTCTCGGAGTAAAATCATTGTTCTAATCAATGCCATATTCTGTGTATGTGATTTTTATATATATGTAAACACATTCTGACCGCCACCTTTTTTATTTCGCAATATGGGGAATTTCGAAACTGCGTTTTAGAACACTCTATAACCTTTGTTTGTTTGTTTGTTTGTTTGAGAGAGAGAGAGAGAGAGAGAGAGAGAGAGAGAGAGAGAGAGAGAGAGAGAGAGAACTTTTACACTTGGTATCAAGTTGTGTTTTTTTGTTGTGGCCAGATATTTGAGTTATAATTTTCTTCAGATCGTTTGGAATAGTATGTATACTACCGATGCTAATAATGGATGCGCGTTATAGCGACTTTAAGGATACTTGCATTTCTGCATTCCCTGATATAAAGGCGGATCTGGCCCATAAACGTGCAGAGGAGTAGTGGAACAATTGTAAAGAATATGAAGAAGTCAAAACTTCGTTCGACTCTGGCATGCGAGAGCAGCAGAAAGAAAAGGTCGTCGGATGAGCAGGTGGGCCCGCGCTGCCATGCTTAAGGTAAGTCTAAGCCAAGCATCAGATGCAACTACCTACACGCTAACCACGTCTTTTCGGGAACTTCAGTCAACTGTGGTGATAAAATAAATAGTGACGTTCAGTCAGCGGTGGATGAGGCATCTCCTGCTGACGTAACAGCAAGATGCAGAAATGCAAACGACAGCAGGAGCTTGTCTAGTGAAGAAAAGAAAAAAACGACGCTTTACACCAGCACAAGACTCAGTAAACAATGAGTTAGAATCTGTCAACGCACAAATGGCTAGTCTTCTACGGGTAACAAAGCACTTGACTGTTGACATCTGATATCAAAACAAAGTCTGATGAACACGGCAGCAAAAAGGTGCAGCTGAAGAAAATGTTAAAACGTCTGGTAGCTGAACGAGCACGCAAACAGAACTCCAGGCTTGACTTCAAGAGAAATCTGACTGAAGTTAAGGAAAAACATCCAGTTATTGGTCAGCCACTCAAAACGTTCTGTTGGCACAAGGTAAGTAGGACCCGCATATAAGATGGCCAACCATAGTTGCTATAGACAAACGTGGACATTGTATCACGTGGAACTGGTTATGATCTGCAGCGACGATCTGTGAAGCTTAGTAGCTGACAAACGCTGGATGACTTGCATGAAGCCTTCGTCAAATATGGTTTCATCATCATTCGAGCAGGAACATATCTACGTCTACTCCCACGTAATTTGGTGACGACGACAACAGTGCCTGTCAAACTGCTTAAGGCAGCAAACAGTGAAAGGTGCAATCACGTGGATGCTCATTTTTCAGCAACTACAATCTGTTACTTGAAAGATCTGGCTGTTGCTATGGGAGAACACCGTGATGTTTTTAATGAGCCAAGACGATAATGCAATTATCCCACTAAGATTACCGGCAGCAAATAAGCAAGTGTCAATTCTGATGCACATGGAGCAGTGTGTGCAGCTGCGAGATCACGACTGAGTTATTCCTGAACGCCACAAACTGATCGCATCAGTCTATGCTGCATGTGTTATAAAACCAGGGGCTTATTCGTATTCAGGGCTAACTGCTATCTTCATTCGCAATGGGAAGCATGACAGTAGCACAGCAATGACACACGCTGCTGACTTTGAAGAACTCAAACAACGTTCTGCTTTTTAGCCTGTTATATGTATTAATGGATCAGTGAAGCCGATTGTGGCCATAACAGCAAACACTAGCCGCATCCTATAGAGCCTTCCATTACAACAACCTGGATGCAATTTTAGTTGAGAGCCATGAACCAAGACACTCTTCTTACAACACCATCGAACGATGCATATTTCCTCTGTCACGCGACCTATCAGGATTGATTCTGCCTCAGTCATTATGGATCTCATTTGGACAGCAATGTCAAGACATGTGATGTAGTGTTGCAAAGTGCCAATTTCCAGAAGGCTGATGAAGTGTTGGCTAAAATCTGGAGCTCAACGGATTTTGATTGATTTGATGTGGTAGCATTTTTTTGTATCACGTGATGCAGTGTCTGAATGTCTAGATTAAATTAAGTGAATGAATTTTATACATGGGTAAATTTGTCCTTTAAGGACACAGCTTTCTGGGAGAGACGGGACAGTCCGAAAACGGAAGTCCGAAAAGAGATCACGTATTGATAATACAAAAACTAGGAAGTCCAGAAAGAGATGAAGAGTTTAAAATAGGAAGACTAGAGAGAATAGGGTGACGTGTGATACACAGGTCAATATAGGAAGGTGATGCAATCAGTCGTAAACACTGCGCTCTTTCCAGCACTCGTTAGTATGATGAAATAAATCCAAATCGACACTGCTCAACAATTAGGTTTACATAACTTATGTTAAATTGTTATTGATTAAATTTTGTTATCTTTTTTGTCTAAAGTGGCTCGTATTGCAACATTTCTTCTTAACAGTCTTTCTCAGTTCTCTGTTGATGTTCTTCCTATCCACTCCCATGGGGCCATAAAATCGAAGGAGGTCAATTCCCTAGATAACGCTGGCAAAATCAAATTAACCGCCTCTCTTACTATGAATGCGACATCACAATAGGGAACAAATATTTTTCACAATAGACAATATCATCTTCTGAATGTGCAGTGAACGATGTACAAAGTGTATAAAAAGTCAAATAAGGTTATCGGCACTATATTTTACTATTTGCTTCTTGGAAGTGAAAATGAGGAGCAAGCTAATTTTGATACATTTGTATACTCTGTAAACAAAACTAACCATATCAATCATACAACAAATTATACGGAATTTAATTTTTTTTTAAAACAATTTCTTTCTTTTTTAAATGGAGAGTATAACCAATGAGGAACAGCTGGGAAATTCTATTTCTTTCAAAATCTCTGAGTGCCACCAATATGAAGCAGACTATACATATCTCGTTCACACAGACGGAACGAGATTATTACAGCCTTTCCGCCATATTGGCTTTCACAAGGAATTCGTACTGGGAACATTCTCGTCTCTTTTTTATGCTCTATAGAGACTCTGAGATAATCGTAATGATACTTTCCAAATTGGTAAGATTTGGCAGACGAATATCCGGCTACAGGTGAAAAAGAACTGATTCATACAAAATGATGTGATTTGAAAAACAAAACATTAAACGACGTTTGGATAATCAATGCAATACCTACACGTTTAGTTTTGTGTTATTCGTCCAACTATTCCTACGTTTTTGGGGTGATGACACGTAATTTAATCAAATATCGTCATGAAGACATTAAGGCATAATAGTCCCTATAGGCTAGAATTTTTTTCTCCAAAATAGTTGTTATTCACAACCGAAGTTTTTCTAGAAAGGCATAGATGCTCCGATTGAACAAAATTCCCTATAAATGTATACCTGCGAGATTCATTCCATTTAGGTATTAATCTTATAGCAGAGGAACATGTGCCGTGTGTGGCGCTCTACAGTTTCACGGTTGTTTTTTTTTTTTTTTTTTTTGGGGGGGGGGGTAGATTATAAAAGAAAAAAATTTCAAATTTTCCACACTTAAACTTTTTTTTTAACAAAAATTTAAAAAGACCTTGTATAACTTATGTATTGTTAAAGAAACTTTAATTGCATTCATGTTGTTTTATAACTGATTGGTCTAATGTGGATTATATAGTTTACTTAATAAATGCAGCTTTACAAAAATGCTAGCTCCGCTTTGTGATTTTCACTTCATGGACTTTAATGATAAATGGTAAAACAAAAAAAGAGCCGACAACTTTAATATATTTGATAATTTGTTTATCGCACTTTCATAAATTGGTATGGTCAAGTATGGGAAAATTCGTTTTCCTGATTTAACAACTGCCAAAGATAGTGTACTTTAGACTGATTCAGGCTGACCTTTGGAGAACATGAGAGAAGTCATATCGGTTAACTGCACAATATCCAAAAGAAATTTCAACCATAGTACATGAAAGTAATATAGAGGTATGCCAATATTCTCTACACCGCAGCTTCACCTTAGAGGCATTAATCACTCAGAATTATTTTTCTCCATAATGTCTATAGAGCGACCATTTTTTTAATGAAAAATAAATGCCACGTGGTATTATGGTGAAACATCTTTTCGCGTCATTTTTTAATATAGTGAATGGTATATTTTCTTAAAAAATATTAAATATCGAACAAAGACGACCATTTTTTTTAATCTTCCCAATCAGCGCAACCTCTACGTAGATACATAACGAATATATTATGTCGGAACAGTTCGCTGGATACAGATTCAATGTGCGGCATTTGAGTATTTGGCAGTGAATTTTGGAAACAAATGAATAAAATTGAATATATAGTATTCATATTACAAATAACATTCATTGCCAAGAGTACATTCTTTCCCCTTCTTTCATAGCGTAGTGTAATATCATTGTTATTGTTCCAAATGAGTTGCGGTGGCTTAGTGCAGCACTTGAGACCAGAAATGTGCGGGATCGAATCCTACCAACGAATCAGCCGGTGTGGTGTCAACTTCCATAATATGTCTCTAAATAATTTTAGTTTCTTCAACATGACGTTTTAGCCTAATGTTCCGTAAACCTAGTTAGGTAAACAAACGGAAAGGTCCACCACTGTATCGAGAAGTACCCAAATGGCTGAAGCTGCCTTCGTTTCATAATCTTTGTCTATTTCATATTTGTTATTTATTTTTTGACATTGTAACCTTAGGATTAAAAAAGCGGCTAAAAGGGCTAAAAAAAATTATATCTGCTGTTAGACTTTGACCGAAATTCGGTTGGCAAATGGCCTCTTTCGGCAGTTTCTGTTTCGGCCGAAGCCAAAAATTTAGCTTTCAGTTTGCTTTCGGTTTCGGCCGAAACTGATATTAACTTTCGGTCATCAGCCGAAAATCTATTTTAACTTTCAGAATGCAACTCTAGTGCTGCGTCTATTACTTTGCTTGTCGGTCGGTCAGTCGGTACTAAGCAATTTGACATGTAGCGAAGTCTTCTTACTGCAGGCTCTGAATGTTTACTTCTAGATTCGTTTTCAGTTAGTGTAGCATTGCATCCTGACCCAGACCTATTTAATAAATTCTGTATTCGGCCGCAGGTGTAGTTCGGCCCAAAGTCAATTTATAACTTTTGGTCTGGTTTCGTTTTCGGCCGAAACCAGAAATTTATTCTCGGTCGGCTTCTATCTACTGTACTGATAAAAAAAATCTACTCTACTCTTCTGATCTCAAAATCAATTCTACCATTCTGATCTCAAATTCATCTCTATCAATCTGATCTCAAAATCATCTCCTCCGTTCTGATCTCAAAATTTTGAAAATTGAAGGTTCCTTAAATCGACCCTAGAATTACCTGTGGGGAAATTCAGGGGGATGCATTTATTAAAATTTTTAATTTATGTGCATAAATGCGTAATTTAGGTACGAGAATCGTAACTATTTTAAAGGAAGGTTTCTCAAAACAAAGTAATAACCTCCTCTTAACTTTGATGACGTCACAGACGAGGTGTGATTTGTTTAAATAACAATTTTAGACACTTAGCTACGCTGAGGCAGTGTGACTGTTTATAGTGATGTCTAGCACTGGGCATCATGCCACAGACATGTAGCACCATGTCCTACCTAGTCGCATTATTCTGGCAAAGAGCGATCATAACACAAACCTCTTAATGCTGAACGATAAGTGAAGCAGTTGCTTGGCATGACTCGGTCGGGATTCGAACACGCCACCTCATGTATTTGAGGCGGACGCTGTGACCACTTAGGCCACCGAAGCGGTTTACATATGAGGAAAAGACACTTGAAATAATGTTAGCTATAATTTAAGATTAAGTAAAAAAAAGTAATATACTGTTAATTATATTAATGTATTCCACGAAAATTACATTTGTATACACATGTATTCTATTTAACTATGTAGAAGCGTAAAACATTTTTTTTAAATAAAATTTTTTCAAATTATTTTTTTAAAGTAGTGAATAGAGTAAATATCATTATTTTTAGTAAATATAGTTAAATAAAACAATCGATATGTGTCCAGTGACATTAAAACGAAATGTCTAATTTACAGTTGAAAGTGTTTAAAATTTAAATTTCAACTATTAAAAATCTTACAATTTCTGTGTCTAAGCCTTGAATAATACTCATGCAGACGTTTACGGCCATTTTGAATAAATTTATACATGAAATTTTGATTTAAAGCGCACCTAAATGAATTTTAATGAAATTTTTCTTTCGATGTGTTATTTCCCTTTACTTTAATCAGGCCGTTGTGAATTTTAGAAAAATCTAATTTTCTTTTCAATTATTTCCCTTTGCTATAAATCGGGTCACTATGAATTTTGACGAAACTTTATTTTCTTACGATGTGTTATTTCCCTTTGCTTTAAATCGATCCATTGTGAATCAAACGAAACTTTATTTTCTTATGTTTTATTTCCTTTTGCTAAAAATCGGGCCATTATGAATTTTGACAAAACTTTTAATTTTTTTACCATGTGTCCTTTCCATTCGCTTAAAAATCAGGTCATTATAAATTTTGACGAAACTGTTTTTTCTTACGACGTTTTTTTTTCCTCTTTGCTGTTCTTTTTGTAAACTTTAAGCAATCGATCTAGTCGGTTGATCCTGTTGGAAGTGATATATTTTGCATATAAATAAATAGTATGTGATGCAAGATTTATGGACTGTTCCCTCTCTCCCTCTCCCACCCCACCCCCTTAAAATTGAATAGACCACCCACCCCCGTTAAAATTGAACTGACAGTTATTTCACTGTCAACTAAATTACCTCAATAGAAAACTCAGTTTGATATTTCACAATGCACCCAAGTATTACTCAAAGTATTAAAAACATAATGTTTGCTTATATTTAAATTCATACTGTTAGCTTATACTTAAATTCATACGGTTAGCTTATACTTAAATTCATACTGTTAGCTTATACTTAAATTCATACTGTTAGCTTATCCTTAAATTGATACTATTAGCTTATATTTAAAATTCATAATGTTAGCTTATACTTAAACATACTGTCAGCTTATATATAATTTCAAATTTTATGTAACAATTATTATTATTTGTTACTTGAAGTTTGTTTTAGGTTCATTTAGATTTATGTTCTGTTACAATTCGTTTTTCTCTTTGCTTCTTTAAATTCATTCCAGCTTTGTCTTGGTTATTTTCGATGACTTTTCGTTAAATTGTAATGAATTCGGACAAAACCCTGAGAGCTCATGGTATGTCGACGTGAGGAAAACTCTTCAGGACTACATGTTTACGACCTTTTAATCTGTCCGAGAAAATGGAAAGAAGGAAAGGGAGGAAACGATAAATATGCAAGCGAACTAAATATTTCTAAAAACAATAAATTCATTGGTCTCACGTATTATAATGCCTATGAAAAAGTATTAAACCTATCTCGCAGTAAGATAGTAATAAGACGGATAGTACTAATTACACGGACAGTAATAATAGCACGGATAGTAGTAAAAGCACGGACAGTAGTAATAGCACGGACAGTAATAATAACACAGACAGTAGTAATAGCACAAAGAGTAGTAATTACATGGACAGTAGTAATAGCACGGATGATAGTAATAGCCAGGAGAGTAGTAATAACACGGATGATAGTAATAGTGCAGACAGTAATAATAGCACGGACAGTAGTAAAAACACGGATAGTAGTAATAGCACAAAGAGTAGTAATTACATAGACAGTAGTAATAGCACGGATGATAGTAATAGAGCAGACAGTAGTCATAGCACGGACATTAATAATAGCACGGACATTAGTAATAGCACGGACAGTAGTAAAAGCACGGACAGTAGTAATATCACGAACAGTAGTACTAGCACATAAAGTGGTAATAGCACGGAAAGTGGTAATAGCACGGACAGTAATATTAGCACGGACAGTAGTAATAGCACGGGAAGTGGTAATAGCACGGACAGTAGTAATAGTACGGAAAGTGGTAATAGCACAGACAGTAGTAATAACACGGATAGTAGTAATAGCACGGAAAGTGGTAATAGCACGGACAGCAATAATAGCACGGAAAGTGGTAATAGCACGGACAGTAGCAATAGTACTGAAAGTGGTAATAGCATAGACAGTAATAATAATACGGAAAGTGGTAATAGCACTGACAGTAGTTACTAGTAATAACACGGATAGTAGTAATAGCACGGAAAGTGGTAATAGTACGGACAGTAATAATAGCACCGAAAGGTGGTAATAAGCACGGACAGAAATAAAAGCACGCAAAGAGGCAATAGCACGGAAAGTGGTAATAGCACAGACAGTATTATTAGCACGGACAGTAGTAATAGCACGGAAACTGGTAATAGCACGGACAGTAATAATAGTACAGAAAGTGGCAATAGCACGGAAAGTAGTAATAGCACGGAACGTGGTAAATGCACAGACAGCTTTGCAAACAGCTTAGCGGTAAGTCGCAGGTAATTTCAAGAAGACACTCTGATAAAAGAGCGGGTTTATATTAGATCCAACTAAATAGATTATATGGCCACAATTTTAGGAAACGTTATACTACAACGCACCGCTGGTAATGTTTCGCTTTCACGATCCTGTTGAGCGTACGGAACCAAAATTGAAATTATAAAAATATAACATAAAACTGTGAAATAAAATCAAATAAGCCTATGTCACTAGTGAGCTGGATTTACGAGAAATGGTTTGCTATGATCAGTGCAGTTAGTTTCAGAGAAGAATACTGGTTTGAAGTTTACATTTTCTTACAGTACATAAATAAATAAAAATTCTATAAAACGTTTATCTTTGTGTTCAAATGCCGCCATACAAACATATATACGAGATATATCGATTAATTTAGAAATTGCATTAAAAGTTAATTAATTTAGTATAATTTTAAAAAGTTACAATACAAAATATACACTAATTGTCATAACTCTTCATTTAATTAAAAAGTTTTAATTATTGCAATCTGCATGTACTCATTATCGAGTATACCTGAACACTTAACTGACACGTTAGCAAGATTTGATAGTATACCTGTTTGCTACCCTAGTCTAAATAAACGTAAACCGAATGGGCCTGTATATGCAGTAACAATTTTAACGACCTTGGCCCTTTCACAAGAAACAAATATCTCTCAAGCAATCGAGGCTTTCACATTCGTCTAATTAAACTAGCGTAACTTCTCTCATCTCATAAACATCACATTGTTGTATGGGCGGAAAACGAGAGGCCTAAATTGGCCTAGACCACTAACCCTACTGGCCTTTTGTCTAGTGTAGCTGCCTATGAAATATATTATTGGAAGGCTTTAGGAAGACGTTTTATCTAATGATGATGTTTGGATAAATCATAAGAAAACAAAACAGCTACAATGTTTCTCCGTAAATTGCTGGTTATTTTTATTCTTCATATCAACATATTTGTCCTATACTAAAAATCCTTTAAGCCAACATGTTCTGTGTGTTAAGTATCTAAACTATGTTAGTGATTTATTTCTTATTTTATTATATGTAATTTTAATAGACAAAGTTGCTATTGATAAGCGTTTTTCTATACCAGGTTATGGCAACCATGTTTACGGCAGATCGGCATAATTTTCGTAGAGAGTAAGGCATTCAGTCTAGGACGCTTTCTATTAAATTTCGTCAAAACATTTTAGTGAGTTTTAAAAAAAAAACTATTTTTGATGGGTGGGTTTTTGTAAAAAAAATTTAACAGCACACATGTACACATAGCTGATGAAATCATTTATTCCAACATTTAAATCTGTTTTGTGAATCCTACGGAACATGTGTCAAAATGTATGCGAGCGAACATGCCATTAGCTGCCATTCGAAACAAGTCAGTTATTAATGAGACAAGGATTCACCGAAAAGATGCGAATGCATCGAACTGTTTCTTGATTGTTATTTCTCGGTAAATAATACAATCAATCCAAATAATAGAAACAGCCGAGGTGATCCCAATAAGTTTCCAGTAAATTTATTTGTTAATTACTACGTCTACATACATATGAAACTTAATGTTTCACAGAAAGAGTCTAGGTGGTCAGAAAGTTATACAAATTTAAAAGTCCTTCGTTCCAAGTTGTTTCTAACAATGAGTTGTAGAAGGATTTTCCTCATGGCCCCATTTGATGGCGAATTGGCATCCTTAATTATTGAAAATTAAAAGCTCTTCATGTAAGGATGAAGCTATTGCATCATTTCGAGCTGCTCAGCGTTGATTTTACGCGAGCATATATTAAGTTAAAACTTTGATCATAAATTTCATATATCAAGTGATCATTCTATTTTATCAGTTTAAAACACTCTTAGAATTTTTATGAGAGAAAAATCAAAGTATGTTATAAAAATACGAGAGGTGAGTTATGTTCTTATAAGTCTCAAAGTCATTATAAGCTGACGGAATAACGTAAAAGTCTACAAAATGAAAGAAAAATCAGGGGAGGCATTTTATTACAGCTATAACTGCGAAACATATCCATCTGAATCGCGCTAACCTGGCGCAGTAATTTGCTTTGATGATGTTAAGGTTTGAATGGGTGAAAAGTCGAAGTTGAGGTCAATTAGTATATTCACATCTCAACCCTCGATATGTAAGGCTTGTAAGCCCTGCGTAGCGCGGCATCCGGTGTGGAGTGTTATCACATGCCATCTGCAATAGCAGTTGAACAAAAAAATTGAAATGACAAGTGACTCACAGGCCGATATGTTTATCATTTTACGGTTATTTTTTATATTAGCACGCGGTCACTCAGCGGTCAGTGCCAACTAAGGCCAACCCCTTTAACATTTTTCTTCACAGGCAATTGCAAAAAGAATTTCGATAAAAAGTCTAATTTCGTGTGCGATCGGATTACCTTGACTGCATGTTAAGTCAGCAGCGAGCAGGGTGCAATACCGGCCAGTCCATGACCCCGTCATGCCCCCACGGTACTTCTTGTAGGCTACTGTTGACCACTGATGCTGGCCGGCAGGGAGGTTATTTCTGTCCGTCACTCTTGGTAGTTCTTTGTTTGAACAACCCCCATAATATCCCCAACTATCATAACGCACACAGATGGTTTATATAACAAAAGCGCTTGATTAAATTCAATTCAGTTTTGAAGAAAGTTGCTGTTGCGGAAAGACGTGCTTGCAGACGACTCAAAGAATATGCAGACGAAACATCTCTGAATTAATTGGTTGTTTTCTTGAGATTGATGATCATCAATGAGCAATTAACAAGCTGAGGTAGGTAAATATTGACTTAATTGGAAATATCAAGATGTGTTCTGAAACATTTGGAATTAGGTCCTTGGAAATATCAATGATTTTAACAGACGTGAATTTAATGGAATATTGCAACATAAAACTTGTATGAAAATTTTCTCGAACGTTTTTTTAAATTAACTAGTACTGAGTTTTTTTTATTGGACTTGTATTTTCTGGAGTAAAAGTGGAACAAATACAGTGGCGTGATGAAATCTTTAAGGCTTGTACTGAATTGTATTTGATTTTGAAAGCTCTTTTGGCAGTAAAGAAAATCTCCTACAAGATCGTTTTTGTGGAAAGATATACACTCATTTAATTTAGACTCATTCTAAATACTATATTTCTTCCGGTAACATTGAACTTTTATTTTTGTTTACAAATCCCGTTTTATAAATATATCATTACAAATTTCTTTCTTGACACAACATTAAGCTGGCTATTCTACTGGCATACTTTGCGCTTGTACACATTTTATAAAATACAATTTTCTTTTTACGAAATACTTCGAATATAAACTCTTAGATGCCATGGATTTGATCGGCATAACTAACCTAATTTTTCAATTAGTCTTTCCAAATTCTGAGTTGCCAATAATGTTCGCTGACTGTATTGTCCTGATAATATTATTGACTCGGATTCATCTCGGTTTCCGGTCTTTTCTAGACCGAAGGCTGGTCAAGCTTTTGTCATGTTGATCTAATCTTACACCCGACTGAGAGGTGGGGTGACCCAGGGCACACAGACGTCGCGCGTTTTGCTGTTAGAGTTAATAATTTCGAATCAGGTCCTTCATTCAATCATGCATACATGCATACATACATGCATACATACATACATACATACATACATACATACATACATACATACATACATACATACATACATACATACATACATACATACATACATGCATGCATGTGCATGCATACATTCCGTCGTTCGTTCATTCTTGTATTATTTAGCGCTCTCGTTTAATTACCTAATTCTTTATCTGTTTCAAAACTAGGAAAATTATAGACAAGGAATCAATACTTTTCTTTGATAAGAAACTTAAACTAAGAAAAAGAGACTGAACACAATTAATTTGAAATCAGCCGGCCGATGTTTTTATTTGGAATCTTATGGCATTTACTTAATATAACCTTGGGGAAAATAAGAAAGTACATATATTTTTTTAAATATTAGAATTGATGGAGTTACCTCCCTAGTTATGTTGCAATAGATGAGAGATAGATATATCACAAGATCAGTGCAAGGCAAATTTTATCTCTACCAGTTTGTTTGATACTCGTTATTGAACTTGCAAAAATTCATCAAATCATCCTATAAATGTTCACGTTATACTTACCTAATATATACAAAAAGTGTAATGGATGTGTATTTGTATTTCATTAAACAATGTATTTTCCGGTTGCAGTTTATTTCCATACTATTGATTCCATTTATTACATACTGTTAAAGTTCATACTCTTGATTTCATTTATTACATACTGTTAAAGTTCATACTATTGATTTCATTTATTACATAAAGTTCTTACTATTAATTTCATTTATTACATGCTGTTAAAGTTCATACTCTTGATTTAATTTATTACATACTGTTAAAGTTCATACTATTGATTTCATTTATTACATAAAGTTCATACTATTGATTTCATTTATTATATACTGTTAAAGTTCATAGTCTTGGTTAAATCAAAGCGCTTTATGTGATTTGCGAACAAATGTTAAATAAAGAAATTAAATTGTTCATCAAAAACTTAAAATACATTAATGAGCCTTAGACAAGTAGCTTGCACGTGCCCCTGTCTGATTCTCAGCCAATAATTTGTAAATGAAACAAAATAAATTTTGTAAAGAAGATAATGGAATCATAAAAATACCTATGCGATCTCGTAATTTGTATTCAGACAGATATGCCCATTGTTCTTTTAATTACCAAGACACACATGTTTAATCTTTCAAATACCATATGTGTTTCCTCCTAAACTTCTATTGACCATCATACAACGAGATGCAACTTTGGTTTTTAACCTCTCCAAGACAGGGATCAAATGCATTTATCGGGATTTTTTTAAAATTCATACTAAACTGAGAATACTAAAAATCGTCTCATGTTTAAAAACAACAAAATTTAAATCAACAAAAACAAAAACAACCAAAAGAACAAAGAAACAAATACACCAACCCTACCTCAAACAGCTATATTATTTTGTATTTCGTTCTTAAGCGTAATACACGTAGGGTTCTGTATTTTTCTGTATATTTGTAGAAAATCTTGCAAGCTATTATTTTTATGAAGATTTCGTACAAACGTTTTATTTGTTTGTAAGAGATTCTTCGGATAATGAAGCAGTGCGGTTCTTACGAAGATGATGCATGTAGATGATGCAGTTATGCATAATTTTGATCAGGCAATATCGTAATAAGAATTTGTCATGCATCTCATATATTTTATTTTATGCTAGGACGTGAATTACTGGATTTATCATTATTGTGCTAAACGTTCTCATTGCCTCATCAGTAACTTTGTGACCAAGAAGTATGAGCTATTTTTAGACGCTCGCGTGGTCAAGTGTTAAGTATGGTCGCTTTGCGTGACATAGAACTGATTTCAAATGCAGTACATGTAATACTTTATCTTCAGTTATTTTGTATGCGCTGTTATGCTTTGAATTATGAAGGAGAATTATGTTACTACTCATTTTTTTTTTATGGATATACATGGCACAAAACATAAATAGTAAACCGCTGATATTATCGAATGGGATAGAGTAGAAAAAAATGTTACTTCAAACTTTTACACATATTGCAAGCCAACACCAACGTTCCCTCTAAGCGAACGGTAGATGTGCGCGCAGTGCTCGCTGCACTGCGCAAGCATTACGGAGACCAGCAAAATTTAACGTTGGAATGAGCACAAATTGACAATTCAGCTGCGCGGGGATGCCCGAGCAGCTGTGCGCGCGCACGCGCGCAGCTTAGAGGGAACGTTGGCCAACACATTTAAGCATGAAATAACAAAAATCATTTGTATCTGCTCGATAAAACATATCCTTTACTCACTTGTTTTAATCAATTGTTCTCCTTGTAGTTATGCTAGTTCATGAATTTGAAATGAAATAATACTGATAATGGTTAGCATAGTGACCTATTCAGATTCAATGATATTCAGTTTTTGTTATAATTTGTACATGTCTTATGACTACGACGTACGAAAGAGAAATATGTTATCACTCATATTCTCTGTGCAAAGTACACAATACATCAGAATGTACGCGATAAACAGCTAATAATACCCTAAGAAATATGTTTCTTCAGGTTTTTGTTTAAAGTACACTATCGAAAACCAATATATCTGATGATAAAATTTAAAGAAAGTGTCTTTGTTTTGAGTGAATACCGGATTCACTTCATCTCCTAGGTGAAAACTGGTTCAAATTTTACTCATGAAGTATATCCATTATTTATTTGATACAAGAAATTTCTCCAATATACCCATCTTATACTCTAATTTGAGATAGCAAAATTTAATGGCAGAACACATATACGTACAGTAAAAAAATCAGATAATAAAGATTTTTTTAAACATAAAAATACCCAGTGTAACCTTGCTTTTTTCCATGAGATATGAAGGCAGAGTATGTGAAGTGGGTGAAAAGAAAATGTTTAACATTGTTAGAAAATGCATTTATTTTAGTAGGAATGCCCATATTAACACATACACAAACGAACGCGCACTTAAGTTTGTGTCTACTATCTATCTTTGTAAGTAACAACTATATAAAGCATATCTTCACATTGCAAAATACGCTCTGACACTATGTATGACAAAGGCTCAATGACTAAGGCTTTCGATTATATTTTTTATCCTTAAAACAATATTTTGCGGTTTCCTCTAATAAATCAGAACTTTCTCCATATGATCAAAGTAATCTTAGATCTGTGCTCATTTCCAAATGATAATTTGAATGTTTGTGCACACCAAAGCCCGCCAAAAGATAAAATAAAGATATACAAAGTCTAAAACAAAAGCATGTGCCTAACTTATTGTAATGTCATGATTGACTTAGCGCGTGACACAAAAAAGATGTGGTGCAATGCGACACGTGAAAAATGTTCCAACGCGATACTTGATTTATTGTTCCCTCAGTTATTGGTAAAAAAAAATATACTTTTAAATCATTAGTCTTTTGTTGTAGTAAACCAATTATAATATTGCTTTGCTAAAGAGGGTGGATCGAAATCTAATTAATTTGAGATTTTGTGGGTCAAGATGATTAAAGCTGTAGAAACAGTCTATCTGTTTTGATTTCACGACAAACTCCGGTTTAAGAAAATTTGTCGAAGCATAAAGTATGGAAAAGCTGTATACTGATACACGCCTTAATTTAGGCGAATAAGTTAATACTGATATAGGCGTTACCATAACTACAGTTTATTCGAATAGCATCATGAAATGAGCTCTCGTTTAAGATCGCCTATGTACACGTCACCTCTTCAAGTTCTTGTGTCTAATGCCTGGTTTTTACGTGTCGATCTTGATTTTACTGATACGGACGTTACACGTGCGATACAATACTCCTACAATTGATGCTAGTTAGCATGCGATTTCTTTTGTGTATACAACTCGCTTCAAATGCTGTGTTTACTCAGTTTTGTTGATGTGAATTTTATACAGAGTATATTCTCGTGGATAGTCTGTCCAGCACGGCAATAAGCTTTTCTATTGCAACCTTAGCCCCCAGTAAGCCGTTTAACACCACCACCACCATCACCATCGTTACTTTTGCTGCTGGAAATGACAATTATGTTAATTAGTACATATAATTTTGCAAATTATTCCACTATCTTGATGACGGTAAATATTTACCTATCAAAATTACCAATAAAAGGTTCCTACAGCTCTAATCTTGACATGCAATAATCGACATAGATCAAAGAACACTACCTAATTTTATCATTTCATCAAATAGAGGCAGTAAGACCAAAATAAAAGCGGTTCACCTTTACAACTTTCAGATACGAATATTGTCGCCCTAAAATAATAATAGATAATTCTGAATTATACTATCTTCATTAGCATACACATCGTCTAGAGGTTAGAAAAATAATTTAGACAAAGGAGAGAATAAGTATTGTATTTCTACGCTATGGATGAGTGAACTAATGAATGTCTTCGTCGGTTGTCAGGTTTTGATTTATTTTGCTTCGATTTAGACGACTAGTTCTTTTAAGAAAACGATTCTTAAAATTAGTTTATCATCATTTTATTACATGCACGTATTTTGTATACATTTTCATTAAGAGAAGCGTGTGATAGTCTTCATGGGAAGTGTATTCTGTAATATTTCTACATTGTACTGGACCACCTTTTGTTGTTTTTATTTAATTTAATATTATACAGTTTATAACGTGCTTGTTTAATTTATCGTACAGCATATAGTGTATGGCCGTGAGAAATATTAAGAAACTCAACATAACCTTTTACTGTTGGAATAAGAGCACACACACACACACACACACACACACACACACACACACACACACACACAACCACACAATCACATAAATGAGTAATATGAATACATATGAAAATGCACGCATACACATTTAAAGTAACTAACTATGAACCATTTATACTATGTTTATACCATTATTTCGGTACACGGGCATGTGAATAGATGTTTTTCCTCCAAATGTCACATTAATTTATAGTTGTACAATTATTTATCTTTACTTAAAGTAATACATAACCCAATGCACCCAGAAATATCAAGTAGATTAGTATGGCCTGTCTTTTAATCCGAGTACCCCAGAGTTATCGGTTAAAACAAATCCCAATGCAAGAACTACCGAATGGGGGAATCCAGCGAACCAAACCAAAATGACGGATGTGGTACGATTTATTATAGAAATGTGCCGCTTCAGTATGTTTAAGTGGAAACACGATGTCAATGTTGTACAAATGGCAGAAAAAATGCTACAGCAAATTTTTAAAAATTCGTTTTAGAAAGTAAATCCTTATGATATTTGCATTAGTTAGACGTTTATCAGACCACGCGACAACCAACCTGTTGTAGCCATGTCAACAAGTGCTCGAGCCACCACGGGTTAAGCATATTGCGTACAAACATGATTGCCAATTTAACAAGCTTGTGACAGTTTTGTATTTAGAACAACTCTGTCTTTTCCACTGACATTCCCTAGGATAAAGTTGTATTCTTCATTTCTAAAACTAAAATCTTTATTCTCTTGGAAAATTGCCATATTGTGCAACGATAACACTATGTCTACATATTTCTACAGTAAATCCTATCATGTTCGCAATTTATTTGGTTCGCTGGATTCCGACAGTTTTTACCTGGTAACTATTGATTGAACCGACTATCCATGGTACGCGTCTGCATGGGCGCCCGCAGGATTTTTTGCAGGTGGGGTTCAGTCATTCAGTCACGACCGGGAGAGTTAGTTGCGTAGTTCAGCGCGTAAGCAGTCTGAAACTAAAGATAATATTCAGGCCCAAGGGCAAGGCGAACCAGGTAACCACCTAGGGCCCCGCGCTTTCTCGTAGTGGAATGTTTTTGTGTGGGGCCCAGCTCATCGCTTTTGCTGCCTTGAGCCCCACATCCTACGACCTGGCCAGTTAATATTTACTAAGCGTTTTGAACAGAATCTTTTGACATATTTTCAACTTCATTTGCATGATTAAACTTGCTGCCGTCTGGTATGATCGTCAAAATCTTTGTGGAACATGACTTTACCAAAGTACCTGAGAAATTGACAACAACTTATAACTGAATTGGACAGTTGTTGGCGGTTGTCATTGGTTAATTATTAATGACATTCTTTAACACATTATCGGCTATATCATACGGAGGAATGCAAGCAAAGTGCGTTTCGCTAGGAAACAGAAAGGCATCAGGCTCGAGCTAGCCTAAGCGATTATCAAACTGGCGACCTTTGTATTACAAGTCCGACGCTCAACCAACTAAGTTACCATGGCTCCATTTGTAGGACTTGCGGTTAAATGGAGGTACGGACAGAAAAAGGTAGCAATATATGTCCATGCCATATTAGCGGTGTATTATTAAAGGAAAGCTCTATTGTTTAGATATATATTTTATGTTTAATCTGTGACAATAGCAGTCGATTGTTGGGGTTAGGGTTCCATAAACATACATGTGTATCTGGCACGCAATCTACATTTTGTAGATAGCAACAGAGCTTCTAAGTCTCCTGTATAGCTTATGGCTACCGGTTAATCGAACTTTTGTTGTTGTTCTTGTTGTTAGGCAAGTTTCAAATATTTTGCTCAATACAAATTACATCTTATTGTTATCACTAGCAACGTGAAATTCATTCCCAGCCCTGGAAAAGGTACACTCTGATAACTCCAGTCGTGTCCTGATCAGGTCATGGCCTGAAGTGTGTCGATTGCTTAAATTATGCAATTAACCCCCAAGTTCACATTCCAACCGACCTTCGGATTGTTGACCTAGGTTAGAGTATGTTACGTAAGCCAAGTCTCAATTGGCCGATAAATGGCCATCCCATCGAAGGCTGGCAGGCCCCGGATAAAACCTCGTGTGACCCCAACAGACGTGATCATAATATATAGTATCTTTATTCTTATTAGCGTATTGGTATTTTGCAAAATATAAATAATACCAAAATGAAGCAATGGCAGAGACACATTTATTAATATGAAGTATAATCCAGTATCTACAATACATCATGTATAACGGAACAGTCAACATTATAAATCATTACAAATTATTTTGACTTGTGCAATCGAAGGACAAACAAATCATTTGAATTTGTGCCAGGTGCTACAAATCAACTAATTAAAATTCTGGAGATTTAAAACAAAACAAAACGACAAAAGTTAATTATCACATTATAAAGAAAACGAACAATTGACAATACTATTAGTTGCTGCAACACATATCAAAATGTATATTGTCATCGGTTATAGTAGTTGATTTGGAGCTATTGCAAGGTGAATATTCAGTTTTTCCCCACTACAGGTTTCAAACCAAGAATTCTAATTTTGAACCAAATTATCTCTTTTAGCGGTGCTTTACTACATGAAGGATCACGTATTTCGAAGTAAGCAGATTGTTTACACTATGTACTAAACAAAAAGCTGACAATCAAACATCGCTGTGCCAATTTATTGACCCGAGTTAGCCTGTATTGCGTAAGCTGTGGTTTCAATCTCCAGCAAAGGCGCCATAAGTGACCATCCCGACGATAAAGGCCAGGCCCCAGATAAAACCTTATCTGACCTCACCAGAAGTAGTCAACGCCGGTATTTAATCCTTTATAACGGCACTGTTTAAAACGAGTACAAGGAAACTATCAGAATCGCAGCATTTTGCTATCGAATATCGTACTTTAAAATGATTAGCCAGATGTTATATATATTTGCAATCCGAAAGTAAGGTCATCTCCTTGCTTGGTGTTTCTATGATTTGATATCAACAGCAGACAATAACATCTACGACGATGTTATATCGACGATTTATTACTTTCATGATTGATTAAGACTGCATGCAACCTTGTACATCTGCGATTTCCGACAATTACCTAGAAATAACACCACATGTACACCATAATATAAATCCTTACAAGTTGTGACATACCCCCCCCCAAAAAAAAAAGGATATATTAAAAGATTACTGAGGTAAAAGAACCGTGCCTACTCTGCTTTCTTCACAAAATGAGTATATCACAATCGCGGTTATTAATTTATATGATGGATAAAGTAAAGACAAATTTCATGGTGTCTGGAATTTTATTTTAAATTTCAAACCAAACAGAATAAGCGTCGTTTTCATTCCAGAGCTTGTTGATAAAAAAAAAAAGCACTGACGCTGAAGTCAGCATTTACACCACTGAATAATAGGAAGTACTGACAGTGAAGTCAGCATCTACAATACTGAATACTAGGAAGTACTGACACTAAAGTCAGCATTTACACTATTGAATAATAGGAAGAACTGACACTGAAGTCAGCATTTACACTATTGAATAATAGGAAGTACTGACACTGAAGTTAGCATCTAGACTATCTAATAATAGGACGTACTGACACTGAAGTCAGCATCTACACCACTGAAAAATAGGAAGTACTGACACTGAAGTCAGCATTTACCCTATTGAATAATAGGAAGTACTGACACTGAAGTCAGCATCTAGACTATCTAATAATAGGACGTACTGACACTGAAGTCAGCATCTACACCACTGAAAAATAGGAAGTACTGACACTGAAGTCAGCATTACACTATTGAATAATAGGAAGTACTGACACTGAACTCAGCATCTAGACTATCTAATAATAGGACGTACTGACACTGAAGTCAGCATTGCACCACTGAATAATAGGACGTACTGACACTGAAGTCAGCATCTAGACAATCGAATAATAGGAAGTACTGACACTGACGTCAGCATCTAGACTATCTAATAATAAGACGTACTGACACTGACGTGAGCATCTAGACTATCTAATAATAGGGCGTACTGACACTGACGTCAGCATTACTCTATTGAATAATATGAAATACTGACACTGAAGTCAGCATCTACACTATCTAATAATAGGAAGTACTGACACTGACGTCAGCATTATTCTATTGAATACGATGAAGTACTGACACTGAATTCAGCATCTAAACTATGGAATACATATGTATATAATAATATTTATAACAATATATATATATATATAAGTTACAAATAATTTGCTTTTAAATGATCATTTGAAACAATACTATAATCTCTTTTATGACATCAAAATTCATCAACACTACTGTCATTCATCGAGGTCATTCTTAGAATTTTAATTTTGTTAAAATATCTCGAGATGTTTAAATTGTTCTTAATGGAAATTATTTCACTGCTGTTTATGCTATTATATGTACTTTAATTTTATATTACCAATATTTTTACTTTAGTGTAACTTTGAGCTCATGCTAAGACGAGAATGTAAATCATGCCATGTCTGGATAAGGTCAAGTGTTGGCTGGGTAGGGGTAGGGTCCAACACTTCAAAAGGCTCTGACATTCCCCGGCACAAAAGCAAACGTATATGTGTATATTTATTAAAAGAGTGCGTAATACACTATAAATGTGCGCAAGAATAAACGGTGGTCCACTTTCAAGTGACTTACGTGTGTGTGTGTGTGTGTGTGTGTGTGTGTGTGTGTGTGTTCTTTCTTTACCGTATGTGGGTGGGATGTTGCGCCTACCCCCTACCCCCTCCATACACACATATTAAATAAGATTTATAGAAACTACAAAGTACTTGCTCATCATTAGTGATACTGGGGTCAATCTTTTGGGATTTGTCACAAAATAATTGCGTTCATAAAGAAACAAAATAAGGTTTTATACCTTTCATGATGGAGTTGTCGTGGTCTTCAAATGATTATTCTGAATATTTGTTCCATATTGTATAACAAACACTGTAGATATTGAAATTTACAATTGTACTGAGGCGAGACATGTGGTGCACGTGTACATATTTGATTTGCTTCCAAAAATATCATATCTTGGTGGTAATTAAAGGCGAGCATTACCATTGGAAATACACAATCAGTTATAACGTGTGTGCGTGTATGTGTGAGATTCGAAGTTGTAACGTAGCTTTAACAATTTTTCAGTCATTTCGCTACAATATCTGTAGTGTGGCAGTTTATTGTGATATGGGGTATGATGCCGCAGACATGTCCCACCAATATTATCATGACACCAGGTTTCACTCGAGCGGGGTTCGAACCCACGACCTCCCGTATCCGAGGCGGACGCTCTAACCACTAGGCCACCGGAGCGGTATCAGCTACTTCTGGTGTATGTCAACAAAGTGACAAGTGCTGTCTGATGGACAGTGATGAACTGCCTGATGGACACTGATGAACTGTCTGATGACCAATGATGAAATATATCGGATGAACAATGATCAATTTTATGTATAAAACAATGGCCAATGCTTATCGTGTGCCTTGCTAATGCTTCCTTGATATCAAATATTATCCAATTATTGAAAATGGTGTGTGCTTGTCCAAAGATGGCAAAAGTTCAAAGCATTTACAGCCCTCACAAACAACGTTTCGAAAGGACGTTTGACCCTTTTCAATGCGAGTCTAGTGCTTCAAAAATGACAAACAGTAGATCTAACCCTCCGTTATAACCCTATGGGCGACCATAAGTCAACACTGGTTATAGCGCGTTGTATGCTTAAGTGTTTACTAAAATCTGTTTAAGATAGTCGTATAGTCGTATCGGATACATCATTTCAAACGCCTCTATTGATTTTGCTCATTCAACGATACGAATAAAAACAACGAGATATGTAAGAAATTACCCATGTAACATGTTAGATAAAGAATCTCTTGGAGTGACAGTAAAATGAGATTTGGGTATGGCTTTTGAAGGGCTACAGAAAATGTGTATGGCTTTGGAAGGGCTACAGAAAATGTGTATGGCTTTGGAAGGGCTACAGAAAATGTGTATGGCTTTTGAAGGGCTACAGAAAATGTGTATGGCTTTGGAAGTGCAACATGAAATGTTGGGTGCTAGTGTTGGGGTTTCCTTTCAAAAGCACCGATGCAATAATGAAATTAAATTTTATTTTTCAACCAGTCTGAGAATGAACAGAATATTATGTGCTACAGATAACGTCGAAACTTAAATATTCAACTCTTTTTTTCTATTTAATTTATTTTATTATTATTATTATTTCTGTTAAACTTTCCCTAAATTGTTCTTGTTTGGAAAATGTATGGGAAAGGGTTGTAAGTAGTGATCACTATGAAAAAGAAAGAATATATTTTAAAAAATGCTTACACGTGTGTGTGTGTGTGTGTGTGTGTGTGTGTGTGTGTGTGTGTGTGAAAGCAAACGTTTTCAGTCGTGCATATTTGTGGACACAATGTTTTGTGTGCTAAATCCATAGTCTGCTGATTTCGTGTAGAAGATGTACTGAATTATAATCTGTTGATTTTGTGTAGAAGATGTACTGAATCCATAATCTGTTGATTTTGTGTAGAAGATGTACTGAATTATAATCTGTTGATTTTGTGTAGAAGATGTACTGAATTATAATCTGTTGATTTTGTGTAGAAGATGTACTGAATCCATAATCTGTTGATTTTGTGTAGAAGATGTACTGAATTATAATCTGTTGATTTTGTGTAGAAGATGTACTGAATCCATAATCTGTTGATTTTGTGTACAAGATGTACTGAATTATATAATCTGTTGATTTTGTGTACAAGATGTACTGAATTTATAATCTGTTGATTTTGTGTACAAGATGTACTGAATTTATAATCTGTTGATTTTGTGTACAAGATGTACTGAATTCATACTTTGTTGATTATGTGTACAAGATGTACTGAATTCATACTTTGTTGATTATGTGTACAAGATGTACTGAATCCATACTTTGTTGATTATGTACACAGATCCATAATGCCTTTGTTGCATGATGTATTTTTCCCTGTACATATGTAAATAAGGGTCAAAGGAGAATATTTTTATACTAAATGCGTCACTCTTGTAAAGTGAGAGTTTCTTCATATTCATGTTGTTGTTGTTGTTGTTATTATTATTATTATTATTATTATTATTATTATTATTATTATTATTACTACTACTACTACTACTACTACTACAAACGGTTGGTTTACAGAATAGTTGTCTGCAATGTGTTGTATTCTAAAAAGAAAATCCTGCAACAGCCGAAAGCTTGCTTTAAACCACATACGTATCCATTGTTACAATTCACCATGCCTTCAAAAGTTTATAGTTTATCTTTGATAGCCGAGGTCAAGTGGTGAGTTCTTCTGGCGAATTCTCCCCTTCTGTATTTGTTCTGAAGCAATATCCATAAATGTGTTGTCCTTGGCTTCACGCATTCAGTTTGATCCAAACCTTATAACATGGATGTGTTTTAGGAGTTTCCACTTTACACATAAAACTTAGTGATCCGGCTACACGTCGTTCTCGCCTATCCTACCTTGTCCAATGTTGTGCAAAGTCGGTAATAGCCATAGTGAGTCACTCGCACGCTTGGTTTAAAGTCGGTCAAGAGGTAATTATGGTCCATTAAACTCCCATGTTCCAGGGGATATAGATTTAGTGTGTAGTTGGATGGTTGCTGTAGTCATGTTGAAATTTAAGGTCCCATTAAAATAATCTGTCTCCGTCATTTGCGTGCTTTTCACAAATTCTGGTTCTTCAATATTTTGTATTTAATGTTCAAACGATTTTATCTTCCTATAACACGTAATCACCTCTCTGAAAAGAAGCAAGAAAATATATAATTAATTTATTGTGGAAATGATAATTAAGTAGGCAACAACTGTTGCATAAATTTAAATTATTCAAATAGTCTTTGACTATAAGTCAAGTGCCATTAATCATTTATTTGTAGGCGACATTTTTAAATTAATACATGAATAACAACTAAAGACATCACTGCAGACTGAATTCTCTAGGACCTTCCAACCCTATCAGAGATGATCTTGTACACGTGTAAGGTTCGAGGAAGCCCGAACACGACAATACGAGAGTCGATTGTGGATCGATGGGTGAGGAATTCGCCACTCTTTGTATATTATGCAGAGAGAGAGAGAGAGAGAGAGAGAGAGAGAGAGAGAGAGAGAGAGAGAGAGAGAGAGAGAGATCTTCGTATATGTTTCTTTTGCTGGTGAGCCTGGGTTTTCTTGCCAGTTAACATTTAACATTTTGTAACTATCACTTTGTTCTTTCATAATATGCAGTTCGTTTTTTGTTTAATTATTTAAAATCAGCCCATTAAATCTTCGAAGAAAACACAAAAAATTACATTAGAATAATCCTACAAATCAATTGAAATAATTAGTAAATTCGAAAGAATGGAAAACAAACTATATTTACGAGAACTATTAAAATGATGCCGAAAATAAACTCGTTTGTACTTGAAACAGAACATGTATCATTTAGATGAAATAAACGAAACTGATATTTAGCAATGCAAAGAAGTGTTGAAATGATGTAAATCTGACAGTATGTATGGATGCTATAAAATCATCGGGATATTTCGAATATAAAAATACTTCTCTATAAAATGTTGTTGTTGCTGTTGTTGTTGTTGTTGTTGTTGTAGGGTTTAACGCCATTTTTCAGCACATGATAGGCTATACATGGCGACCAGTATTAATGGTGGATGAAGAACCCGGGGAACCCCTTTGAAAGAACCACCGACCCATGAGAAGCTACTTGCAAGTTTTCTCACAATAACACATTGGCCGAATCTGAGACTCGAACCCATGCAGACAGAGGAGAAATGGCGTTGATCCATAACGGCGAGCGCTTTAGACCACTAGGCCACTCAGATACCCTTATAAAATATTCAATATGAATGAAGTTTCTCCCTAAAATTACACATCTCTATGTCATTTCAATCCTGTGAAAATACTTCAGGAAGTATTCACATTACTGCAATGTATAACACTCGTTCGTGTTTATTTTCTTCAAACGAGACGAAAGCAATCTGTTCCTGATAACAACAATAATGAACAGAAGAAATATATACAATCCAATAGTAAATTATTATTTTTCACCAAAAAATTTCAGATGAGAAATTAACAGAGTAACGTAAAAATTCTATTGATGACAAGCTCACTGCAGAGAGTTATTACCTCTGTGTTTAAACATTTAAACATATCAAATTTTAACACTGCGGCAGTTTTATACCACCCGTGTTCATTTCATACATAATTCTTATGTATGTATATATATATATATATATATATATATATATATATATATATATATATATATATATATATATATATATATATACACACACACAAGACAAGTAAAAATATAAACATAGAGACAAACAAACACTCATATATACAATTATATTTTTCTAACGGATGAACAACATGTCAAATTTTTAAATTACATTTTATACAATTTGATATATTTGTATTAATTAATATCAAAGTTTAATTTACAATTTACCTATTGTTCATTTTTTCTTTATTAAACATAATTTTCAGTTTTCTTCGTAATTATATCGAACTGGTTTTCCTCAACAACTCATTATTCTTTCAATGTACATTGCACTTGTTTTTCTCCCATAAATCGTAATGTCTTTATAAATTACACGAATGACAGTCTACAGCTGTTATTTGACTCGTCAACCCAAAAGTTGTATTATGAAAGTACTAAATATCATCAACAAATAAAGTGTTTAGCTAAAACAAACATCGTTAATCGGTTATTCAAATAATTCAATCACAAAACAAAGGTACACGCAATTAGGGTCATTCTTGATGACGACCATGTCACGCAAAGTTGCATGCTTAAGATAACGTCTTATGTTATGTGTAAAACTTCCAAATATTTGATTACCAACATGAATAGAAACACAGGACAGTCAGCAACATTTAAGGGAGAAAAAAAAAATCAAAATAGTGTACAAAATTGTGTGCTTTAGATGTTACGAATGTTTCCCACTTTTACTAAGCTAAACAGATAATTGTTTTGTATTTTGTCAAACATTTCTGAACAAATTTTCTTACCCTTATGGGCAAGTTTCTAAATTTATATGGGATCTGGATTATAACTACGTTTAATTTTAGAGTAAATAACCATGTTAAATTAAAGACAAAACATTTATCTTAAATATCCATGGCAAATAAAAGACAAAACCTATCCCTTAAATATCTGAATCAGGTTTGAGATAGTGGTCTGGACAGATTTTCTACCTCCATAACACTCATTCATCGGCTCATTTTAAACTCTCCAATACGAGTCTTTCCGGAAAGCTGCTCTTCAGTTAAGGAATAAGCTTTGTGTCTGCTCAGGTACCGGAAAGAAATGCTGCATAACTCTAGGTGTATTGATATTAATCAAACGTTCAATTTAACATTCACCAACAATGAGCAACTATTTTTCTTATTATAGAGTCAATAGATTTAGCAACTGTCTTTAAATGATGAGATTTTGTTCCCAAGCCACACAGGGAAACTTAAAATTATAAACCTGAAATGTACTTGTGAGAATGTATATGTCCGAATAAACCATGCATGTATTTATATGTACGATAATAGCAAAATTCAAGCATATCATTTGACGAAGTACATCTCCAGATTTCAAGAATAACATTAATTATAATTAAAGTTTACAGAAAAATAAAAACAGTTGGTACATGTCATGATAAAAATTGGGTCAGGCTTCTACCGGCCAGTATCACAATAAAAACATATTTAAACAATTCGCATTTTTAATTTTTTTTTTTTTAAACATGTTCCTTGTATTGATGGTGTTGCATAACTAGACTTTGTCTGATTTTAAAGTCATATATCCTCATTATCAGGCAAACTGATTACCTATCTTTGAATTTGTATGATATATGTGATTGTAATCATGCCCAAATATCCATGTTTATCAGCACATTTTCATGCTGATCGGATACTTCCTTATTTAGTTTTTAACCCCTTACTGTGTGTGAGTGAGACCGTACTCAATTGTGAAATCGGTATGAACGTTTTTGGGGAAAATTCATATTTGGCTAAATACTGTCAAATGAGGCACAAGATAATTTGTTTTGAAAACCGTTTGTTTACATTCAGAAGCACTATATATATATATATATATATATATATATATATATATATATATATATATATATATATATATATATATATATATATATATAGTGAGATTATAATGTAGAGACTAACAGTAATACATATAACTACATATTTTATATATGTAGTTATATATATATATATATATATATATATATATATATATTATATATATATATATATATATATATATATATATATATATATATATATATATATATATATATATATATCCGTATATGATCATATTTTATATATATAGTTATATATATATATTGGCACGTGACTAAGCCATAAGAAGAACCAGATTAATGAAATGAAAAATGACTGGCCTAGTAAAACGTAAACTCGCCTAAAAAAAAACAAATGCCGCCGGTTAGTTCTAATTAATTTTGGCCTGGGATGAGTAGGGATCTAACAGAAACACGTTATTTGCCGTCTCACAGTCATTCTTCGCCGAATTATATTTGTCAATTGGCGTTTTTCAAGTTCTTCTCGTTGTTTTCATTCACCAGATAGAAGGCCCACGCGCCGACTTCAATTGCGGATTTGTCAGACTTTTGTTTGGGAGGTAGGCAATATTGGGTAGAGGGTAAATGATTGGGGAGAGTGATCACGAGGCGGAGACAATGTCACTGGTGATGATAAGGTGAAATATGAACTTAGTATCATATGGGATTGAAACTTGCCTTTGGTTCTTTTGATCTTTTTCTATCGCTGAGTTTATCCATTTGTAAATCCACCGAAGAGACATTGACGCACTGAGCGAGAATAAAACGGCTCGCGCGCGCTCGCAGTTTCACTAAGGTGTCGTATGGACGTCTTGTGGCGCGATACAAGCTTTCGTGTATTAATTCGCCATTAAACATCTACCAACCAAGCAACCAGTTATTTTCTATCGTGAAAGAATGTTTAGCAATGCAAACAGCCAAATTTAACAAACTAAAGCGTTTGCTTGATCATTAACTTTTTTGCCATAAATGTCACTTGCAGTAAATTGCAATGTTTTAATGATGTAACAAATGAACTAATATTCTCTACATAATGTTTGCTATATTAACTTGATCTCGGCTTGATATCATTTGTATGAGTGATATTAAGTCTTCATTAACAACCATTCAAAATGGGACTTTACAAAACCGGTTATTTTCGACTCACACTAAACCAACCGCAAGTTCAATCTCAGGCTGGTAAGTTGCGTGAAGTCCATCCAGGCTGGTAAGTTGCGTGAAGTCCATCCAGGCTGGTAAGTTGCGCGAAGTCCAGGTTGGTAAGTTTCACGAAGTCTAGGCTTAAATGCAAACTAATGTCCCAAATACATAATCAAATATTTGTTATGTATAAGACATCGGTATTCACGTGATTTTCTAGGTGCTGCACGGGGCTGTTCAGTACACTTGGGCATTTCATTAACTTTCATGTTTTAAGTTACTAATGTGCCATAATGAAGATAATATCATGACTTCAAACAAAGAATGCAAACCTTCATGTTTATAGCAATGGCCAAGTACGCATGCCATTGGAAATAGGTTTATGTTGAAGAATTGCTCTATCACTACTGCTGCTGCTACTACTATCAATAATAATAATAAAAGGCTTTTGTTTGTTTGTTTGATTAGGATTTTTAACGTAGCTTTAAAAAATTTTCAGTCATATCGCTACGATGTCTGCTGTGAGGCAGTTTATAGTGATGTCTAGCACTGAGGCATCATGCCGCAGACATGCAGCATGATGTCCCACCAAGTCACATTATCCTGACACCAGGCCGACCAGTCCTAACACTAACCTCTTAATGCTGAGCGTCAAGCGATAAAAGGCTGTTTTTAAACACAAGTAAAGTACACTACCTGATTTATTGCGTTTATGGTTTCCTGTTTTAATATTCAGTTTTGCTGCAAACGTTTATTTAATAGTTATCTAGTAACTCCTTGCATTATGAAACAAGAGGAACACTGTTCGACACACATTCCGCCCCATTATGAAAACAAGAACATTCAGTCCTGCAGTCAACTTAGTAGATACCGTAACAGCATCAACCGTTTTGATTCCTCCGGGTTATAGACAAATTCAAGCAAACGAATGTTAACGTTGTTTCAAACTTCAATGTGTAGTAATCAATCACCTTTTTTCAACAAACTTGTTCTAAATGGACATAACAGTCTGTTTCAAGGTATATGTAAGATACTTTTATTTTAAAGCGACGTTCGGTATTCAAATGTTTCAGTACAAAAGAGCAGAATTGTTTCATCGCTTCTTGCATTGGACCCAACTGTATCGAATCTACGTATAGATACGATATTCATTACACACGGAAATGACGTTCATCCTGCAATGTACGTTGTGGAGAAGGACGAGAGATATCGATCCGTATATGATCTAACCCGGAAAACGCCAATCTCTTGGTCAGTGCTTGTTCTTAAGTGGATCAATATCCGCACGACCAAGTCATTTATTATGTGATGGTTTATTTAGCTCTGGCTAAGCACGATGCTTGCGAAATGGCATATTAGGATATGATAAAGGGCTTTACGGGTTGTCAAAATGACACTGGTGTATTCGAAATAGTACAGTGGTCAAGCCTTATTCGTGTGCTACTGGAGACGGCTGCCTTATTAATTGCTAGAAGTTATTCTGAATTGGGATCAAGCTTGATCCAGTATTCGAGATCAGTGAGGTAATGCTTGACTTGGGATCAAGCTCGACCTAATAATTGAGACCAGTGTGGTAATGATTAACTTAGGATGAAGCTCTCTATTCGACATTTTAACAAGCGTAGTAATGATTGACTTGGGCTCAGGCTGGATTCAATATTAAAGATCAGTGGGGTACTGCCCTTGTCTCTTCCATATATATATATATATATATATATATATATATATATATATATATATATATATATATGACAAAATCGTTATGCATCATGCTCCTTTCAAGGTTCAAAGGTGGTTAAAAGTTGGAGACCGCTAATTGCCTTTTTATGAAGGTTTCCGATAAATCTGTCTTCTAAATTATCATCCATTGTTTTTCTTTTCTACAGGCATTCTCGTATGTCATTTTTATCATTTGTCGGTCAGCTTACAACAGTGTGCATAAGTCTACGGAAATGTATTGTCCAAAACATAACAAAAGAGTTACCTCTTTTGTTACCGTGGGACACATGCATCGTCTCTCTTAGCTACCTTTTTTGTTTCTCTTGGGACACGCATACCTCGTCTTTTAGCTGCATGTTTTGTTTCTGTGGGACACGCATACTTCATCTTTTCCTTGTGTAAGATACTTAATAAAACAATTCATTCCAAATGTTTTATCCCAACCACAATAATTCGAAGATTATGCTTTTAATTATAGTTATACATATGTGTTTTTATGTTACAAGACAACAATACAATTTCGAAATTTGTAAGTACGAATCATATATGTATGCTGTAAAATGTAGGAAAGATCACATTATTTCAATATCGGTAACATACAGGGGATCCTTGTGCGGCTTGTCAGTGATTTTATGGTACACTTACAGTAGGAAATGTTCTCATCCATGTCGTCGTAAAGTCAAATCAATATCGTTCATTTTACGAACTAATCCATGCCGTAGTAAAGTCTTGTTAATATCGTCCATTTTACGAACTCATCTATGTCGTCCTAAAGTCTTGTTAATATCGTCCATCTTACGAACTCATCCATGTCGTCGTAAAGTCTTGTCAATATTGTCCATTTTACGAAATTATCCATGCCGTCGCAAAGTCTCATCAATATCGTACATTTTGATGTTCGCTCATAAAATGTGATTCTTTTCAATGGACGTCCATATTTGCATTGATTTTTCATTGCAAGTCTTCAAATGGTGTCTGCTGTGTTTTAAATGAAAGTGGTACAGATCTTACATACAGTATGGCTGTCACAGCGGCTCATTTTAAAATCTTATAGCGCCAGAATATCAGATGGTTTCAAAACTTCGCATTTAGAAAAAGGAATCATGTTATCTTTGATTCCTACAAATTTTTTTTCGGATAGCAAAGCGTTCGTTCCATCAAGGGACTCTTATATACAATGAACTGCGCTATATTTGATACAGATGATGTATACCTTAATTGCGAATGCAACCACTTTCATGGTTTTTGACTCATGCATACAGCTTATTACAAAAAAAGTGTAACCATTTTTGTAAGCCGTGAAAGGTCGCACGTGAGATTGGTGTATCAGAAAACTTCCTTATCTATTAATGCATGTTTCAGCAGTAATTTACTTTCTTGAACACGATCCAGTTCAAATGTATATTCAACGTTTGGTGAGAGAGAGAGAGAGAGAGAGAGAGAGAGAGAGAGAGAGAGAGAGAGAGAGAGAGAGAGAGAGAGAGAGAGAGAGAGAGAGACAGACAGACAGACAGACAGAGACAGACAGACAGACAGAGACAGAGACAGAGAGACAGAGAGAGACAGAGACAGAGGGACAGAGACAGAGACAGAGACAGAGAATCATATATGATGCTTAAATATTTATATAATGGTTAAATCTTTTACAACACGTGTTCTTACACCTCTGCCGATTTTCATATTAAAAATTGTTCTCGTGTTCATGGCTAAAGGACATTGAGTTCAACTCTTCTTTCGCAAGAGATTTAAGCTCTAACATATAGTAAATTCGGGACCCAGTTATTCTTTCATTATCCATGATCAATATTCGATATTAGATATATTACTTAATCTTCTTCTCCAATCTCAGTTATCCTCCCCTGCTTTGAAACTCTAATTCAGCAAAATCATCGGTTTCGTAACTGAGCGGTGCATCATTTGGGATGTGCACTAATGCATACTTTCGCATCATACGTCATCAATATGTATCAACTGAGGGAAAACCAATTAAGGGATATAATCTGCGTAATAACGTGGCGATGTGTCACTGGTCATATTCAATGGGCATCACTTTATCACACATTCCAGGAAGCGGCTGGTCGATAAGGGTTTGAAGGAAGCAATGTTCACTTGTACAGGAAACCAATATGGACTGACTCGAGTTTGTTTACAAACCCAATACGACAGCAACATTTATAGACGAAAGACTGAAGCAATGATATTTTGTTAAGGCAGAACTGTATTTTTAAATCAAGAGTTAATAGCTTGAAATTTCAGTTTCGATACACCATGAAAATAATTTTACATTTCATTAATTTGATACAATGTTATATTTAGTTAATGTTATAATGAATATTAATAAGCACTCTAATGACGTCACTTTGAATAGTAATAAAGGTCCTGTTGAATATTAATAATCACTGTAATGACACTGTAATGACATCATGTTGAATATTAATAATCACTGTAATGACATCATGTTGAATATTAATAAGCACTGTAATGACGTCATGTTGAATATTAATAATCACTTTAATGACATCATGTAGAATATTAATAATCACTGTAATGACGTCATGTTGAATATTAATAAGCACTGTAATGACGTCATGTTGAATATTAATAATCACTTTAATGACGTCATGTTGAATATTAATAATCACTGTAATGACGTCATGTTGAATGTTAATAAGCACTGTAATGACGTCATATTGAATGTTAATAAGCATTGTAATGAGATCATGTTGAATAATGACAAGCACTGTAATGAGGTCATATTGAATAATGATAAGCACTGTAATGAGGTCATGTTGAATATTGATAAGCACTGTAATGAGGTCATGTTGAATATTGATAAGCACTGTAATGAGGTCATGCTGAATAATGATAAGCACTGTAATGAGGTCATGTTGAATATTGATAAGCACTGTAATGAGGTCATGTTGAATAATGATAATCATTGTAATGAGGTCGTGTTGAATATAAACAATCAATGTACTTGAGGTGATGCTGAATATACATAATCATGATGTTATGTTGAATATAAATAATCACTGTACATGAGGTCCTGCTGAATGTAAATGATAAGTGTACATGAGGCGATACAGAAGATAAATAACCAGTGTACATTAGGAGAAATTTAATGTATTTAAACATTGTACATGAGGTGATGTTGACTATAATAAGCAGTGTACATGAGGTGATGCTGGATATAAATAAGCAGTATACAGGAGGTGATATGTGATATCAGTAAGCAGCGTACATGACGTGTTCTTGAATATAAATAAGCAGTGTACATGACGTGTTCTTGAAAATAAATAAACAGTGTACATGAGTTATATCGAATATTTAAAAAACAAAACACAGTGTACATGAGTGATAATGAATGAAAATAAGTAGAGTACATGAGGTGGTTGTGAATATCATTAAGTAGTGTAGATAAAGTGGTGTTAGTCAGCTTGGGAAATGCGAATACATTGTTTAAAGACCTTATACACTACCATACCACCTGAAAAATATATATGTATGAAATCATCGAAAGCTTCTCTCGTTAAATATAAAATTTTGACATATATTATATAAGCAAATTTGTCACATATATGTTATAAATATGGTTTTCTAAAAAAAAAAGAACGAGATTTGAAAACTGTCGATTTTAAGTGATTGTCAAAGCTGGCTCAATATTTTTTGCAAGCTGACACAATGGTGTCGGTAAACCAATGATGCGCACTCGAAAATCTATAGTGGTTTTCATCTGCTGTAAACAAAAATCAATTGATGCTACTATATGCGTTCTATATATGAGCCCTGATTTTTCAGAAATTGCAAATAGAATGGATAAGTACCCGTATTCTTTAAATTCGTAGCCATTTACATAATATGGGACGATATAACTTATCTCATTATCTCATTCCTTGTAACCAATGGGAGCCTTAATCTCATTACCTTTCAACCAATGGAAGACTGAAGCCTCATGTCATGTAGTGCGTTGCACAAGTGTTACGACTCAATGGTCATTAACTAAGTATTACAACACTATGGTCATATGCAATGTAACAAAAAGAAGCAAAACCAACAAGTTTTGTATAAATCAAAATATAATTTAATTATCAAAGTTTTAATGAAACTATGAGAGGAACTTGAAATGAATCCAAACAATCCTGTAAATGTTACAAGTCCAAGAGAAAAGTTCCATATAAATTTCAGAACCGGAAATGTATTAGTAACTGTCAACACATAAGCAAGCATTTGCTTCTAAATCCTATGTAATTTTACTTTCTTAACATCTTAAAAAATGACCCCGTACACGTTACAAAATCAAGCTTCAGATAAAGTCACTATAATTTACAGCCATTAATAAACATTAAAAACATTAAACAAATTCATGTAAAGGAAATTATTTGTTCCCACACATGTAACTAAAGTAGTAATTATAATAACTAAAAAGCTATCGACTTAGTTTTGCTCAAATATGAAATTCGTGATTTATCTTAGTTTCCTATAAATTAAAGATCCATTAAGTTTCATTATTTAAATGGTACACCAAAATCGAACCCGCGACACCCGCATCCGAGGAGGATGCTCCAAATATTTAATATCAAATTTTCTCTCAGCGTTAAGTTATTAATTTCAATTGCACTAAATTAAACAATAGTTTATCTAAAACTAACAATGCAAAGTTTGAAAATATGTTTGAAATTCAAACTTATAAATGTATCATTTGAGAAAAGTGGCGTTTTATTATAATTGATACACAATGTAACATTAGAGAAAAGCGTGTTGTATCTAAATTGATACACATTTTAGCATTATAGAAATGTGTGCTTGTTTTGTCTTAATTGATACACTTCAGCATTCGATAAAATTATACTTGTTTGATAATCTTTATTGATACACGTTTTGATGAGTACATAACATACTCTCTCTCTCTCTCTCTCTCTCTCTCTCTCTCTCTCTCTCTCTCTCTCTCTCTCTCTCTCAATGCGCATGTCAGTGTGAAAGATATTATGCAAATTATCATTCTGGTTTTGCCTTTAAGAGAAATATTATACTGAAATAGGACTAATTAATTTCAAGGTAGGCTAACGTTTAGGAAAGAAGAATTTGTATGTATAACCATTAATAATGAGATATTCGGCATTTCTCAGTGCTGTTGGTGTTTATCTGTGATGCATGCTCATCATTAAGTTTAACTAGCACGTGGATCTATAAAAGAAGCGGAAGTTCATGGCCGTCAACATTCTTTAAAGAGCAGCAAGGCACGTAACAGGCTGCCGCTAGCAAAAGTTTCATCTCACCTGACTTATAATACCACTGTCAAACGTGTCTTTAAACTGCTATCGATTCAGCTAAATTCGAGTCAGTTAAACTGGATAACAGAACACAGTCATAAAGCAATTACATACACTATCCACCAAGCTGTAACTTAAACAAAATATCCAAAGCTCTATAATCGTCCTTCTGAAAATGCCATAGTTCAACTGAAGTTGCAGAATGGCGCTGTTTGAAAGTGTCATTTCTTTGATGGACTTATATGACATGATGACTAATACAATATGACAGAAGCTAAAAGTGCATAAGCTAATTACAAAATATTGCATAAGGTATTATCTATCCTATACTCGTATTGCATCAGCCATATACCGAATTTACTTAAGAATTATATGAACTTTCGGTGTCATTATTGATAGTAACGAACTTAAGCCTGTAAGCATGATGCCGTTAGAGTTTTAGAAGCACCATTAAACTTTTGGTGCAATGATTAGTCTCTATAATTCAAAGTTACACTGAACATGGGTTTACTAATGATACGGGATTAAAAGTAAGTACATTAACAATATGAGATTAATAATGGTATCGTGAATATGGGAATAATAACTTTGTAAAAAAAATGAGATACATAGTACCTTACATCTGACAATAAAATCGCTTGGAAAACTGTAATGTAATTTTTTTTAATACATACATTTCAAAATAGGAGTTGGCGAAAACCACAAATGTTTATAATTCTGCAGCGTGCAGAGAAAGAAAAAAAAAAACATTCGTAGGTGTTCTCACTCTGCCGGTCACGGAGAGTTCAGATCAAGTGGTTAAAAAGACACGAGAATATTCTTTTGTACTGGGTTTTTATTTTATTTTAATAATTCCTGACCTAATCTTTGAACTGAGATTGGTAATTATTCATGAGCTAATCATGGAATGGAGGCTGGTAATTGCACAATTCGGTATTTCTTACACTGATGATATGCTGCACTAATTGCACTGTATTTAATGCCCCTATCACTCGGCTCAATTCCATGTTTGAGCACGGTTGTTAAAGCTATAGATGGTAACAATCTTTTTGAAAAAGTGCACTTGATAATAAAATCCCAAATGGACCCTGTATAACTACTTCTCAAATCTAATTATAGATGTCAGTGAGAGATTTGACATGCACACGGTTCCCATTGATGTTAGTCGCAAAGAATTTATTCCTGGTAAAATAAACAGACACGAATAATACCTAAACCAGACCAGGAGTCACTCAACTGAGATCAAGGAATCATTCAAACAAGCGTTCCAGTCACTCAACAAGTTAAGGTCATGACCCTGGATGGTTAGAAGTGGTCAGTTAAAGGTCATCCTGCATATTTCGTACGTGTGTTTTCTCAATTTTCAGCTCTATCCCCAACAAGCCTGCTTGATATTTTCCAGCAGTATTTGGATTGATAGTTTGATAGCTTCATGTCTCAGTAATGGACGAGAGATTCGAATCGTACAAAAGATTTATTTCGTAGATAAAATGTACCGCGGGTTTGAAGACTTAACGGCAAACCGTTACCAACCAGTCAAATGTCAACGTAATAAAGATCATGTTTTCTCAGAAAGAAAATATGCATTATGTGATAATTATTTTAAAGGTTCCATTTCTTCTGGAAAGTTCTAAAGGCTATGTAGCCGTATCGTCACTGTACAGTCGAAACATTTCGCATATGCATCCGAGGTTTCGTAACTCGTGATTGAAATTTTGGTCACTTTGCGAGTAAAATATTTTGTTTTATGTATCCCTGATATATGTGCTGTATGTGTTGTTATGTGCTCTTGATCCATCCAGGAAGAGAAGGGCATTATTCATCACCAACAACATTTGTAACGGGTTTTATTACGCGTGACGTAAGTGTGTGTTGCAGAGTTCACGGCTTATATTTTGATGTCGTATTAATAATAATAATAATAATAATAATAATAATAATAATAATAATGATAATGATAATGATAATAACAATAAGGACTTTGTATAGCGCCTAATCTTTAGAAGTTGTAAGCGCTTTACAACATCTATAATGAGATGAATACAAAAAAAAAACATTTAAAAAAACATTTAAAAAAAACCTTTGAAACGGGAAGAAGAAAAAATTGCTGAAAATATTTAAGGTAGGAAACATTTTTAGGTCTTTAAGTTTGTTCTTGTAGTCGAGAAAGGTGAGTTTAAAGAGCACTCTTGAAAGGGACCACTGTTACCAAACATACGAAATATTAACCATTACTTCCGGCTTTTTAAACTGCTCCAAAATGGACTGCCGTCGAACAATTTCTTTGACAATAATGACGAGAATTTGAAAACAAAATTTGGATACTGATATTAGTATTTTTTTTATTTAAAAGAATGCAATATAAAATAATACTTGTCTTGAAAATTAGTTTAAGTTTCTTCCAGGTTTAAAGTTAAAATGTTGTGGCGAATTTGAATCTGGATGCAGTGCCGGAGTACCCATTTCGTACACTAAGCACGCGCTTATGTCACGAACCCATCAGGGCACGGGGAAAAAATCAAATTACTGGTGGATGATAAAATTGAATGAATCATATAAGACCATTTCGATATGCTTGTAACAGTATTTTGATTCTGAATGATGGCAACAGCGGTATTTTCCCATCGTTTTAGCGTTTAAAATTGTTGTTTTAGTTTCACATTTTGTAGGGGAGGGGTGTACCAAATTAATTTCATTTCTTAGGACCCTGAATGGTTTTAATCCCGCCCTGTCCGGGTTCGTACAGCTCTGGAAGCTGTGTTCGGTATTATAAACTCATTTCGGTCTACCTGCTATACTTATCAAGTTGTTTGTTGTTTAAAGAAAGGTACCCCCCCCCCCCCAATTCCTGTAGAACTGTTTATCTCAAATGTAAACACCGGATTACACAAATTTTCCATTATCCTTGGTCAACAATGATAGTTTGTTTTCCTGTATGATAATGCACTGCGGCTAGGAACATCGTTATTTATTCTCTGAAACTAACACGAAAAGTAACTAATGACATTATAGCACACACGTCAACCACTGTCAAATTTTAATTGTTTCTAAAGGTGTGCTCATGCAAATGCTAAGATAAAGGACTACACAAATACACACAGATATGCAGTGCATCATTCTCTATAATGAGAATGTTATTGTATATTTCCAGACATAGAATATACGATAAATTAAACAGGGGAGTGGTGCCCAACAAAGGGCATTATGATTACATATCCTGGGAGTAGTGCTCAACAAAGGGCATTAGGATTACATATCCTGCAAGTAGCACGCAAGCCATGGCATTAGGATTACATATCCTGGGAGCAGTGCTCAACAAGGGCATTATGATTACATATCCTGTGAGTAATACTCAACAAAGGGCATTATGATCACGTAGCCTTTCGAGACAGCATTGCCAGTTTCCATACGAGTCTGCTACATAAGCACTGGACTAAAGCTTTGAAAATGGCCGTTGTGAAGCCGAAACATAGTATACACTCACGGAATGTCGCGTATTCAGTAGTCTACTTTTAGTTCTAATTGATTGCTGCCGCTTTCGCCGACTCGGAATATTTTAGTATCAACCCATATCATCAATAAAAACTGAAGGTAGCCTATTCACGCAGGAAGTTTACATAGCGGCAGTGTGCATGCACTCAAAATTGTATTTAAGCACAAGAAACAAAGCAAATGAAAAATCTTCGAACGCAAATGGACATTAAATGACCAATAAGTCATACGAATAAAGTTTGAAATGTTTCCATTAAGTTGATATAGACTATTAGTGGCCGAGTCCATTTTCAAGATAAATAGCACAGTATTGACTACTAGTCAGTCAGAGTATTATTATTGATTTTAATTTTTTTACTGACAAGACTGGATGCCTTTATTTTAAAACAGTTCAAATAGTGGGAAATATGTATTACTGGCAAAATCATACATACCTGCAATTACTACTTTTAAGTTCTGTACTCTTTGTTCAGATAAATGTTTTTCTAAGCTGCAGTCTGAGTGAGAATTATAAGAGTGATGACTGGATTATGTGGATCATCGATATAAATGTTATTTATACGGTATGCATAAATATTGTATGTACAGTGTGGATATATTTTACATATGGTATGGATATTTTATATACAGTATGAATATATATTTTATATATAGTATGTATAAATATTGTATGTACAGTATGGATATATTTTATATATGGCATGGATATTTTATATACAGTATGCTGAAATTAATTTTTTATATACAGTATGGATATATACAGTATGCTTAAATATTTTATGTACAGTATGAATAATCATTTTTATATTCATGTGTGGTTAGGGTTGTACAGTATGGATAAATAATTAATTTCACTAAAGTGCAAGGTTATATGGAATCGACAACTATTCTTTTTTGGTCTGTAAAGTAGGGTTGTACGCAATCGACATATTTTGATTTGCCTCTGTGTTTAGGGTTATAGGTATGGAAAAATGTTCAGTTATTTGTACAGTAAGGGTTATACGGTATGGAAAAATGTTCAGTTATTTGTACGGTTAGGGTTATACAGTATAGATAAATATTTTCATTTATCTGAAGCGTTGGCGTTATACTGAATATATATGTATTTTCATAGCCTACAGGGTTGGCATTCTGTGGAATGGACATAATTGTTTTTGTCTGACCGGTTTGTGTATACGGAATAGGTAAATATTTTAAATTGTCTGTATTAATGAGTAAGGAAGAAGTTATAGAAAAAGTTTACAACTAACACAAGAGCTTTGATCATAAATTTACAACAAAAAAAATATTTTATGATAAGTAGATATATTTGCCATTACATATGTCTTCCACTATTCACAATACGGTACACTATTAACATGTTAGCTCTTGAAGTGCCGGGTAGGTTCATTGTGGTCAATTGTGTCGCAGAAGGACTTAATTTTGATTAATTGTCCGATGTTTTATAAATAGTTCAATGGCGTTGTGCTCCTCGATTTAAAATCTGATCACTGATTTTACATGTCACGACACATACACAGGAAAAATAGCTATCTTGTTCTTTAGAATAATGATTGAGTCGTTGTAGCGGAACCTAACTTTCTTAATGCGCAAAGCGTCGAATTGGACTTTATTATGCTACGTTTCTATCGAAACTGAGGTGTAATTTTTCAGTGACCAACACTCTTAACATATTCGGAAAGATCGTGTTCCAGGTAAAGGTCATGTAGGCGAAGGCTCGGTGCAATTTTAGAACAATAATACATTTTGCATAAACGAGCGCGGACAAGTCTGTGTCATCTCTGACACCATTTTCTACTCAAGGGCATGTCGATTACCGCATCTGTCAGTTCTCTCTCTCTCTCTCTCTCTCTCTCTCTCTCTCTCTCTCTCTCTCTCTCTGGAAGTCAGTTGCGGATGAGAAACTGAAATTATCCATAATTTGGAAAAGGTACAAAGTATTAGAGATTACTGTGATACATTTTGAATAGTATGTCTACATACAAGTGACTGAATATTATGTCTACACACATAGGCATGAAAGTATGTCAACACACAAATGGCTGAATAGCACGTTTACACACAAATGGCTGGATAGTATGTCTATTCACAAATGGCTGAATGGCATGTTTACACACAAATGGTTGAATAGCATATTTACACACAAATGGCTGAATAGTATGTCTACATATAAATGGCTGAGTAGTATGTATACACACGAATGGCTAAATAGTATGTCTAAATATAAATGGCTGAATAGTATGTATACACACGAATGGCTAAATAGTATTACTCAGCACATAGGACTGAAAAGTATGTCTGCACACAAACGGCTGAATAGTATTATACACACAAATGGCTGAAAATCATTATTCACACATATGGCTGAACAATATATCTACACAGGAATGGCTGAATAGTATGTATGCAAATAAATGGACGAATAGAATGTCTACACTCAAATGACTGAATAGCATTCTTCACACAAACAAAATAATATTATTATACACACAAACGAATGAATAGCATGTATACACACAAGCGCTTGACTAGTAGTTTGTGCACAACGTGCAGAATAATATGTCAACACACAAATGGCTGAATATTATGTCTAGACACAAAATACTGAATAGTATTCTACACGCAAATTGCTGAACAGCAGTCAACACGCAAACGGCCGAATAGCATGTACACATACACATGTCTGAATAGTATGTGTAAACACAAATGACTGAATACTATTTTACATGCAAACGGATGAATAGTATGTATACACACAAATGGCTGATTAAGATGTCTACACACAAATGGCTGATTAAGATCGATCTCTCAACACAAATGGCTGAATAGAATTATGCACAAATGACGCTTCATATTGGAATAATACAAACTAAAAAAAATGAGGAACATTTGGAAAAGTTGTATAATCATATTGTATATATGAAATTCATTTTATTATTATTATTATTATTATTATTATTATTATTATTATTATTATATTTATTTCTCTCTTTCTTTCGTTTTACTTCTTTCTTTTTTCTTTCTTTCTTTCCTTCAGTTTTTTTCTTTCTTTCTTTCTTTCTTTCTTTTTTCTTTCTTTCTTTCTTTCTTTCTTTCTTTCTTTCTTTCTTTCTTTCTTTCTTTCTTTCTTTCTTTCTTTCTTTCTTTGAAACGTTCACCAGTGGTTAACCTGGACATTGTTTAAACAATACATATTGAAAAAATTAATAAAAAATATTGAAAATTCGGGAAAAATCATATTCCGTAATTAAAAAAAAATATGTGACCATTTTTTTCCCTTCAGTTATTAAAATAGGCAAATTTTTAACTTTTAGCTGTTTAGTTTCACAAAGTGATTGCTTGCAGTATGCAATCTTTGTTTCTTTTCCTGAGCTGGAATACCTGGATATCGTTATCACGTTTCTCACTGGTTTCCACGATATGCACACGATAAAAATTATGTTCATGACATATTCCTTTGAAACCACATTTTTCCATCAATGTCATAATAAGAATATGACTTTTTTCCCCTGGGGATGCCCTAATCATACTGGCTGACCGCTGTTTGACCTGTGTACAACAGATGCTGAACAAGATAGGACTGGTTAAACAGAAACACGGCTAGCTGGCTTTAGTCTGACGGCATTAGAAATGACTTTCAAGATTTATAGGACTTACATGAATGACCTATTTATAAACAGTCTGCACAAACATAACCTTGAAATGCATGTTGAGCAATTACTGCCAGGTCTTTAAGTAAGCAACGAGCATAGATTTAAGAAATTCTTTTTCGTTTAATATTCAATAACGTTGTATGTATATAATAAATGAGCCACAGTGATAGAAAGTTACACTTTCAGAATAGCAATCTTTCCCAATTATAATATGCAGTTTATTTCCAGCGAATATCGCAAAAACTATAAAAGAAAATTAGAATAGTTCGAACATATAATTCAATAATTCTATAAAATAAACTGACTCCATCTGATGACATCATTTGCTACGATTGTCTGAAGGAATGTTTTTTTTTCTTCGTATCGGGGATCCATAATCAAACTCCAAATCCGAGTGTTTACTTTGGGATTCCTGAAAGCCCTATTTAAATACTTTATTCCGGTATTCACTTCTGACCACTTTACAAAATCTCCTTTTAATTTATTTTTACAACAATAGTTTTCAGAAAACTCGTGTAGTAAACACAAAACATATAAACTTATAAATATTAACAATATATATATATATATATATATATATATATATATATATATATATATATATATATATATATATATATATATATATATATATACTCTCTCTCTCACACACACACACACACACAGACACACACACACACACACAGACAGACAGACAGACACACACACACAAAAGCTACTTATCTATATATATATTACTACATAATTATTATTAACTTTTAGCTGGAAAATGTTTGGATTTAATTTATTTCATTTACGTTCTTTATTTCTTTCAAATCGCCAACTGTCCTTTCCATCGCCTCTATATATATTAGTGATATGTATTAGTGAGTTATCAGATACACCGATAGTCCAGCCGATGGCAGTGATAACACTGACCTTCCCATTAACCAGCTCTACATATTAAACATGATTTGCCATTACTGTCATCACAGTCCAGCAATAGCCATTTTTCATCTTTGAATTATGATAAGCAAATGTTTATTGCACCATGTGGAGTCTATCACGAACTACGCATTTTTCGTATCATAAGTATTTTGCAAGATTTTTATGTTCTAGCTTCGGGCTGTATTGTCCACGTCAGCGGTCAGTTAGGCGATGTAGAGCCGCACAAACATCTGAACTAATAAAGGGGAAAAGGGCAATTTGGTATCAAGGCGAATGGACAGTCATATATAACTTACTGTCCACTTTAAGTAACCTTAAGATGTACTTGTTGTGTGAGCTGAAACGTTTCTATCTTGTAAGTAAAGGTCAGCTTTTGTACTTGTTTATCTACTACTACTACTACTACTACTACTACTACTACTACTACTACTACTACTAATAAAAATAACAGTACCACCACCACCAATAATAATAATAATAATAATAATAATAATAATAATAATAATAATAATAATAAAATAATTTTAATTTTAATTTTAATTTTAATATCAAACACAAGAAGACAGAAAACAAAAATTACATACAAATATTGATGACAAATGTCTGATAGATAGAGTTCCAAAAGAAACGATTTTGTCAAATCCTGAAAATTGTTTTAAATTGTATGCATTTCATTTGAATTATAATTTAGCTTTTTCGTAATAGTTTCAGACATTTATAATGTCTTTTAAAAATATTAGACATGTATAATGACTAAATAAGTAGTCAGACATTGAGTAAGACACCAGAATGTGTGATACATTGATTTGGACCACACACGAATGTTACACAGTGATTTTGGACATCACCAAATGCTACACATTGATGTTGACTATCACCAAATGTCATACACGGACTACCACTCCAAGAAATAAACATTGATTACTACTTCACCAAGAGTCAAACGTTGATAACGTATCCACCAAATGCAAAACATTGATTACGAGTCCACCAAATACAAAACATTGATCAAGATTCGACCAAAAAAGAGACGTTGAGTATGACTCAACCAGGTGTGAGACATGTAATCCACCAAATGCAAAACATTGATTACGAGTAAACCTAATGCAAAACATTGATTAAGACTCCACTAATACAGAGACGTTGAGTTTGACTCAACCAAGTGTGAGACATGTACTCCACCAAATGCAAAACATTGATTACGAGTCCACCAAAATGCAAAAACATTGATTAAGACTCCACCAATAAAGAGACGTCGAGTATGACTCAACCAAGTGTGAGGCATGGATTGTGACTCCATCAATAGTTAGAATTGATTGTGACGAAACCAAATGCAAGACATTAATCATGATTCCACTAATAGTAAGATATTGATTACGAATCCACAAAAATGTAAGACATTGATCATGGCTCTACCAATAGTCAGACATTGATTGTGACTCCACCAAGTGAAATACATAGATCATGACTCCATCAAGATTCATAAATTGATTATGATTCAACTAAGTGGGAGATATTGACTATGTCTCTAAGAAGCGTCACACATTGATTACGACTATATCATGTGTCAGGCATCGATTATGTCTCGTACAAAGTGCAGAACAGTGATTATATCTCAACAACGTATCAGGCATTGATTATGAATCCAGTAAGTGTCACAGTGATCATGAATCCAGTATGTGTCAGACATTGATTATGAATCCAGTATGTGTCAGACAATAATTATGAATCCAGAAAGTGTCAGACATCGATTTTGAATCCAGTATGTATCAGACAATGATCATGAATCCAGTATGTGTCAGACAATAATTATGAATCCAGTATGTGTCAGACAATGATTATGAATCCAGTATGTGTCAGACATTGATTATAAATCCAGTATGTGTCAGACATCGATCATGAATCCATTATGTGTCAGATATCGATTATGAATCCAGTATGTGTCAAATATCGATTATGAATCCAGTATGTATCAGACATTGATTATGAATCCAGTATGTGTCAGACATTGATTATGAATCCAGTATGTGTCAGACATTGATTATGAATCCAGTATGTGTCAGACATTGATTATGAATCCAGTATGTGTCAGACAATAATTATGAATCCAGTATGTGTCAGACATTGATTCTAAATCCAGTATGTGTCAGACATTGAGTTTTACTCGACTAAATGTCAGATATTGATTAGGTCTCGATTAAGAGTCAAACACTGACCTTGGCTCTCCAAGTTTCATACTCTGATTTTGACCCTAGCAAGTTTCAAACCATTTAGTATGACTCCACCAAGTATCAGATATTTAGTACGACAGCAGCAAGTATCAGATATTTAGTATGACTGAAACAAGTGTCAGCCATTTAGTATGACTCCGCCAAGTATCGGATATTTAGTATGACTCCAGCAAGTGTCAGATATTTAGTATGATTCCAGCAAGTGTCAGCCATTTAGTATGACTCCACCAAATGTCAGATATTTAGTATGATTTCAGCAGGTGTCAGCCATTTAGTATGATTCCAGCAAGTGTTAGGCATTTAGTATGATTCCAGCAAGTGTCAGATATTTAGTATGATTCCAGCAAGTGTCAGATATTTAGTATGATTCCAGCAAGTGTCAGCCATTTAGTATGACTTTAGCAAGTGTCAGATATGTAGTATGATTCCAGCAAGTGTCAGATATTTAGTATGACTCCACCAAGTGTCTGATATTTAGTATGACTCCAGCAAGTGTCAGATATTTAGTATGACTCCAGCAAGTGTCAGATATTTAGTATGATTCCAGCAAGTGTCAGCCATTTAGTATGATTCCAGCAAGTGTCAGCCATTTAGTATGACTCTAGCAAGTGTCAGATATTTAGTATGACTACAGCAAGTGTCAGATATTTAGCATGACTCCAGCAAGTGTAAGATATTTAGCATGGCTCCACCAAGTGTCAGATATTTAGTATGATTCCACCAAGTGTCAGATATTTAGCATGACTCCACCAAGTGTCAGATATTTAGTATGACTCCAGCAAGTGTCAGATATTTAGTATGATTCCAGCAAGTGTCAGCCATTTAGTATGACTTTAGCAAGTGTCAGATATGTAGTATGATTCCAGCAAGTGTCAGATATTTAGTATGACTCCACCAAGTGTCTGATATTTAGTATGACTCCAGCAAGTGTCAGATATTTAGTATGACTCCAGCAAGTGTCAGATATTTAGTATGATTCCAGCAAGTGTCAGCCATTTAGTATGATTCCAGCAAGTGTCAGCCATTTAGTATGACTCTAGCAAGTGTCAGATATTTAGTATGACTACAGCAAGTGTCAGATATTTAGCATGACTCCAGCAAGTGTCAGATATTTAGCATGGCTCCACCAAGTGTCAGATATTTAGTATGACTCCACCAAGTGTCAGATATTTAGCATGATTCCACCAAGTGTCAGATATTTAGTATGACTCCACCAAGTGTCAGATATTTAGTATGATTCCACCAAGTGTCAGATATTTAGTATGACTCCACCAAGTGTCAGATATTTAGTATGACTGCAGGAAAAGTCAACCATTTAGTATGACTCTACCAAATGTCAGACATTATGTGTCTTATATAGCTTTGGACGCCAATAAGTGTCAGATATTGATTATGAGTCTCTGTGCAAATAATAGTTTTAATTTAATATCAAAATACATGTTTAAATAATAGTTTTATATCTATGAAAGACAGTGACTGTCCTCGTGCGTTTATAAGGATCATAGCACATTATGCGTTTATAAGGATTTTACCATCAAGTAGTTATAACAATAACAATCATGTGTTTATAATGTGTTTTGCGAATTTTGGATATTTAGTGTAGTTTTAGCACTTTAAGTCGTATCGCTACAATGTCTGTAGTATGACAGCCTATAGTAATGCCTATGGCTGAGACATCGTGTCGCACACATGTAGCATTATATCTAATTTTGTCACATTATCCTGACACCAGGCCGATCAGTCCCAACACTGCCCTCTTAACGATGAGCGTCAAATGAGGATGCTTTTAGTATCATTAAGAGTAATTTGCAAAATCCAGTATGTGTAAGACATCGATTATAAATCCAGTATGTGTCAGACATCGATTATAAATCCAGTATGTGTCAGACATCGATTATAAATCCAGTATGTGTCAGACATCGATCATGAATCCAGTATGTGTCAGACATCGATTATGAATCCATTATGTGTCAGACATCGATTATAAATCCAGTATGTGTCAGACATCGATTATAAATCCAGTATGTGTCAGACATCGATTATAAATCCAGTATGTGTCAGACATCGATTATAAATCCAGTATGTGTCAGACATCGATCATGAATCCAGTATGTGTCAGACATCGATCATGAATCCAGTATGTGTCAGACATCGATTATGAATCCAGTATGTGTCAAACATCGATTATGAATCCAGTATGTGTCAGACATTGATTATGAATTCAGTATGTGTCAGACATTGATTATGAATCCAGTATGTGTCAAATATCGATTATGAATCCAGTATATGTCAGACATTGATTATGAATTCAGTATGTGTCAGACATCGATTATGAATCCAGTATGTGTCAAACATCGATTATGAATCCAGTATGTGTCAGACATTGATTATGAATTCAGTATGTGTCAGACATTGATTATGAATCCAGTATGTGTCAGACATTGATTATGAATCCAGTAAGTGTCAGACATTGATTATGAATCCAGTATGTGTAAAATATGCTGTTATATAGAATATTTTGTAAAATATGATGTTATATAGAGTCTTTTGTAAAATATGCTATTTATATAGAGTATTGAGTAAAATATGCTATTTATATAGAGTATTTAGTAAAATATGCTATTTATATAGAGTATTTTGCAATACATGCTGTTTATATAGAGTGTTTTGTAAAATATGCTGTTATATAGAGTATTTTCTTTAAAACATATGTTTTTCTGTCTGGTGTAGGTATGTTCTGAAATATGCTATTTATATAGAGTATTTGTAAAAATATGCTATTTATATAGAGTATTGAGTAAAATATGCTATTTATATAGAGTATTGAGTAAATATGCTATTTATATAGAGTATTGAGTAAAATATGCTATTTATATAGAGTATTGAGTAAAATATGCTATTTATATAGAGTATTGAGTAAAATATGCTATTTATATAGTGAATTAGTAAAATATGTTATTTATTAGTGCATGTGTGAAATATGCTATTTATATAGTGTATGTGTGAAATATGCTATTTATATAGAGTATTTAGTAAAATATGCTATTTATATAGAGTATTGAGTAAAATATGCTATTTATATAGTGAATTAGTAAAATATGTTATTTATTAGTGCATGTGTGAAATATCCTATTTATATAGTGTATGTGTGAAATATGCTATTTATATAGTGTATTTAGTAAAATATGCTATTTATATAGTGTATGTGTGAAATATGCTATTTATATAGTGTATGTGTGAAATATGCTATTTATATAGAGTATTTGTAAAATATGCTATTTATATAGAGTATTTAGTAAAATATGCTATTTATATAGAGTATTGAGTAAAATATGCTATTTATATAGTGAATTAGTAAAATATGTTATTTATTAGTGCATGTGTGAAATATGCTATTTATATAGTGTATGTGTGAAATATGCTATTTATATAGTGAATTAGTAAAATATGTTATTTATATAGTGAATTAGTAAAATATGTTATTTATTAGTGCATGTGTGAAATATGCTATTTATATAGTGTATGTGTGAAATATGCTATTTATATAGTGTATGTGTGAAATATGCTATTTATATAGAGTATTTAGTAAAATATGCTATTTATATAGAGTATTGAGTAAAATATGCTATTTATATAGTGAATTAGTAAAATATGTTATTTATTAGTGCATGTGTGAAATATGCTATTTATATAGTGCATGTGTGAAATATGCTATTTATATAGAGTATTTAGTAAAATATGGTATTTATATAGAGTATTGAGTAAAATATGCTATTTATATAGTGAATTAGTAAAATATGTTATTTATTAGTGCATGTGTGAAATATGCTATTTATATAGTGTATGTGTGAAATATGCTATTTATATAGTGTATTTAGTAAAATATGCTATTTATATAGTGTATGTGTGAAATATGCTATTTATATAGTGTATGTGTGAAATATGCTATTTATATAGTGTATTTAGTAAAATATGCTATTTATATAGTGTATGTGTGAAATATGCTATTTATATAGTGTATGTGTGAAATATGCTATTTATATAGTGAATTAGTAAAATATGTTATTTATATAGTGAATTAGTAAAATATGTTATTTATTAGTGCATGTGTGAAATATGCTATTTATATAGTGTATGTGTGAAATATGCTATTTATATAGTGTATGTGTGAAATATGCTATTTATATAGAGTATTTAGTAAAATATGCTATTTATATAGAGTATTGAGTAAAATATGCTATTTATATAGTGAATTAGTAAAATATGTTATTTATTAGTGCATGTGTGAAATATGCTATTTATATAGTGCATGTGTGAAATATGCTATTTATATGGAGTATTTAGTAAAATATGGTATTTATATAGAGTATTGAGTAAAATATGCTATTTATATAGTGAATTAGTAAAATATGTTATTTATTAGTGCATGTGTGAAATATGCTATTTATATAGTGTATGTGTGAAATATGCTATTTATATAGTGTATTTAGTAAAATATGCTATTTATATAGTGTATGTGTGAAATATGCTATTTATATAGTGTATGTGTGAAATATGCTATTTATATAGTGTATTTAGTAAAATATGCTATTTATATAGTGTATGTGTGAAATATGCTATTTATATAGTGTATGTGTGAAATATGCTATTTATATAGAGTATTGAGTAAAATATGCTATTTATATAGAGTATTTAGTAAAATATGCTATTTATATAGTGAATTAGTAAAATATGTTATTTATTAGTGCATGTGTGAAATATGCTATTTATATAGTGTATGTGTGAAATATGCTATTTATATAGAGTATTTAGTAAAATATGCTATTTATATAGAGTATTGAGTAAAATATGCTATTTATACAGTGAATTAGTAAAATATGTTATTTATTAGTGCATGTGTGAAATATGCTATTTATATAGTGTATGTGTGAAATATGCTATTTATATAGTGAATTAGTAAAATATGTTATTTATATAGTGAATTAGTAAAATATGTTATTTATTAGTGCATGTGTGAAATATGCTATTTATATAGTGTATGTGTGAAATATGCTATTTATATAGTGTATTTAGTAAAATATGCTATTTATATAGTGTATGTGTGAAATATGCTATTTATATAGTGCATGTGTGAAATATGCTATTTATAAAGTGTATTTAGTAAAATATGCTATTTATATAGTGTATGTGTGAAATATGCTATTTATATAGTGTATGTGTGAAATATGCTATTTATATAGAGTATTGAGTAAAATATGCTATTTATATAGAGTATTTAGTAAAATATGCTATTTATATAGTGAATTAGTAAAATATGTTATTTATTAGTGCATGTGTGAAATATGCTATTTGTATAGTGTATGTGTGAAATATGCTATTTATATAGAGTATTTAGTAAAATATGCTATTTATATAGAGTATTGAGTAAAATATGCAATTTATATAGTGAATTAGTAAAATATGTTATTTATTAGTGCATGTGTGAAATATGCTATTTATATAGTGTATGTGTGAAATATGCTATTTATATAGTGTATTTGTAAAATATGCTATTTATATAGTGTATTTGTTCACGATTCTATTTATATAGTGCATTTGTTAAATATGCTGTTTATAGAGTGTATTTTTAAAATAGGCTATTTATATACTGCAAGTGTAAAATATACTACTTTTTAGTGTATTTGTAAAATATGCTATTTATATAGAGTATTGAGTAAAATATGCTATTTATATAGAGTATTTAGTAAAATATGCTATTTATATAGAGTATTTTGCAATACATGCTGTTTATATAGAGTGTTTTGTAAAATATGCTGTTATATAGAGTATTTTCTTTAAAACATATGTTTTTCTGTCTGGTGTAGGTATGTTCTGAAATATGCTATTTATATAGAGCATTTGTAAAAATATGCTATTTATATAGAGTATTGAGTAAAATATGCTATTTATATAGAGTATTGAGTAAAATATGCTATTTATATAGAGTATTGAGTAAAATATGCTATTTATATAGAGTATTGAGTAAAATATGCTATTTATATAGTGAATTAGTAAAATATGTTATTTATTAGTGCATGTGTGAAATATGCTATTTATATAGTGTATGTGTGAAATATGCTATTTATATAGAGTATTGAGTAAAATATGCTATTTATATAGTGAATTAGTAAAATATGTTATTTATTAGTGCATGTGTGAAATATGCTATTTATATAGTGTATGTGTGAAATATGCTATTTATATAGTGTATTTAGTAAAATATGCTATTTATATAGTGTATGTGTGAAATATGCTATTTATATAGTGTATGTGTGAAATATGCTATTTATATAGAGTATTTGTAAAATATGCTATTTATATAGAGTATTTAGTAAAATATGCTATTTATATAGAGTATTGAGTAAAATATGCTATTTATATAGTGAATTAGTAAAATATGTTATTTATTAGTGCATGTGTGAAATATGCTATTTATATAGTGTATGTGTGAAATATGCTATTTATATAGTGAATTAGTAAAATATGTTATTTATATAGTGAATTAGTAAAATATGTTATTTATTAGTGCATGTGTGAAATATGCTATTTATATAGTGTATGTGTGAAATATGCTATTTATATAGTGTATGTGTGAAATATGCTATTTATATAGAGTATTTAGTAAAATATGCTATTTATATAGAGTATTGAGTAAAATATGCTATTTATATAGTGAATTAGTAAAATATGTTATTTATTAGTGCATGTGTGAAATATGCTATTTATATAGTGTATGTGTGAAATATGCTATTTATATAGAGTATTTAGTAAAATATGCTATTTATATAGAGTATTGAGTAAAATATGCTATTTATATAGTGAATTAGTAAAATATGTTATTTATTAGTGCATGTGTGAAATATGCTATTTATATAGTGTATGTGTGAAATATGCTATTTATATAGTGTATTTAGTAAAATATGCTATTTATATAGTGTATGTGTGAAATATGCTATTTATATAGTGTATGTGTGAAATATGCTATTTATATAGAGTATTGAGTAAAATATGCTATTTATATAGAGTATTTAGTAAAATATGCGATTTATATAGTGAATTAGTAAAATATGTTATTTATTAGTGCATGTGTGAAATATGCTATTTATATAGTGTATGTGTGAAATATGCTATTTATATAGAGTATTTAGTAAAATATGCTATTTATATAGAGTATTGAGTAAAATATGCTATTTATATAGTGAATTAGTAAAATATGTTATTTATTAGTGCATGTGTGAAATATGCTATTTATATAGTGTATGTGTGAAATATGCTATTTATATAGTGAATTAGTAAAATATGTTATTTATATAGTGAATTAGTAAAATATGTTATTTATTAGTGCATGTGTGAAATATGCTATTTATATAGTGTATGTGTGAAATATGCTATTTATATAGTGCATGTGTGAAATATGCTATTTATATAGAGTATTGAGTAAAATATGCTATTTATATAGAGTATTGAGTAAAATATGCTATTTATATAGTGAATTAGTAAAATATGTTATTTATTAGTGCATGTGTGAAATATGCTATTTATATAGTGTATGTGTGAAATATGCTATTTATATAGAGTATTTAGTAAAATATGCTATTTATATAGAGTATTGAGTAAAATATGCTATTTATATAGTGAATTAGTAAAATATGTTATTTATTAGTTCATGTGTGAAATATGCTATTTATATAGTGTATGTGTGAAATATGCTATTTATATAGTGTATTTAGTAAAATATGCTATTTATATAGTGTATGTGTGAAATATGCTATTTATATAGTGCATGTGTGAAATATGCTATTTATATAGTGTATTTAGTAAAATATGCTATTTATATAGTGTATGTGTGAAATATGCTATTTATATAGTGTATGTGTGAAATATGCTATTTATATAGAGTATTGAGTAAAATATGCTATTTATATAGAGTATTTAGTAAAATATGCTATTTATATAGTGAATTAGTAAAATATGTTATTTATTAGTGCATGTGTGAAATATGCTATTTATATAGTGTATGTGTGAAATATGCTATTTATATAGAGTATTTAGTAAAATATGCTATTTATATAGAGTATTGAGTAAAATATGCTATTTATATAGTGAATTAGTAAAATATGTTATTTATTAGTGCATGTGTGAAATATGCTATTTATATAGTGTATGTGTGAAATATGCTATTTATATAGTGTATTTGTAAAATATGCTATTTATATAGTGTATTTGTTCACGATTCTATTTATATAGTGCATTTGTTAAATATGCTGTTTATAGAGTGTATTTTTAAAATAGGCTATTTATATACTGCAAGTGTAAAATATACTACTTTTTAGTGTATTTGTAAAATATGCTATTTATAGTGTACTTATATAATAATGCTAATTATATAGTGTATTTGTTAAAGATGCTATTCATATAGTGTATTTGTTCAAGATACTATTCATATAGTGTATTTGTTAAAGCTGCTATATATATAGTGTATTTGATAAAGATACTATTTATCTAGTATATTTTTTAAATATGCTATTTGTATAGTGTATTTGTTAAGGATGCTATTTATATAGTGTATTTGGAAAATATGCTGTGTCATGTATATAGAATACATGTACAATATATTATTTATATACTGTACTTGCAAAATATCTGATTATTTTTTTAAGATTACTCTTAGGACTGTCCATTTTTTTGCACAGAAGCTAATACACACATTGTCATGGTCATTTTCAAACTGACCAAAGCAACGTATCCATGGTTACAAGGCAGCTGCACTCTTACTGAAAGCGGTTCGTGTGTTTATGTCAATTGAACTAATGCTTGAAATTTCCCAATATTAGTGCCAACAAGTCTAAGAGTAAACACGTCCTGATAATTGATAAATCGATAAGAAGCAGTGATGAGCTGAGACAACAGACTATTCCTTCGTAGATTTCTGTATACTATCGAAACTGTCGGAATTAAGGAGATGGCACCTTGCGTCCGCAAAAGAAGAAGAACCATTAAGGATATGTTTATTCTGTACCTGAGAACAAACCGTCAATTTATATTTTTTATTTTCACCGTTTTATGAGTTCAAACTCCCCAATAAGAGGCGTGGTTATGTTACATTTTGATATCACTAGAGTAAAAAGAAAATTTACAAATTCGCTCATTGATTGATCATTATATAACATCATACTGTTCAAAAGGTTTACAATAATAAAGATTGAGTTAATATGTAAACAAATTAATTAGAATGTCTCAAACGATCAGGCATTCACAATTGGGTCGAATGATATAATATTTAGACATTCACAGTAAGATTGTTTGGTATAATATTTACACATTCACATTAGGGTATAATATTCAGACATTCACATTTTGCTCATTTTGTATAATATTTAGAGATTCTCATTAAGGTCGTTTGGTATACAGTTTGGACATTCACATTAGTTTGTTTAATACAATCTTAAAACAGTCACATGAGGTCGTTTGATATAATATTTAGACATTCACATTAGAGTATAATATTTAGACATTCACATTAGAGTATAATATTTAGACATTCACATTAGAGTATAATATTTAGACATTCACATTAGAGTATAATATTCAGACATTCACATTAGGGTATAATATTTAGACATTCACATTAGAGTATACTATTCAGACATTCACATTAGAGTAAAATATTTAGACATTCACATTAGGGTATAATATTTAGACATTCACATTAGAGTATAATATTTAGACATTCACATTAGAGTATACTATTCAGACATTCAGATTAGAGTAAAATATTTAGACATTCACATTAGAGTATAATATTTAGACATTCACATTAGAGTATAATATTTAGACATTCACATTAGGTATAATATTTAGACATTCACATTAGAGTATACTATTCAGACATTCACATTAGAGTAAAATATTTAGACATTCACATTAGAGTATAATATTTAGACATTCACATTAGAGCATAATATTTAGACATTCACATTAGGTATAATATTTAGACATTCACATTAGAGTATAATATTTAGACATTCACATTAGAGTATAATATTTAGACATTCACATTAGAGTATAATATTTAGACATTCACATTAGAGTATAATATTTAGACATTCACATTAGAGTATAATATTTAGACATTCACATTAGAGTATAATATTTAGACATTCACATTAGAGTAAAATATTTAGACATTCACATTAGAGTATAATATTTAGACATTCACATTAGAGTATAATATTTAGACATTCACATTAGGTATAATATTTAGACATTCACATTAGAGTATACTATTCAGACATTCACATTAGAGTAAAATATTTAGACATTCACATTAGAGTATAATATTTAGACATTCACATTAGAGTATAATATTTAGACATTCACATTAGGTATAATATTTAGACATTCACATTAGAGCATAATATTTAGACATTCACATTAGAGTATAATATTTAGACATTCACATTAGAGTATAATATTTAGACATTCACATTAGAGTATAATATTTAGACATTCACATTAGAGTATAATATTTAGACATTCACATTAGAGTAAAATATTCAGACATTCACATTAGGTATAATATTTAGACATTCACATTAGGGTATAATATTTAGACATTCACATTAGAGTATACTATTCAGACATTCACATTAGGTATAATATTCAGACATTCACATTAGAGTAAAATATTTAGACATTCACATTAGAGTAAAATATTTAGACATTCACATTAGAGTATACTATTCAGACATTCACATTAGAGTATAATATTTAGACATTCACATTAGGGTATAATATTTAGACATTCACATTAGGGTATAATATTTAGACATTCACATTAGAGTATAATATTTAGACATTCACATTAGAGTATAATATTTAGATATTCACATTAGAGTAAAATATTCAGACATTCACATTAGGTATAATATTTAGACATTCACATTAGGGTATAATATTTAGACATTCACATTAGAGTATACTATTCAGACATTCACATTAGGTATAATATTCAGACATTCACATTAGAGTAAAATATTTAGACATTAACATTAGAGTAAAATATTTAGACATTCACATTAGAGTATACTATTCAGACATTCACATTAGGGTATAATATTTAGACATTCACATTAGTGTATAATATTTTGACATTCACATTGGGGTGGTTTTGTATAATATTAGACATTCACATTAGAGTATAATATTTAGACATTCACATTAGAGTAAAATATTTAGACATTCACATTAGAGTATACTATTCAGACATTCACATTAGAGTATAATATTTAGACATTACATTAGAGTATACTATTCAGACATTCACATTAGAGTATAATATTTAGACATTCACATTAGAGTAAAATATTCAGACATTCACATTAGAGTATAATATTTAGACATTCACATTAGAGTATAATATTTAGACATTCACATTAGAGTATACTATTTAGACATTCACATTAGAGTATAATATTTAGACATTCACATTAGAGTAAAATATTTAGACATTCACATTAGAGTATAATATTTAGACATTCACATTAGGTATAATATTTAGACATTCACATTAGAGTATACTATTCAGACATTCACATTAGAGTAAAATATTTAGACATTCACATTAGAGTATAATATTTAGACATTCACATTAGAGTATAATATTTAGACATTCACATTAGGTATAATATTTAGACATTCACATTAGAGCATAATATTTAGACATTCACATTAGAGTATAATATTTAGACATTCACATTAGAGTATAATATTTAGACATTCACATTAGAGTATAATATTTAGACATTCACATTAGAGTATAATATTTAGACATTCACATTAGAGTAAAATATTCAGACATTCACATTAGGTATAATATTTAGACATTCACATTAGGGTATAATATTTAGACATTCACATTAGAGTATACTATTCAGACATTCACATTAGGTATAATATTCAGACATTCACATTAGAGTAAAATATTTAGACATTCACATTAGAGTAAAATATTTAGACATTCACATTAGAGTATACTATTCAGACATTCACATTAGAGTATAATATTTAGACATTCACATTAGGGTATAATATTTAGACATTCACATTAGGGTATAATATTTAGACATTCACATTAGAGTATAATATTTAGACATTCACATTAGAGTATAATATTTAGATATTCACATTAGAGTAAAATATTCAGACATTCACATTAGGTATAATATTTAGACATTCACATTAGGGTATAATATTTAGACATTCACATTAGAGTATACTATTCAGACATTCACATTAGGTATAATATTCAGACATTCACATTAGAGTAAAATATTTAGACATTAACATTAGAGTAAAATATTTAGACATTCACATTAGAGTATACTATTCAGACATTCACATTAGGGTATAATATTTAGACATTCACATTAGTGTATAATATTTTGACATTCACATTGGGGTGGTTTTGTATAATATTAGACATTCACATTAGAGTATAATATTTAGACATTCACATTAGAGTAAAATATTTAGACATTCACATTAGAGTATACTATTCAGACATTCACATTAGAGTATAATATTTAGACATTACATTAGAGTATACTATTCAGACATTCACATTAGAGTATAATATTTAGACATTCACATTAGAGTAAAATATTCAGACATTCACATTAGAGTATAATATTTAGACATTCACATTAGAGTATAATATTTAGACATTCACATTAGAGTATACTATTTAGACATTCACATTAGAGTATAATATTTAGACATTCACATTAGAGTAAAATATTTAGACATTCACACTAGAGTAAAATATTTTGACATTCACATTGGGGTGGTTTTGTATAATATTAGACATTCACATTAGGGCCGTTTGGTAGAAAATTTAGACATTCACATTAGAGTCGTTTGGTATAATATGTAGAGATTCTGATTAAACTATAATATTTAGACATTCACATTAGGGTGTAATATTTAGACATTACATTGGGTAGTTTTGTATAATATTAGACATTCACGTTAGTGTCGTTTGGTAGAAAATTTAGACATTCACATTAGAGTCGTTTGGTATAATATTTAGACATTCTGATTAGACTATAATATTTAGACATTCACATTAGGGTGTAATATTTGGACATTCACATTAGGGTGTAATATTTATACATTACATTGGGTAGTTTTGTATAATATTAGACATTCACATTCGGGTCGTTTGATAGAAAATTTAGACATTCACATTAGAGTATAATATTAGACATTCACATTAGAGTATAATATTTAGACATTCACATTATGGTATAATACGTAGACATTCACATTAGGGTCGTTTGGTACAATACGTAGACATTCACATTAGGGTCGTTTGGTATAATAATAATAATAATAATAATAATAATAATAATAATAATAATAATAATAATAATAATAATAATGAGGACTTTGGATAGCACCTAATCTTTAGAAGCTCTAAGCGCTTAACAACATCGTTAATGATACGACTACACTACAGAAAAACAAATAACAAAACCCATGAAATTGGAAAACAAAAACATGCTGAAAACATTTAAGATACAAAACATTATTAGGTCTCTAAGTTTATTCTTGCAATTCATTAGCGATTTTGGTAATTAGTGCCACGTTGTATTAACATTGTAATAACAAGTGATCATAGAAGACTGCTTTTGTTGGTAAACTGCAAGGAAACAAGTGTGTGTGTGTGTGTGTGTGTGTGTGTGTGTGTGTGTGTGTGCATGACTGTTTACATTCAAACCTCTAATACCGTCTGGATTCCCCAATTATTTTTTTTTTCGTTTGCCAATGCTTATTTAGAATTGAGTTATGTAAAATAAATATATCATGTTGCCCTAGATATCAATATAATTTCTTTTTAAAAAAGGGAGCGACACGAACTAATTGGATCGAGATAAATTATACATCTGTCTATAAATGCAACAAATAATTTAATTATTTTACGTCAGGAAGTTTGAACATTCTATATGTTTTATTTTTAATTTTTTTCTCTATAAGACTGTATGATACTCATGTTTTTTGCCAGCCCTATCAATCTTTATACACCGCTCCGTTGGCTTAGTGGTTAGAGCGTTTGTCTCAGATGTGGGAGGTCGTTGGTTTGACCCCCGGCCGAGTCATACCAAAGACTTACAAAAATGGTACTAACAGCTGCCTCGCTTGGCGCTCAGCATTAGGAGGTTAGTGTTAGGACTAGTCGGCCTGGTATCATGATAATGTGGCTGGGTGGGACATCATACTACATGTCTGCGGCATGATGCTCCATTGTTAGACATCACTATAAACTGCCACACTGCAAACATCGTAGCTATATGACTGAAGCAAATCCAAAACACACATATCCCACCAATCCTTATCGTCAGAGGATAGCTGTACTAAGTGTGCACAGGTTTTGACAGATATAGGCCCGTTGCGATGGCTTCGTACACAAACATGTGGCGTACAGGAAACGTGGGCAGTCAGTTATTTATAACACTCTCTGACCTGACACGAACCTTAACGCCTCATTGGTAATTTGAAATTTCTCCCACGTTTTGAGCTACGTTTGCGGACTTTATAGTGACGCTTTAAAACACTGAGGAATCAGCCTTGAAGTCATCCCATACATAATCTCTCTCTCTCTCTCTCTCTCTCTCTCTCTCTCTCTCTCTCTCTCTCATAATTTGTATTGGTACTAACAAATTATTGGATTAATGGGTTTCGTCCTGAGCTTGAATTAAATTCAGGTCCCAGCTTTGGTTCATGAATAATGATATTCGTCACCTATGTTATTCATTCTCAGCGGACACGTTTTTCATCGATTTTTATAATGGTTTGTTAAATTATTAATTGTATTCTATTCCCATGCACACTTGGAACATACTACCTGTCACAGAAAGACATAATGTAACACGCGGCGCTTTTGATAGCCAGAGCGAGGCTATAACCTCTTGTTCATGACCATAACGACGCAATAAGCGTGCCTTACGCAACTCTAAGCTTGCGCAGTCGTCAACCAATAGGATAACAGTGATATGTTCGGGCCACATCAATTGAGCAAAAATGGACTTCCCCCGCTTCACGTAAGGTGTTGTGTGATTGGCTGACTTGTTTCAGGATTACGTGATCGGATAGGTTATTTGCATAACCGATAGTGTTTGTTACCGAGATCAACTAAGGTCAAGTTTTTCAACGGAGTAGCCCAGTATGCATTGAGCAATAAGCGGTTAGTCTGGCAGTGTTGTTATACAAGGCCTAAGGACAAGGCCAAACATGGAATACACAATATGTATTAACTAATGTAAGGTATGTATTTTTTATTGCTGTAGTTGAAGAACAGTAACTGACAAAGGTTAAAATTATTTTGTACTAAGTCTGATAGTATCGATCGCAGTTCATGGCTGACCTTCTCTAAAATATAATGTGCGAGGGTGTGTGTGTATTGGTTGCAAAGTCAGCCGCTAGTGTGGGAATACATAATACAATTCAAACACGGTAGGCAAAGCTGTTAGGGTTAATACTGTTATAGTGACAGATGTAATACACGATCACTTGACCATGTACTTATTCTCCAAATTTACTTACAAAAATACGTTGTTTACACGGATCGGTTCATGTTGTTTATAATGCACTAGTTGAATTTATGGAGTTGCAACTGGACAACTAGAAATATTCCTCTGAATGTATGCATTGGAAAAAGGTAATTTCATTCCCATTCAAACATTATGACCATTTGCGTGGTTTAACTGTGAGTTACAAAGGAGTTGAAATGGGTGAGTGAAGATGATTAATTTTGCTAAGGATGTGTTTTGGCCTGCACAGCTGTTTTCCACTAGTAAGGCAGCCAGCCTGGGAGCAGATAGTGTCAGTGGGTTCAGAGATCAATGAGGACTAGAGAAGTACTATTACACAGGCTTACTCACTCATAACAGGGTGTGCCGTACCGTAAAACTTCTGTAGTCTGAAGCTATTTCATAAGCCAGCCTCCATTGAAATTATCCTTTCTAGAACTTTCCTTTTCATAAATTTTTATATATATATATATATATATATATATATATATATATATATATATATATATATATATATATATATATATATATATATATATATATATAGTTAAAGAGAAAGAAGAAAAACTGCTCGAATTTCTGTAAATGATTTTCAAAAATGTTAACTTAGTTGTTATATCACTTTATCGACATGATTGCACGTTTGACATTATTACAGATATTTAATACGATCTTTTGGATTGTGTTTATAAGATTTTAATGCTAATATCGATTAAAAAATATAGTGTTGTTAGGAACATTTTGATTCATTTGTGCTTTGAGACAGAATCATGCACATTGTCTCAAAAAGATAATTCAAGAAGTAAAATATATTTTAAAAAACTTGAAAAACAATTGATATTACTGAATTTCTGGCACTCGGAATTATTTCAAGTTGTAGAAGAAAACATGAAAGAAAATGTTACACCCAGGAAAAGTACATCGCTACTTTTTTAACTGTTTTATTTCAAATTAAGACATTCACCAAGCATGCTGTCTAACTACAGATTCACCTTAATGTTTTTTTTTTCTGGAGTTAGAGAAATTAGCACGTGTTTTTTTCGTTTAGCTTTTTTTTTGCATTATTAGATGATGATTTAAAGTGTTAAATTATTAGTGTGAGCTTTATAATGCGCTTGTGTATATAATTGGAAAGCTACAATATTTCGAAATTGATTTTCTTTATAGCGTAAACTCTTACTCTGTATTTACGTTTCACACACACACACACACACACACACACACACACACACACACATATATATATATATATATATATATATATATATATATATATATATATATATATATATATATATGCAACTCTCTGTGTTTTCCTTGTGCATGTGTATGTCATAAGCAAATTTACATGTTTTCCTTTTGTATATATGTCACATGCAAATGTACGCGTGTATTTGCTTTATCGCGTCATTACGTTACATGCAAATCTTCGTTTTTTTTCTTTGTATGTCATTTTCGTATGTTTTATGACCCGTCAATTAGGTATCGGGTCTCTGAAATCAAAATATCATAATAAAGTTTGATCGATACTATAACTACGAAAAACTAACTGTCGACCTAGTTCAGCGTAACCGATGTATCTTAGATATATTATCAGATATAGGTAATATTATTATATTATTCTAATCCCATTTATGCAGCTTAAGACTTTCGTATAAAATTAATTGCTTGTCGGAGATTCTCTTTTCTTTTTGGTCATCTGTATCCTAGGCCAAAGCCAATCTCTTACAGAAGCACTTCAAGCCATCGTGACGGAATTGATAAAAACAAATCGATTTATCGACATGTTGTTTCTCTCTTGCCTCCCGTATGTATATATTTATTTTCGAGGCGTATCATGTGATAGAAGAATAATTAAATACATTTATTTTCTTTGGAAGAGGAAAATAATGCTTAAATAAGAAAAAACAAATGGATTAGCACAACAACTAGAAAAGTTATTGTAGAGAAAGCTATATAAGAAGATAAGAAGAACGTCACATAGTCCATTTAGCCAAATCATCCTACTACAGTACTAAGATCACGGAGAGTTCCAGCTGCAAAAAGAGCTCTTCGAGATAACTAACAAACTAATGTCAAGGAACAAATGTACACCACTTCCAACAACCTTCTCTCCACTAGACCTACGAGACCAATTTGCAAATTTCTTCGATGACAAAGTTCAAACCATTAGAGATTCGCTTGACAGCACAATTTCAACTGATTCGTCACGATACAGTTATGATGCAGAATTTCAGCGATAACCGTTAGGAGCATTTGAACCTGTTTCTGTTGATTAAGTACGGACAATCGTGATGAAAAGTGCACCAAAGTCTTGTGAACTTGATCCAGTTCTGACATCACTGCTTCTTGAGTGCTTAGACCCAATATTGCCTTCACTAACTGATGTTATTAATATCTCTCTCTCATCAGAGGAATTCCCATAATTTTTCAAAACTGCCAACGTAAAGCTACTGCTGAAGAATTCAACACTGGACCATAACGATTTAAGGAACTACCGCACAGTTTCTAATCTCCCATTCATATCAAAAATCTTAGAAAAGGTTGTTCTAACTCAACTTGTAACTCATTTGAATTCAAACAGTCTTTTTAGCAATGTACAGTCTGCATATCGCCATTGCCACAGTACGGAAACTAATCTTCTGAAAGTATTTAATGACATTCTCTCTGCTTTGGATAGTGGAAAGATTAGAGTCCTCACTCTCCTGGATTTATCTGCAGCATTTGACACAATAGACCATGATATATTACTTCACCGTCTCCAGCATGTATTTGGCATTCAGAATATAGCCATACAGTGGTTCAAGTCCTACTTAGTCAACAGGACACAAATTATATCTGCAAATGGAATACACTCCAGCTCAGTTGACGTATGTTGTGGTGTTCCATAGGGATCTGTTATGGGACCTGTTCTCTTCATTCTGTATACTCAGCCGCTCTCAAGTGTCATAGATCATCACCCAGTATCACACCAATTGTATGCTGATGACACCCAAATATACAAATCTAGCCACCCAATTGAAGTTTACGCTACCATCCATGGAGTAGAGAAGTGCATTTCTGATGTGAAATCATAGATGACATGTAACAAGCTGCAGATGAATGATGATAAAACTGAGGCTATTCTGATCACAACACAAATACTTTCTCATTCACATCCTTTACCTCAGACAATAAATATCAGCAACACCAACATTAAATTCTCACAGTCAGTACGAAACCAAGGCGTTACTCTAGACAGTACTCTCAAATTGCACCAACATGTCATGAATATATGCAAAGCTGCATATCTTGAATTGAGACGCATCAGTTCCATTCGCAAATATCTTTCAGTTGATGCCACTAAAACACTTGTGTGTTCATTAGTACTTTCAAGACTGGACTATTGTAACTCAATTCTGTTTGGTTCGTCACAATATTTACTCCAGAAACTTCAAAAAGTTCAAAGCTCAGCTGCACGGATCATCTTTAGAGTACCTCGATCAGAGAACACCTCACCACTGCTCTGTAGCCTACACTGGCTATCAATTCGATACAGAATCAAGCACAAAATTTATTCTCTGTGCTATGTTTTAATGACAGACTTCAGTCCAAAATACCAATCCAGCCTCACCCATGTGTATACACCAGCTAGATCCTTACGCTCTTATTCTGATAATCGTATACTCATTGTTTCCAAGGATAAAACAAAGTCATATGGACAACGTTCGTTTGCACACCAGGGCCCGGCGACGTGGAACGAATTGCCCATTGAAATTAGACACAAAGACACAGTGGTCCCTTTTAAGATTGCTCTTAAGACTCACCTGTTTCGACTGCATGGGCAAACTTAGCGACCTAATCATGTTTTGTATCTTATATGTTTTCAGCATGTTTGTTATGTTTTCCAATTTCATTGTTTTTGTCATTTGTTGTTCTGTAGTGTAGTCATATTATTATTGATGGTGTAAAGCGCTTAGAGCTTCGAAAGATTAGGCGCTATACAAAGTCCTCATTATTATTATATTGTTGGAAATATCGGTGCAACTAAGAAAAGAATTAGAGAAAGTTATTGTAAGAGTCAGAGACTCACAAAGAATTTTAGAATAAATAAAACGCAAAGATAAAAGAATCACATTTATGAAAGATAGTAATACGAGTCCGATTTGTATACTCGTATGACATTAAAATTCAAACCGAACGTGGATGATTTATCCCATGGAATAACACCCTCGCTCATTAAGGTTAATTCTCATTTATTCACGGAATAAGACTAAGTGCGTATGGACACGTACGTGGTCTTTACATATATGGATAATTTATTTCCTGCAGAAACGAAAAACGTAGTTTGAAAGAGGGGAATTGTATAAATAAAATCATAAATTATGCAGTTTATAGGTATTGTTTGACGATATTTTATTTATTTTATCGTTAAAGGTTGGTACATACACTCCTTATTGTTGATGTCTCTTAGCTGTTTATACATGTTTATATTGTTCTTAAAATTTTGGGAAATTAGTATCAGCTAGTACAGTAAATTCGCACTGAAATGAGTATCCCACTGTACTGTAAATTCCCACTGAAATCAGTATCCAAATGTATTGTACATTCCCGCTGAAATAAGTAAATCACTGTTCTGTAAATTCCCACTGAAATGAGCATCCCACTGTACTGCAAATTTCTATTGGATATCATACAGAATTATAAATTCCCACTGATATTAGAATCCCACTGTACTGTGAATTCATATTGACAGTACTGTAAAGTCCCACTGAAATTAGTATCAGACAATACTGTAAATTCCCATTGATACTAGTATCCCACTGTACTGTTACATTCCTATTGATAACTTTGTAAGTTTCCATTGAAATTAGTATCAAACAGTACTGTAAATTCCCACTGCAATTAGTATCAGACAGTACTGTAAATTCCCACTGAAATTAAAATTAGTATCAGATAGTACGGTAGATTCCCAATTTAATTAGTATCAGTCAGTACTGTAAATTCCCACTGAAATTAGTATCAGTACTGTACATTTCCACTGAAATTAGTATCAGACAGTGTTGTAAATTCCCATTTAAATTAGTATCAGTCAGTACTGTAAATTTCCATTTAAATTAGTATCAGATAGTACTGTAAATTCCCATTTAAATTAGTATCAGTCAGTACTGTAAATTTCCACTGAAATTAGTATCAGTACTGTACATTTCCACTGAAATTAGTATCAGACAGTGCTGTAAATTCCCATTTAAATTAGTATCAGATAGTACTGTAAATTCCCATTTAAATTAGTATCAGTCAGTACTGTACATTCCCAATGAAATTAGTATCAGTACTGTACATTTCCACTGAAATTAGTATCAGTGTTGTAAATTCCCATTTAAATTAGTATCAGATAGTACTGTAAATTCCCATTTAAATTATTATCAGATAGTACTGTAAATTCCCATTTAAATTAGTATCAGTCAGTACTGTAAATTTCCACTGAAATTAGTATCAGTACTGTACATTTGCACTGAAATTAGTATCAGACAGTGCTGTAAATTCCCATTTAAATTAGTACCAGACAGTGTTGTAAATTCCCACTGAAATTAGTATCAGTCACTACTGTAAATTCCCATTTAGATTAGTATCAGTCAGTACTGTAATTTCCCATTTAAAGTAGTATCAGTCAGTACTGTAAATTCCCACTGAAATTAGTATCATTCAGTACTGTAAATTCCCACTGAAATTAGTATCAGTCACTACTGTAAATTCCCATTTAGATTAGTATCAGTCAGTACTGTAAATTCCCATTTAAAGTAGTATCAGTCAGTACTGTAAATTCCCACTGAAATTAGTATCAGTCATTACTGTTAATTCCCATTTAAATTAGTATCAGTCAGTACTGTAATTCCCATTTAAATTAGTATCTGACATTACTGTAAATTCCCATTTAAATTAGTATTAGTATGGCCACTGAAAATAATATCAGACAGTAATGTAAGTTTTCACTTTCCATTGAAATTAGTATCAGACACTGTTGTAAATTCCCATTTAAATTAGTATCAGTCAGTACTGTAAATTCCCATTTAAATTAATATCAGACAGTGTTGTAAATTCCCATTTAAATTAGTATCTGACAGTACTGTAAATTCCCACTGAAATTAGTATTAGTATGGCCATTGAAAATAATATCAGACAGTAATGTAAGTTTTCACTTTCCATTGAAATTAGTATCAAACAGTGTTGTAAATTCCTATTTAAATTAAAATTGGTATCATAAGATAAGATAAGAATTCTTTATTTCAGACTACAAAGTCCATACCTGTAAATTAATATATAAAGTTAAAAAACCCATTTTAAACATAAAAGTACATATATATATATATATATATATATATATATATATATATATATATATATATATATATATATATATATGTATCAAACCTAACAATATACAGCAACATCATATATAGTATGGTATATTCCAAATTAAATTAGTATCAGACAGTGCTGTAAATTCCCATTTATTTTTAAAGATAAATAATTGAAACGTTACAGTGATCAGCAGTGAATACATTTCAGAATGTTTTAGTATAACAAACATCTGTAATATTTCTAATTATTCTCATTGCTGAAATTGTATCTATCTCTATAAAAAAAAAGACCATTAACTATTTTTCATTAGTATCTAACACTGCATCTAACACTTAGATGAAAAATAGAATTGCAAGAGCAGCATCGCAGTTTGTAAAGATGTGGCTTATTATTACAAAATTAACCAATTTTACGTGTAAGACACCACCAAGTTAAGTTTAGTCAACGATCATACTGAGGTGTGTGTTGTTGTTTTTTTTGTTGTTGATTCATGACGGCCGCGATCCTGGACATTTTCAATGTATTGTGAGAAGCTGTTGCATATAAGTTAATGGGAAATCATAAATCTGGCTGAATTTCATTCATTTGAAAATTGATGGAGGACCCAAAGCATTATAACAGAATGTTCCAATTTAAAGCAGTTGTTTAATTGTGCAAAATGCATGCAGTGTCAACGGTGTTTTGAATTTGTGGCAACACAAGCCATTGAGATTTGCCACCTTAATGTACAGCTAATTCTCCTAATCCAGTGGTTTTAGGCAAAATCCCATACTGTTTACTCCACTAAACGACCGAAAGAAATACGTAAAGCTCAGATGTTCTTTGCCAGTGTCTCGTGATATTTGAGCGATTCAAATGTTCACGAGAGTTAATAACGGTATCATATCGTATATCAGCTGTTGTTCCATTAATCTTGTAGAATGATTTATTGGATCAAAGCCAAGTGGTCTGATCGTAGGAGAGGAAGTGGAAATACTTTGATAACATGCTTTCGCTCTGAGTTAATACACACTATTTTAATATCGATTTTCACACAAGAACAACCCTTCTGGTGAGAACAACACAATTTAAATCGTGTACTGACATTATGTTGGTATTCCTTTTCCATGGTCATGAATTTTCTCCGGTATAGACACTGCTGCTCTATAAATATATTTCTTGATGACCTGTGCATGAATAAAGACATTCGTAACGGTACAGTACACGCCAACCGCATGCTGAAGATACTTACCTTTTGGTGGTTCTATAAGGGTGGTCAGTATGCAGTGGGTTGGTTGGTACCATAACGATATTGTAGTGACCAAATTATTTGGCCAGTCTTTAGAGCAGACCGGATTACAGAAGGTCGATTTAGGGAAGTTTCGCTTCATATTTACGAGACTGTAACTTATAAAAATCTACATTGCTCTAAGTCTAGATTTAAAACTCCATATCCTTGGGGTATTATAAATTTCCCGATTCATTTCCTTCTTGCAGTTCATATCTCAAAATATTAGAAAAGTATGGAATGATTGGTAGACTAGACTAACTTCTCAATCTGTAAATAATATAATCCATATAATTTATAGTAGTTAATAGGTCAGTTGCTAGCTTGAAAGATATATTGATGAAAACAATTCTAGTTTTAGCAATAAAGGGAAATTTCTATGTTTTCATTGGAATTAAAATGTCACAGACAAAATTCAGATCAGGCAACATTTCATGTTCCAACGAAAGTAATATAAATCATAGCTGAAGGATATATTCATGTATATCAAATTGTTTTAAAATATGCTACCGTATGTATTGAAAGCAAAACAAATATTGAATTGCTTCCACCTCTATGGCGTCATTATTTAAAATAAAGAGGAAAAACACCAATATTTACAGTTGTGTAATTCATCACGAGTTTAAACGGAAAGCCAAATTTCCATTTCCAAATAAGTAACTATGACAACCAATGTTGGCTGTTCAGAATTATGAGGGGTTATCGATAATTTGTTTCAGACTTAGGTTGTTAAAGAGCATGCGGTAAATATATCACAAGGAAATCACACTCGCATTATGAAAGTATTTTCATAATAATTAGAAATTGAAAGGCATATAGGCAGTTCTTTCTGCATGTTTTTTATTTTAAAAATTATAATTGAGTTCAAAATATTTGGAAGTTAGCCGAGGTAGCTCATTTGTTATAGCGCCAGGCTTGTAATCCAACGGCCGCGGGTTTTGATGCCCGCCCAGGCAAGCTCGGATCGGAGGCAAACTGTGTCCGTGGGAAATGCATTATATTACTAATAATGTGTTAAACAACGTAGTTAAAACCAAGAAAAATAATACAAAGTCTTAGGGAAATTCTTTGTGGTCAGTTTTTCAAGTAGGTAAAGGTCAGCAAAGGTTTCTCTGGAGTCGTGCATAAAGGCGAACGTTTGGCATCCACCAACCAGTATGGATCAAATTCAGCGTCATTTGCCGCATTTTTTGTTGTTGTTGTTGTTGTTGTAGGGTTTAACGCCATTTTTCAGCACACGATAGGCTATACATGGCGGCCAGTATTATTGGTGGAGCAAGAACCCAGGAAAGCCCCCGGAAAGAACCACCGACCCAGGAGAAGCTACTGGCAAGCTTTTTCACAAGACTACATTAGCCGAATTTATGACTCGAACCCACGCAGACAGAGGTGAGATGGAAGTGATCCGTAACGGAAAGTGCTTTAGACCACTCGGCTACTCAGGGTCCCATATTATTTAGTCATATAAATGGAGATACACAATCAAGTCTAAGGGATTTTTTATTTTTACTCTTTAGTTTTACCTGTTTCTTTATTTTAAATGTATCGGCCTGTACAAACTTTCTTATCATTAATAACTTTTGATACATGCATATTAGAATACACAATTGGAAAGTTATATTTCAATACTTAAACATAGTTTTTATCCTAGTTAAATTATTTCATTCATTATTTAATTGCGCTTATGATAAACGTAAAGGACACTTTTCCTATTTTTCTTGGTAAATGTTTTTAATCGAGTAGTATTCAGTACAGGAGACATCGGTCGTGTAATGTGTCTCAAACTGTTGGAAATATTACACGCCGCACAGAAACTACTGATCCTTTTGTTTTGGAATGTGGCAGTTACATATGTGTTTGTATGTAAATATTTAGTTTGATTTGTGTTTGTATGTAAATATTTAGTTTGATTTGTGTTTGTATGTAAATATTTAGTTTGATTTGTGTTTGTATGTAAATATTTAGTTTGAGTTGTGTTTGTATGTAAATATTTAGTGTGATATGTGTTGGTATATAAATATTTAGTTTGATTTGTGTTGGTATATAAATATTTAGTTTGATTTGTGTTGGTATATAAATATTTAGTTTGATTTGTGTTTGTATGTAACTATTTAGTTTGATTTGTGTTTGTATGTAAATATTTAGTTTGATTTGTGTTTGTATGTAAATATTTAGTTTGATTTGTGTTTGTATGTAAATATTTAGTGTGATATGTGTTGGTATATAAATATTTAGTTTGATTTGTGTTAGTATATAAATATTTAATTTGATTTGTGTTGGTATATAAATATTTAGTTTGATTTGTGTTGGTATATAAATATTTAGTTTGATTTGTGTTTTTGTATGTAAATATTTAGTTTGATTTGTGTTTGTATGTAAATATTAAGTGTAATATCCATATTAAATCGTCAACCTATGTGTCAACTATCCAAGAGATACCACTGTGTATTGCATTATTCAATGCCCAAACAGTATGACCATCGGAAAAGCGTACGTAAATAGTTAATGTTATCAACGATCAGAACATCGACGTCTTTTTCGTGACGAAAATTAAAGCATCCAGGCGATCATCACAAGTGCGTGGATCTAACACCCATCGGTTACTCAATCAAGTCGTTCCTCCATCACTGTCAATGAGGTGAAATTACTGTCAGCACAAAGATATCCATAGTCAAACGTCTTAACCACACCACAACCTTCAAGTTGTACCACACATCGTTTGAACTAGTGCAAACCACACTCACACTGAAACCAATGTCTGCCTTTACCGCTCTCCTCCTATTAGAAGAAATACAAACTGACTAAACCTCTCTTTTTGGTGCAGTTTTCGAATTTCCTGGAGTATGGAAATTCGATAGGTGACAACCTGATTATTCTTGCAGATTTCAACTTTCATTTTGACTCTCCTGAAAACCCATACACATCGAAACCACTAGATTTCTTTAATGTTTTTAACCTCAAACAGTGAGTTATGTGCAATCTGGACGTATCAGTCCCTATCCCTCTACCTCTATTTGCTACTAAGAGAAACCTCCATATGATAAATAGAACCAAACTAATGCATGGTATCCAAGCAATCCTAACAACCTGCTTTTCCCCTGCAGCAAAACAACTCTATAAGTGCCTGCATTTAAAGCTTGAAAAACATACCCCAGCCACCAAGTGTGCAAAGTATCAATTCAAAAGTGCTCTCTGTTGTATAGCAGTGTTAGGGACCAGCTTCGCACTGCTGAAAGAGATCGCCATGAAGCTAACAGGATTTCGCTTTCCACCAGACATAAGAAAATCTATGAAGCTGTTAAGAAGAACGTCACACACCTAGTCCATGCAGCGAAATAATCCCACTAGAGTACTAAGATCACGTAAAGTTCTTGCTGAAAAGAGCTCTTTAAGATTACTAACATGCTAATGTCAAGGAACAAATGTACACTACCTTCTCTCCAGTCGACCTTCTGGACCTGTGTGCAGATTTCTTCCGCGACAAGGTACAAACCATTAGAGATAAGCTTGACAACACAATTTCATTTGACCCGTCACCATACAGTCATGATACAGAATTCAGCTGCAACCGTTAGCAGCATCTGAACCTGTCTTTTTGGATTTAGCACGGATAGTCATGATGAAGAGTACACAAAATTCATGTGAACTTGATCCAATTTCAACATCACTTCTGCTTGAGTACTTAGATCCAATGTGCCTTCACTAACTGATGTTATTAATACCCCCCCCCCCTCTCTCTCTCTCTCTCTCCCTCTCTCTCTCTCTCTCTCTCTCTCTCTCTCTCTCTCTCTCTCTCTCTCTCTCTCTCTCATCCGGGGAATTCCCATCATTTTTCAAAACAGCCGATGTAAAGCCTCTGCTGAATAAACCATCGCTTGACCATAACAATTTAAAGAAATACCGCCCAGTTTCTAATCTCCCATTTATATAAAAGTTCTTAGAAGATTTTGTTCTAACCCAACTTGTATCTCTTCTGGATTCAAACAGTCTTTTTAGCAATGTACAGTCTGCATATCGCTCTTGCCACAGTATTGAAACTACTCTTCTGAAAGTAGTTGATGACATTCTCTCTGCTTCGGATACGGAAAGACTACAGTCCTCACCCTCCTTAATTTGTCTGCCGCATTTGACATAGTAGACCATGATATAGTACTTCACCGTGTCCAGCATCTATTTGGCATTCACAATGCAGACTTACTGTAGTTCAAGTCCTACTTAGTCGACAGGACACAAAGTGTGTTCCCAAATGGAATACCCTCCAGCCCAGTTGATCTATGTTGTGGTGTTCCACGTGGATTTCTTCTTGGAACTGTTCTCTTCATTCTACAAACCCAGCCGCTTTCAAGTATCATAGATCATCATCCAGTGGCTCACCAGTTGTAAGCTGATGACACCCAAATATACAAATCTAGCCACACAACTGAAGTTGATGCTACCATCCAAGGTTTAGAGAGGTGTATTTCTGATGTTAAATCATGGATGACATGTAACAAGCTGCAGATGAATGCTGATAAAACTGAGTCCATTATGATCACAGCACAAAGACGTTCTCATTTACATCCTATACCTCAGACAATAAATATCAGTAACACTAACATTAAATTCACACTCAGTACGAAACCGAAGTGTTACTCTCGACAGTACTCTCACATTGCACCAACATGTCATGAACAGATGCAAGGCTGCATATCTTGAGCTGAGACTCATCAGCTCCATTCGCAAATATCTTTCAGCTGATGCCACTAAAACACTTGTGTGTTCATTTGTACTTTCAGGACTAGACTATTGTAACTCATTTATGTCTGGTTCGTCTCAATATCAACTCCACAAACTTCAAAAAGTTAAAAACACAGCTGATATGATCATCCTTAGAGTACCTCGATCAGAGCATACTTTCCCGCTGCTCTGTACCCTACACTGGTTATCCATTCGATCCAGAATCAAACACAAGATTTATTCTCTGTGCTACGTTACACTAACGGACTCCAGTCCAACATATCTAACCCCACCCATGTGTATACACCAGCAAGATACTTACGCTCCTTTTCTGACAATAGTATACTCATTATTCCCACTATGAAAACGAATCATATGGACAGCGTACTTTTGCATACCAGGGCCTAGCAACGTGGAACTAATTGCTCATTGAAATTAGATACAAAGACAGTGACCACTTTTAAAAGTGCTAATATTGTTTCCTACCCGAAAATTTTTCAGTATTTTTTTAAAAAGTTTTCTAATTTCATGGTGTTTGCTTTTTCTAGTCATATCATTATATATGTTGTAAAATACTAATAGCTTTTTAAAATTAGGCGCTATACAAACTCCTCGTTATTATTATTATTATTATTATTATTATTATTATTATTATTATTATTATTATTATATTAGCTTGTTTGAAAAACATTAGTGTGAAACGTGTTTATATGTATATTTTTAGTGTGATACGTGTATGTATGTAAATATTTAGCCTGATTTGTGTTTGTATGTAAATATTTAGCTTTATTTGTGTTTGTATGTAAATATTGAATGTAATACGTGTTTTTATGTAAATATTTAGCTTTATTTCTGTTTGTGTGTCAATATTTAATGTGATACGTGTTTGTATGTAAATATGTTGTGTGATACGTGTTTCTATGTCAATATTGAGGTTGATTTGTGTTTGTATGTAAATATTTAGCTTGATTTGTGTTTGTATGTAAAGATATATTGTGATATGAATTTTTAAGTAAATAATTATCTTGATATGTATTTTATGTCAATAATTAGCTTGACATGTATTTTATGTCAATAATTAGCTTGACATGTATTTTATGTCAAGAATTAGCTTGACATGTATTTTATGTCAATAATTAGCTTGACATATTTTATGTCACTAATTAGCTTGACATATTTTATGTCACTAATTAGCTTGACATGTATTTTATGTAAATATTTAGTCTTATATGAACTTATATGTAAATATTTTAATTTAGTTTCTATGGAAATATTTTGTCTTGTATGAATTTGTATGTAAACATTTAGTTTTATATGAGTTTGTATGTGAATATTTAGTGTTATATTAATGAATTAGTAAATATTTAGTCTTATATGAGTTCATCTGTAAATAGTGTTAAATTAGTTTGTATGTAAATATTTTGTGTTGTATGAGTTTGTATGTAAATATTTAGTGTACTGCTGTTAAAGCATTTTCAAGCTCATTGTAAGATCTCTTTAAAAATATTGGACAATATTATACGCAACAAATTTACACGTTTTGCTTCAAAATATAGATAAAGAGATAATTGTTTTGGTTAATAAATTGGAAATGTTACACCGCATTTAAACTCAGGGTGATATTATTTGACTGTAACCTTCTCGACTAGTACAGTGAAATACAATAGTAAAGCGAGGATTCAGTAGGTTGTCAAGTTGCAATGAGGATTCGATATGTTGTCAAGTTGTATTGAGCGCCAATTTGTATTGAGGATTTGAGTGCTTGTCCCGTTGTCCATTACTTAAACTAGCATATTTAATATTCACTCTAGATTTGTATCATGTTTTCGATTATTTCAATTCTCTGAAATTGTATCGTGTTGTCCGTTTATGTGAATCCCATGCAGTGTTACGTTGTTCTTGTAAGTGAATCCCTGAAAGTTTATTATTTGCTAACTTCAATCTCTGAAAGAAACTATATTTTACTTTCTTGCCGACGTGTTGCTCCTTCTCAAGAATGACATGAATGTGTTGCGCCTTCTCAAAACTGAAAATGCCTTGTTCGGCATACTAGAGGAATCGTAAATACGACTTTTCCTTATTCATTGCTAAAATGTTGCTGAACCAAACCTACAAAGTAACTTGTTTTAAAGTGTGTGTGTGTGTGTGTGTGTTGGAGAGGGGCTTAAAGTTTCATTACAACCTTTTTCTTACACAAAAGACGGAAACTATCTGAACCAGCTCTCTCCGATCACTTCTCACACCTGTCATTACATAACATGAATAATTTCGACATTCTTCTTTCCACAAATATTCAGATCACATTATCACGTATCGTCTTGAAATGTTCTCATGCAAATAAATGTAAATTGTCTTTTTTCCCTCCCACAGATACTCAAGCCGAAATATCACAAGCAAGAGGCTTTCTCTGGAACACTGTCCTGCAAATGAGGACCTGAAATGGCTGACGATGAAGTTCATAATGGAGTAGAGAGGGAAAACACCACATCAATTCACCGCAACCTAAATGGCTACAAATTAGAGAGCTCCTTCGAGCAGCAGCAGCATCTACAGCGTGTTAAAAGTAGTGATTCAAAGGACGAATTTGTCGAATCTCCATTGGATTTTTCCATTAAAAAGAAGGGGTACGATGGTGCTTCGGGCTCTGAATCAATTTCGTCCCCGGCATCAACAAGTGATACCGGCTGTCACTTAGAGGATAGAAGGACAGATTTCGACGAAAATTTATGCTACGTTAACGGTGGGAGAGAGCCTGGCGAAAAGGTCAACCAGATTGGGCAGCCAAATATTTTAAATTCCGACGTGTACCAATCATCTTCATATACAAACATGTCAGCCGCAATGCTGTCAGGTTTGCGTATGGGAATGATCCCGGACGTTAATATGTTGGCCAGCTTTCCAGCAATGGCAGCACTGATGGATCCAAGACGTGCACAAGGGGGCAAGACAACCCGTCCATTTAAGGCTTACCCAAAAGAACCGCTTTCTTTACCAGTAGGGAACTTTGGTCTCCCGAATTATATGGCAGCTTTTCCGAATTTTGATGCAAATGTTCTTCAGGGTATGAATCTTACTTCAGATGAATTGTTCAATATTTACAAACAGCAGCTAACTGTCATACGTGAAAGAGAAAAACACATCGAGTCAATACGAGCATCACATCATCGCACAAGCACGATGACATCTCCAAATCGTCCCCAACCACCTGGTCCCTCTCCATCATCCACGAGCGGGTCGACCGTCAGTACCCCCAATCCAACCAATGTTAACAATGGTGTCCACATTTCTGCCGCGTCCCCTTCCACGCCTACCAGTAACACGAGTGTCACGGCATCGGGACGTAAGAGACCGAGGTCACTTCCAGATGAGCAGAAGGATGAGTCGTACTGGGAAAGGAGAAGAAAGAACAACGACGCGGCTAAAAGATCTAGGGATGCAAGAAGGGCAAAGGAGGACGAAATAGCGATTCGTGCAGCTCTTCTTGAACAGGAAAATTTAAAATTACGGGTAGAGGTAGCCGCACTCAAATCAGAGACAGCAAAGTTGAGATGCATGCTGTATAACAGCTGATTCCTTGCTTCTTTTTTTTATACTTACATGTGTGAGTGGGAGTTATTGGAGGTAAAAACTTTAAGTAGTGCGTTTGATGTCCAGAAGGTCTGGATCAATTAAACGTCAGGTATGCATATTATAATTTTTGTGCTATATGGTTGTACAAGACTGGATTTGCATGACTGGAGATAATCAGTTCTGTTCCTTTATGATGCAGAGTGACTTTTAGCACTGTGTAAAATGTAAATATGAAGGACATACACTCGTAGGACCATGTTTGAAGCTCAGGGATATTCTTGTCATAAAACTCGTGTACCCTTCATGACGGACGCGTAGCCTTGCTCAGTTCATCTCGATATTAATGTATGCTGTACGAATATACCCTTTTGTCAAGTGCTCCACACTTATTTTATCCAAACTTCTCAGGAAAAATCCATTATTTCTCAATTTTTTTCATGTACATATATTTTACGAAATATCTTGAATATGTTGAATCGACTTTTTTGCCCATTGATATTGTAATGTTTTATATCTTGTATTATTTATTCTTTCGCAATTTCAGAAATGTGATGTATCATATTTCCCCACCCCCATTATCTGTCTAAAATTGAACGGCGGCGTAGAACTTTGATCCAAAAATATTTCTTTTAATCTCTAATCTGCTGTTTCGTCAAGGGTCATTTACCTTTTTATTTACATAAAAGGCGAACTTGAATGGGGAGATGAAATTTTACTTGACCTATATAACTCAGTGGTACAGGATTCTATTGCAGCTGTTTCACCGGTACAGAGTAACATAGATTACAAATCAGAACATTACATCATATTGACTAAAGTCAACAGCAGCAACAACAGCAACACTAACGACACAATTAGTACTTATAATATCTTTTACGAATCACAGCTCACATCTTTTCATATATTTGATTACGACGTTTTAGCATATATTATGTACAAATATGCCATCATTTCAAAATGAGTTATGCATGAGCGATCCACCTCGATACATGTATTTTGAATTCCTAGGTAGACAATGAACAGTACTATGTAGTAAATTTGTGCTATTCCACTATGGTACAGTACTATATTGTAGTATTTTGGGGCTATTGGGCTATTTCACTATGGTACAGTACTCTAGTATTTTGGGGCTATTTAGGCTATTCCACTATGGTACAGTACTCTAGTATTTTGGGGCTATTTAGGCTATTCCACTATGGTACAGTACTCTAGTGTAGTATTCTTGGGCTATTCCACTATGGTACAGTACTCTAGTGTAGTATTTTGGGGCTATTTGGGCTAATCCACTATGGTACAGTACTCTAGTGTAGTATTTTGAGGCTATTGGGCTATTCCACTATGGTGCAGTACTCTAGTGTAGTATTTTGGGGCTATCTAGGCTATTTCACTATGGTATATTACTCTAGTGTAGTTTTCGTGGGCTATTTGGGTTATTCTACTGTGGTACAGTACTCTAGTGTAGTATTTTAGGGCTATTTAGGCTATTCCACTATGGTACAGTACTCTAGTGTGATAAATTTGGGCTCTTCCACTATGGTACAGTACTCTAGTAAATTTGCGCTATTCCACTATGGTATTTTATGTCTTTTTAAAAACTATTAAAGACGATAGCATTTTAAGGTTATATATATATATATATATATATATATATATATATATATATGCCTCCATATTTTGAAAATGAAAGGCATTTTTTTCTCTCAAAAGTCACGTCAACTTGCGGCTGCGTTGACTCTAGACAATTAACAAGGGAATCTATACCTGCCGCTGTTCTATCAAATGTTTACACAATATTTTGCTCAAAGGCATATCACTAAAAGATAGAGTGCATATGAAAATTTCAGGAGACAGAGCCTCTGGGAATTGTCTTTTTGTCAATATCCATCAATTTTGAGATGATATCAGTAATCACTTAATATAAGTGTTTTCATTTCACATAGTTGTAAGTAACTTTTAACTAATGAACGTTAAGTGCAAAACATTTCATTCATTCAATTGGTTTTATAATGTCCGTTTATAAATATCTAGAAATGTTATTTTTGATAGGATCTATATTCCCCATATGCAGTTTTACTGCAATGAGCTTCGAATAGTGATTGTTTCGCTATTAACGTATTTTGTAGAGAAAAGAAGAGTTTTTTTTTCAAAAATTATAACAATATATCCGTATCAAAGAAGAGCTTTACATAAACTTATAAAAAAAATGTAATATTAAATTCCGTAACATGTATTGGATTTTTATTTCAGAATTGCCTTTTGAATGAGTGGGGGCGGAAATTGATTTGTCTACTTTCTTGTATTGTTCTATGAACGATGAAAAGATCAATCTAAAACGAAAAGAGCTAGCGAGTTCTACACAATCTGTCAGCTTTAATTGCATAAATGACATACAACAAAATATTTTTTCAATTTAAATTTTCAGCACACGCTGTAATTATTTATGTGTATATCACATTCAGGATGGAAGTGCAATGACTCATTGGTTAGCGCCGGACTCGCGACCAAAACAGTTCCAAACCTACGATCGGATCATCCTGGTAGGGTTACTATAATGTCTCCATGGGCAAGGCAAGGGTTACTGTAATGTCTCCATGGGCAAGGCATTTTACTCAGATTGCCTTGACACTAAATAACCTACGCTTGTTGCTGCGCCGTAAAAACATCAAATTAAATCAAGCAAATCCTCTCAGTTAATAATTAATTAAGCGTTTAATTTGCCAAGATTTCTTGCGTAATCCAAGTTAATTGGACGTTTGTTGTTGTTATTGTTGCTGCTGCTAAATTCCTTATTGTATTAATAATCATATTTTTTATTCAAGTTAAGAACGACAGCTGGCAATAATCTCGACATTCTAGAACTCTTCAATGGTATGGTTTCATCTTTCGCAATACAATGATTTCATGAAAAGAAAGAAATATTCTAGACTACCGTTTGGAAGTTTCCCTCTGTTAGCAAGATTCATAGATAAAACTCGAAAAATATTTTTTTCTCACATCGACGCTCGATTTTATTGTTTCATAACCAGGGAAGTAAAATTATGTATTTTTTATAATTACTTTACATGATTCCTTCTTTCTACATGCTTATCGCCTTTCATAACGGGTTCATCTTAAAGATGTATGTATACAATGCTCCAACCGTGTACGTAAGATATGAGATTCATAGCAATTATGTAAGAAGATTTCTAAATATTGTATCTACCTATATACCACTTTGTATCAAAATAATGACTCATCAAACCATGCATCGATTTTTCGGACATTAATACGAACACATTCATTGTAGTGTAGGTCTCTCAATGACATTTGATATTTCCTTTGTGCCATTTTTTGTAAATACTATGCTATTTGTTTTCTTAACACTACCTAACACATATTTAGCATTTAGTTTTGTATTACTTATTTTACTTTTGTCTGTTTTTTGTCCAAGTCAGAGATTAGAAATCATTTTCTGCGATTGTGGCAACTTGCTTTCAAACTTTTATATGGCTTCATAGAAGATTAACATCCTTTAAGCCGAACAACAGATGTTATTATTGGCGAAATCAACTTCGATCATTATCTCAAATCAGTTATATGGTTACGATAATTGGAAATTATGACATGAAATATTGTTAATAAGAAGACAAAACTTACAAGAAAGTAAAAATGTTCCCGATTACAGATTTTTCTGAAGATATATTTAAGTTTCAGTGGGGTATTTTTTCTTCCCACTAATCACAGTGAAACTGATATTCAAAATCATGTATGTACCTATTTATGTATGTACCTATTTATGTATGTACCTATTTGTGTACATTACAATTATTATTCCTAAAGCCTCAATGTCAGAATTAATTGTTAATAGTTTTCACAACCTCAGAAGCTCAAGAGAAAGTTCAGTCTACTTTTGAAGATATAAGTTTTGAATAGTCGAAATAGTGAGAACTAATAGCTAGCAGATCGTTTCCTATTTTGATTTATTGAGCCTGGAGGGTGAAATTATGTACTTCATCGACGAATTTGAAAACAGTCGTTTAATCTTGTGTCTCGCGCCAGAGACTGCGTGGGCAGGACTTCTAAATTATGATCATTTAAGAACATTTACTTTTAGATGGACTAGTAAACACGAATAATATTTATTTGATTTTAAAAAAAAATGATTTACGGGTAATGTAAATGACCACAGTCTGAATTCTCGTACGGGTACATTTTTAGTTATTTTTTATGTTGTAGAAGATTAGGCTTTTGAAATTTTGCAAGATGTATTTGAATGTGTCTACCTCATATCGATTATTGTTGGGTGTGTATGTCTACCTCATATCGATTATTGTTTGGTGTGTATGTCTACCTCATATCTGTCATTGTTGAAAATGTCTGCCTGCCTCAGGACTTATTCACTTTTTAAGATTGAGATTTATTTGTAATCTTCAAATAAAACATGAAGTTTCCATGTTTTTGTCTTAGTGCACAAATGACACCAAATTGTAAATCGTCTCACCTTTTGTACTACTTTTTCTTTCTTTCTTTCTTTCTTTCTTTCTTTCTTTCTTTCTTTCTTTCTTTCTTTCTTTCTTTCTTTCTTTCTCATAAAACGAACCAATATGTCGATTTGCATGCCAACTACACTTAATTTTTTTAACGTTGACAAACCTGATCCTGTGATAATTAATAATGAAAAAAAAATAACCAAAGACTCATGCATTTGGAAATATTCAAAAAGAATCATGGAATTCAAAGAGCAGAAGAAAATATGTGAAAAAGTAATTCCCAATCCTGAATGAAATAAAGTATGGATCTGCTAATGGGATGAAATATCTAGTGTTAATTCTGCAATACAATGAAAAGTTGAAATCCCTAAGTGCTTACTTGTACCCTGTTTCCTTAAAGCCATTCTTTGCATGGTAATAATTATGAATGGCACTATGCAGATTATATGTACATGTATATGACTTACTGTTGACTGTTATGATTATATGTACATGTATGTGACTTGCTGTCGACTGTTATGATTATATGTACATGTATATGACTTACTGTCGACTGTTATGATTATATGTACATGTATATGACTTACTGTTGACTGTTATGATTATATGTACATGTATGTGACTTACTGTCGACTGTTATGATTATATGTACATGTATGTGACTTACTGTCGACTGTTATGATTATATGTACATGTATATGACTTACTGTCGACTGTTATGATTATATGTACATGTATATGACTTACTGTCGACTGTTATGATTATATGTACATGTATATGACTTACTGTTGACTGTTATGATTATATGTACATGTATATGACTTACTGTTGACTGTTATGATTATATGTACATGTATGTGACTTACTGTCGACTGTATGTGACTTACTGTTAACTGTTATGATTATATGTACATGTATGTGACTTACTGTCGACTGTTATGATTATATGTACATGTATATGACTTACTGTCGACTGTTATGATTATATGTACATGTATGTGAACTACTGTCGACTGTTATGATTATATGTACATGTATATGACTTACTGTCGGCTGTTATGATTATATGTACATGTATATGATTTACTGTCGACTGTTATGATTATATGTACATGTATATGACTTACTGTTGACTGTTATGATTATATGTACATGTATGTGACTTACTGTCGACTGTTATGATTATATGTACATGTATATGACTTACTGTCGACTGTTATGATTATATGTACATGTATATGACTTACTGTCGACTGTTATGATTATATGTACATGTATATGACTTACTGTTGACTGTTATGATTACCGGTATATGTACATGTATATGACTTACTGTCCACTGTTATGGGTGACTCGCTGCATTGTTTCCATCCCCTTCTCTAATCTGGAAGACATTTTTTGGACACAACATTTAACCTAGAGTAATTTATCTTTTACTTGAGGCGATTTAATATTTAAAAAATTATGATAACATTCTGCAAATCACTATTTTAATTTTTGGATCGTCTCTGTTTAGGTCTTAATGTTAACTTGACAAGCATGTTAACATTTCAGTTGCAAATTAGAGGGATATTAATGTGTGCATGCCAGTTAGATTTTCTCTTTACCAAGTTCCTTTGTTTATTATTTCTTTGGTTTGATCGAAAGGAGCCTTGTCCAAACTGTTGGAGGGGATTATAATAATCGTTTTAATTGCCTCCCTCGAAAGCTATTTAATCATTTTCAGTATATTATAATTGCTTGCAAAGCCTCTCAAACAGTCGCAACCAATTACGTGTTAGACTGCGAATTCGCCGTATGTGCTCCAGAGTGCAATACCGGTCTTTTTTATGCCCATAAAATGGTTATTAATGGTGTGTGACCTATGACCTAGGAATCCACTGACATGCGTTTCGGCCAAAACTTGACCTGTATTTGAACTCGCTAACTCTTGTTGAATCAGTTTTGATTGCAGATCTTAACTGCACTCGTGGACCGGCATAATTTATAAAAATAGGTGTTTTTGTTTTTATCCAATGGCTAACTTGCCCTCGCCCTGAGGGATAATGACCGCTGGCTTTGAACAATTTTATGAGCAAAAGGAGAAACCTTTCCAATAGATTGCCCATACCGATTATCTGTGGTAGTCGATACACTGCTTTTGGTGACGCGTTTATGATGCACTTTCTTCTCTCAAATTTCAATAACAGCCCTTGTATCAGTTACATACATTCTGGCAAACATCAAATTAGTTTTCCAAATTCACCAATAGTTAGAATTATGATCATGCATATTGCATATATATATATATATATATATATATATATATATATATATATATATATATATATATATATATATATATATATATATATATATATATGAGCAGAATAAAATTTTATTTAGATTTATGAAAATCATTTTTTTTCTTCAGCGCAAAATTATATGATATATTTGTTGTTCCTGTTAATGTGGACTACATGACATGACGTTATAAATATGCAGCATCTGTCTGTCTGTCTGTCTGATGAATGGACTATACTGCAATAGTGTCATTTTACTCCTGCCTCTCTAGGGCATTTTCCTTGAGCCACCACCACCACCACCATTATACAACTATTTTTACGTTCCGTTTAGATCTCATTGTAGCCTCCATGTCTGTGTTTATATATAATGCATCGATTCATAGATGTTTAACTTTAATAAATGGTTGCAAAATCCACGAGGATACAAAGTCTGCATTCATACAAGCAGTATCAAATACGATTGTTTATTCATACATCTTTGAGCCTGCAATATCTCTTGTATTATATATATTCATTTAAACATTATTTGATAGAATATTTCAAAGCAAACTTTCAAATAAATTTGGTTAACTTTATCACTAAAAGTCAATCTCATTTAAAGGAAACTACTGCCACATCGATTTCCACTACGACTTCAGATTGTGTCACTTTTTAAACCAACCAAATCACCATAATAGTTGACATACCATTACCAACGTCACCATTATTACTGTTGCTGCTGCTGCTTTTACCGTATACGCGGCTGTTGCTGCGTTTTGTAGTATCACTTCAGCTAGGTTACGAATTACGGACGCCATTCTAGAGGCAAAATGTCTCAAGTAATTTTTGCATTAGGGGCCCCGAGTGGCCGAGTGGTCTAAAGCGCTATCCGTTACGGATCAGTGACATCTCACCTCTGTCTGCGTGGGTTCGAGTCTCAGATTCTGCCAATTCGGATATGTGAGAAAGCTTGCCAGTAGCTTCTCGTGGGTCTGTGGTTCTTTCCGGGCGTTTTCCGGGTTCATCGTCCACCATTAATACTGGCCGCCATGTATAGCCTATCGTGTACTTGAAAATGGCGTTAAACCCTACAACAACAACAACAACAACTACTACTACTATTTTAGTTTAGTTTCGAGTAACCGTGACATAAGTACCGTTATTCATGTTTAGTTATTAAATGAACTAGACACTAGTATCCACATATTAGCAAATATAATAAATATAAAATCGGTAGATTCGGATGATTTATAATATTTCATTATGTCACTATAATATCTATCCTTGTGTTATTGAATTTATAAGCAGATATTCACAATAGAAATATGGTACATTTAGTAAAATTGTACCATCGAAATTCGTCAATCAGTTAAAGAAACTAAAATTCAGAAAATCATGACAAGTTCTTTGACTGTATGTATTTAATATTGGGTTCAAAAATTAATACCGAACGTTTCCTTTTAGCTATATGTCTAGACAACAACATCAAGGTTATTTTGTGAATAATCAGTGACATGAATTGCGAGATTTGTATCCAATCCATCATATCGGCGCGCCACCTCTCAGTTACAAACTGTAAACACTGCACGGTTATCAACTAAAAAAGGTGTTCCCCGGATTTCCCCATGGATTTCCCCATATAGTTTCTCTTTGCGTAAAGGAATGAAATGTGTATATCTTATGTAGCGTTTAACGAGCAGTCAGATTGTCAATATCTATATGTTACGGATTGAATATATAAAGCGTACAAAACTGGGCTTTACATCAGATGTGCATCTGTCACAAGATTTTCTAGCCCTGCTTGACCATTCTCACATTCCCATATATTTAGTTTATAATAAAAAAAATTGTATGAGTGTACTTTTAGAAAAAAGTAATGCCAACACTGAAAATAGATTTCTTTATTCTAAGAATATGAAACCTAGGTGTAATTTATATTACTTCAAGTTCATTTACTGGGTGTAATTTGTACTATTTTAAGTTCATATACTGAGTGTAAAATGTACGATTTCAAGTTCATTTATTGAATGTAATTTGTATCATTTAAAGTTCAGTTACTGAGTTTAATTTGTATCCTTTACTGAATGTAAACTGTATTATTTCAAGTTCATGCACAGAGTGTATTTTGGACTATTTCAAGTTGACTTACTCAGTGTAATTTGTACCAATTCAAGTTTTATTTCCACTTATAGTTTTAATGTTAATTGCATAAATTCTAGATCATTATTTAGTGTTAATTATATAATGTTAATTAAGTTCATTCATGTAGCATTCATTATATTATTTCCAGTGCATTTATTTAGTGTTATTTGTATTTTGTTCAGTTGATTTATTTCGTGTTAATTGTATAATTTCAAGTTCATTTATTGAATGTAATTTGTACTATTTCCAGTTCATTTATTGAGTGTAATTTGTACTATTTCCAGTTCATTTATTGAGTGTAATTTGTACTATTTCTAGTTCATTTATTTAGTGTTAATTGCATAATTTCAAGTTCATTTATTTAGTGTTATTTGTATCGTGTCCAGTTTTTTTTATTTAGTGTTAAATGTATAATTTCAAGTTCATTTATTGAGTGTAGTTTGTACTTTTTCCAGTTCATGTATTTAGTGTTAAATGTATTATTTCCAGTTCATTAATTTAGGGTTAAATGTATTATTTCCAGTTCATTTTTTTTAGTGTCAATTGTATCATTTCAAGTTCATTGACTGAATATTCAGAAGCGATTTCCTAATTCGTTGATCTCAAATAGTAAATGCTTTTCGTAATGCCAATGGTGATCAGGCATAACTAACTCAACCTATGTGAAAGATATGCAAGTTTATGCTACCTTTCTTCACGTTGTGAAAGATGTAAGCAAACAACTCTATCCCTTACCTTCGCCTCTTTCAGATGTGCCCCAAAACTCAAGAGCGTAACTGGCGTAGTTTTAATCAACAATAATTTGTTCAGTGTTTTTGCTGACAACTTTAACGCCACATTATGTGAGCGTAAGGCAATGTAATTCGTGAAAACTCTGAGAATTTAAACACATCGTTATTAGACTGAATAATTACATGGTAAACTATTTGAAACGGTTAAAGGGTTTATTTCTAACTGTTATCTCTGAATATTTCTCTTATCAAAAGCTTTAAAAACTTTCTACAGAAAGTACGATCATCGAAACTCGTTATTTAAGCGAAACTGATGGGTATATTCCTTGAATACATATTTTGAATAACCACTTGAAACCCGAACTCTGAATACATGTTTTTAATAACTACTGCAAAAACCGAAGATTTGCTGAGAGAGAGAGAGAGAGAGAGAGAGAGAGAGAGAGAGAGAGAGAGAGAGAGAGAGAGAGCTTTGCATGAACTTCATTTGCAATGTATTTAAGGCTTATTTTGGTCATTACGATATGTATATAAGTACGGCAGAAACTATACATTGTAATTTATTCTAACTGATAAGACTGTCTTGATTATATTATTGAAGGTTAAAAGTATGTAATCAAATGTCACTATCACAAACAGTTTCTATTGTAGCTTTCTAAAACATAAAACAAAAATTTAGTCCGAAATATTTTGATAAAGTTTTGCATTAACCCATGAGAGATGTAGTTGCAAAATTTAGGTTACTCAACCATAGTATGATCCGATACGGCGGTTAGAATTACTGACCACAATGGTTTAAAGATATCCCTGCATTTGCTCTCATGCACATTATAAGGATTGTTTTAAAATATTTTTAAAATGCATTGGACTTAGTAAATAATAGTGAAATTAATTAGTCATATACTCTAGGTTCTCATATCTATAATAATTAATTACAGTATACAGTTTAAACTGTCATCACATAAAGTCATATTTCACAAATAACACGACGTAAGGACCAAATAACACGACGTTAGGACCAATTAACGCGACGTAAGGACCAAATACTATGATGTATATACCAGATAATATGATGTAATGACCAAAACGAGCATACAAACCTTAAGAATGCATTATATAATTGAACAGAGGTAAAATCAAACTTATAATAAATAACTTTCTACTGGTATAATACGCAGCATCGATCTTGATTTCTATAAACATCACACAAGACACCATTGATTTTTTGGAATATTTTATGTAAATGACTAATTTATTGTCCTTAGAGATCCCTCGTATGCTGATGTCACTAGTACAAAGCGATCTGCATCCTATCCCTCGTGTGCTGATGTCACTAGTACAAAGTGATCTACATTCCATCCCTCGTGTACTGATGCCATTGGTACAAAGCGATCTACATTCCATTCCTCAAGTACGATCTACATCCCACCCCTCGTGTACTGATGTCATTAGTACAAAGTGATCTGCATCCCATCCTTTGTGTACTGATGGCATTATTACAATCTATACGTATCTCTTAATCCAAAGAAAAATGTTTTCGGATAAGTATGCTCGATTTTGGTCGCCTTATTCAGAAGCAACCCAGTTTGAAAATTATATCGAGACGATATCAGTACTAAACCAAATTGCTGAAATTAAGAAAAAGAGAGAAAGTAAAATTGAAATTAGAATGGTTGCCACTTTATGCAAATTTGCTCCGAATAGAATTTTGAGTTACAATAAATGATAACGTGAACAGCATAGTCCGACCAAAAAGCGCATGGTGTAAGTTTTATGAAACATTATGAAATAATTAGCAAAATTACAATTATGGAATAATAATAATAATAATAATAATAATAATAATAATAATAATAATAATAATAATTTGTTACTATTATCATTAGTATCCTCTTCCTTTTTATTTATTTATTTATTTATTTATTTATTTATTTATTTATTATTATTATTATTATTATTATTATTATTATTATTATTATTATTATTATTATTATTGCATAAATAAATTAGTAAATAAATAAATAAATATTAAACGAAATCAAAGCACTCAAAGTTGTGGACGATACATAAATATAATTAACATTTTTCCACACTCCAACTGATTTAAGGGTAAATACTACTATATCAATTTATCCCTCCAGTCAAATTGGTGTACTGTACATACAATATAGTTACCAGAGTGGTATTCAGTACAAATTGCGTAATTACCATATTAATTTTACCACTCAGAGTGGTGTTCAGTACATATGTGTAATACCATATTAACTTTACAAATCTCAGAGTGGTGTTCAGTACACATGTGTAATTACCATATTAATTGTACCACTCATTGTGGTGTTAAATACATATGTGTAATTACGATATTAATTTTACCACTCAGAGTGGTGTTCAGTACATATGTGTAATTACCATATTAATTTTAACCATTGCATGCTGTACTCGGTATGTGAACATGATTGTTAGACAGTCAAGTTATTTGACAAATTCTATATTTCAGAACAATGTAATACTGCGGACACTCTTTCTCGACTTCTTTGTGTCACGCGACCTGGCGGCTAATTAATATATAGAGAATCGATTGACCCCGTATAGTCAATTATTGTTACATTTATAGCGTATTCAATTGCAAGTAAGCACAAGGAGGGGTGGGGGATAATTTAGAGATTACGTATGTTACAAATCTATATTTACATTACATATGGCATAATATATACACATTACACGATTTTAATAACCTTAATGAGAAAGGAATTAACTAATTTAGAAACTAATGGTTAAAATAGAAAAACCAATAAGGAAAAGCACATAATTGCCAATTGGATGACATGTATGTATGTATGTATGTATGTATGTATGTATGTATGTATGTATGTATGTATGTATGTATGTATGTATGTATGTATGTATGTATATAAAAGTTATATCACATGTCTAATGTATGAAGCTCCAATTGAATTGTATTGGAGTTCCAAATAAATTAATACATTAAATTTGTTGATGTGAATTGTAGTCCCGATCGTGCTTCTGTTCCAATGGCTTGGAATGTGACGATATGTTAACAGTCTTTTGATATATCACAATAATATAATCAAATTGTCCTTGTTTGAATTTACTATAACTCCAAAATAATGATTTAGTCGAAGAATTTCTTGTGCACTTTGAAGTTCCCGTGAATAATAATTTCAATAAATAAATCAAACTAACTAAAACACTGAACACAACAAAAATACTGATTCTGCGTCAGATGTTAAAACAAGAATGAATGAGTTATAAACTCCTGCATTTGACATAGTTCGCAATTACCATTTTCTGGACATACTAGGTCAACTTAATGGTAAATTTTCTTTTAGGAACTTCCTTAGGCCATAGCTCAGACTGTATCTTTAACTCAAAGTAAAATAAACATGTTTACAATTAATAATGATTTGAATATATAATCTATACTCAAGGAGTAATAGTAGCTATATATTATATTGTTTACAGAGTAAATGCCCCTGGTTAGGTACATCATCATCTTGATTTTGGACAAAGGTCAGGATCAAATTACTGATACACATATTCAGTGTTCTACCTCCGCCTTTTGTGTGCATGATATTTCAGCTATTACTCATTTTTGGTATGTTGCTGTCTTTTGGATGTTAATGTTGCAGATTTTCAATAGTTTCTGCTTTATTGTCTGAAGAGTATATTTGAGAAATCGAGGAAACATAAACTAAATTGACCTTGATGACTAAATGCATTGATTTTGTTAGCTATAATGGCGTAAAAATAACTGGTTGGCCATGACGACTAAACGCATTCATTCCGATTGCTACAATGACTTACAAACTGAATAGACTCTGACGACTACATGGCATTCATTCTGTTAGCAAGAATGAGTTACAAAATAACATCGACATGGACAGAAAACGGTTGCATGGTATTATTATATGTATGTAAGTATCAATTATGTCCTAAATTAAATACCACTTTAGATATTCACATGTTGAGATTTACATTAACAGTTGACGTAAAACCTAACGACTAAAGTGTACATATTAAAGGTTGACGTAAGACCAAATGACCAAAGTGTAGAAATTTATATTAAAAATTGACGTTAAACCTAACGACCAAAGTGTACATATTAAAGGTTGACGTAAGACCAAATGACCAAAGTGGAGATATTTATATTAAATATTGACGTAAAACCTAACGACCAAAGTGTAGAAATTTATATTAAAAGTTGACGTTAAACCTAACGACCAAAGTATAAATATTAGATTAACAGCTGACGTAAAACCAAACGACCAAAGTGTAGATATTTATATTAACAGTTGTCGTAAAACCTATCGACCAAAGTGTATATATTTATAGTAAAAGTTGACGTAAAACCTATCGACCAAAGTGTAGAAATTTATATAGTAAAAGTTGACAAAACACCTATCGACCAAAGTGTAGATATTTACATCAACAGTTGACGTAAAATCTAACGACCAAAGTATACACACCCACACTAAACTTTGATGTAACACCCAATGACCAATGCATACATATTTTCATTAACATTCGATGTAATATCCTATGATGAAAGTGTTGTTGATATTTTCATTAGTATTTGATGTAACAACACCCAATGATCGGTGTATATATTTTCGTTGCCATTTCTTGTAGCACCCAACAAATTTTAAAATAAGTGCAATTTTGTTCAAGAATCAACTTGTGAATTAACGAGTTGACGTCTAGATAAGCAATAAATTCGTTAATCCGATGATAGTATATTTACACTTTGCAAACATTTCAACTCTACAAGTAAAATGTAAATTCGTTATTAAATGACAGCAAACAGCACTCAAGGAAATGCCGCTGTATTCAATATGGAATAGGCAAATAGAAAACAGCACACTCAAGGGATGCCATTACATAATATATGGAATAGACAAATAGAAAACATCATAATCAAGGAATGCATCTGTATACAATACGGAATGGACAAATAGAAAAACAGCACACAAAATGAATGCCGTTGTATACAATACCGAATAGACATATAAAAAAGAGCGCGACCATTGAATGCCATTATACTGTGATGTATATTCATATTCCTGCTATATTATTTTATCTACTGATTTGATCTGCTATTGTACTTTGTATTCATGTAAATTGTGCAGAAAATATTTTTAATAGTTAAATTGTGCCCACGTGACCCGTGTCTGTTAATAATACTCAATATTAAATTAAAAGATGCCTATATATATATATATATATATATATATATATATATATATATATATATATATATATATATATATATATATATGTATATATATATGTATGTATATATATATATATATATATATATATATATATATATATATATATATATATATGTATATATATATGTATGTATATATATATATATATATATATATATATATATATATATATATATATATATAGAGAGAGAGAGAGAGAGAGAGAGAGACAGAGACAGAGACAGAGACAGAGACAGAGAGAGACAGACAGACATATCATTCGCTCGTCGTACGAAAGACATGGAATTAATGATTCATTAAATATTATTCCAAATTTGCATTCAGACAGCAGTTGTTCAACGTTTATGGAATATTCCAAAGTTGCATTGAAACAGTAGTTGTTAAAAACGTTTATAGATTATTTCAAAGTTTCGTTCAGACAGCAGTTCTTAAACATTTATAAATGTACTCACACCATTTGTATCGGTAAAACATCTGTATGTGTTTTGTGTTTTTCGAAGAATTAGAAACAACGAACAATGTCCAACAAACGAAGTGAAGAAACTAAATTCCGGAAAATATATATATATATATATATATATATATATATATATATATATATATATATATATATATATATATATATATATATATATATATATATATATATATAATTTAAAAATTATTTGCTTATTTTTATGTGTACATTTCTTTTTCTTACTTTTCACTTTAATTTACAACCTGCTTCGTTGATTTATGCATTCAATGTATTTACTTAGTACGCTAACAAGCAAAACAAAACCGAGGTCTAGATCAACAAAACCGAGGTCTGGATCAACAAAACCGAGGTCTGGATCAAACCTTGTTTTAGAGAAAACTATGACATAGAGTACATTCTCTTGGTTCGTGTCTTTGTTTAGTCCGAGCAAGACATACAGTAATGGAAGCAGTCAGTGTCTACTCAATCCCTTCTTTATAAGTATTTTAAAAGACAAACACAATAAATAATTATTAATGTTTACTAACCTTTACGTTTTCTGTTTATGATCACGCCATTGATTGCCATTATTTCTTATGTCTCAAATAGTTATCTCTAACCTATTCATTATGGCCACTATTCATTATGGCCACTCAGCTTTTGCAAACATTGTAACGTCATGAGATTTTGTTCAACATACAAGGTAAGATAAACTCTCATGTCATAAGATGGAAGTTTTTGTAATACTGTTAGAAAAATATCAGATTGCTTTTTTCAAAAAGAAGAACAATCTTGCCTTGTAACTAAATCCAATTATTACATAAATCATTGACATCTGACACAATCAAAAGAACAAAACGGGTCATATCGTAATCTATACATGAATAACAATGCAGCCAATGGAACGAAACCGGCCATTTAGTGATCTTCACGTGAATAACAAGACAGAACCTCTTTTGAAGGTGTAGGATTATATATAAATCGTATATATATATATATATATATATATATATATATATATATATATATATATATATATATATATATATATATATATATATATATATATATATATATATATATATATATATATATATATATATATACGATTTGTGTAAATGTTAAATGTCCTTTAGAGTGATTAATGATTTGCATTTAGAACTGGCATTGAAACATGTATATGCAGTTTTTGGTAGGTAGTTATTTACAATTAGAAATGGCCTTGACACTGTATATGTAGTTCATGGTGGGTAGTTATTTAGAATTAGAAATGGCATTGAAACATGTATATGCAGTTTATGGTGGGTAGTTATTTACAATTAGAAATGGCATTGAAACATGTATATGTAGTTCATGGTGGGTAGTTATTTAGAATTAGAAATGGCATTGAAACATGTATATGCAGTTTATGGTGGGTAGTTATTTAGAATTAGAAATGGCATTGAAACATGTATATGCAGTTTATGGTGGGTAGTTATTTAGAATTAGAAATGGCATTGAAACATGTATATGCAGTTTATGGTGGGTAGTTATTTAGAATTAGAAATGGCATTGAAACATGTATATGTAGTTCATGGTGGGTAGTGATTTACAATTAGAAATGGCCTTGACAATGTATATGTAGTTTATGGTGGGTAGTTATTTAGAATTAGAAATGGCATTGAAACATGTATATGTAGTTCATGGTGGGTAGTTATTTAGAATTAGAAATGGCATTGAAACATGTATATGCAGTTTATGGTGGGTAGTTATTTAGAATTAGAAATGGCATTGAAACATGTATATGTAGTTCATGGTGGGTAGTTATTTAGAATTAGAAATGGCATTGAAACATGTATATGCAGTTTATGGTGGGTAGTTATTTAGAATTAGAAATGGCCTTGACAGTGTATATGTAATTTATGGTGGGTAGTTATTAAGAATTAGAAATGGCCTTGACAGTGTATATGTAGTTCATGGTGGGTAGTTATTTAGAATTAGAAATGGCATTGAAACATGTATATGCAGTTTATGGTGGGTAGTTATTTAGAATTAGAAATGGCATTGAAACATGTATATGTAGTTCATGGTGGGTAGTGATTTACAATTAGAAATGGCCTTGACAGTGTATATGTAGTTTATGGTGGGTAGTTATTTAGAATTAGAAATGGCCTTGACAGTGTATATGTAATTTATGGTGGGTAGTTATTTAGAATTAGAAATGGCATTGACAGTGTATATGTAATTTATGGTGGGTAGTTATTTATAATTAGAAATGGCATTGACAGTGTATATGTAGTTCATGGTGGGTAGTTATTTAGAATTAGAAATGGCATTGACAGTGTATATGTAGTTTATGGTGGGTAGTTATTTAGAATTAGAAATGGCATTGACAGTGTATATGTAATTTATGGTGGGTAGTTATTTACAATTAGAAATGGCATTGACAGTTTATATGTAGTTCATGGTGGGTAGTTATTTAGAATTAGAAATGGCATTGACAGTGTATATGTAATTTATGGTGGGTAGTTATTTAGAATTAGAAATGGCATTGACAGTGTATATGTAATTTATGGTGGGTAGTTATTTAGAATTAGAAATGGCATTGAAACATGTATATGCAGTTTATGGTGGGTAGTTATTTAGAATTAGAAATGGCATTGAAACATGTATATGTAGTTCATGGTGGGTAGTGATTTACAATTAGAAATGGCCTTGACAGTGTATATGTAGTTTATGGTGGGTAGTTATTTAGAATTAGAAATGGCATTGAAACATGTATATGCAGTTTATGGTGGGTAGTTTTTTAGAATTAGAAATGGCATTGAAACATGTATATGTAGTTCATGGTGGGTAGTTATTTAGAATTAGAAATGGCATTGAAACATGTATATGCAGTTTATGGTGGGTAGTTATTTAGAATTAGAAATGGCATTGAAACATGTATATGTAGTTCATGGTGGGTAGTTATTTAGAATTAGAAATGGCATTGAAACATGTATATGCAGTTTATGGTGGGTAGTTATTTAGAATTAGAAATGGCATTGAAACATGTATATGCAGTTTATGGTGGGTAGTTATTTAGAATTAGAAATGGCATTGAAACATGTATATGCAGTTTATGGTGGGTAGTTATTTAGAATTAGAAATGGCATTGAAACATGTCTATGTAGTTCATGGTGGGTAGTGATTTACAATTAGAAATGGCCTTGACAGTGTATATGTAGTTTATGGTGGGTAGTTATTTAGAATTAGAAATGGCATTGAAACATGTATATGCAGTTTATGGTGGGTAGTTATTTAGAATTAGAAATGGCATTGAAACATGTTTATGTAGTTCATGGTGGGTAGTTATTTAGAATTAGAAATGGCATTGAAACATGTATATGCAGTTTATGGTGGGTAGTTATTTAGAATTAGAAATGGCCTTGACAGTGTATATGTAATTTATGGTGGGTAGTTATTAAGAATTAGAAATGGCCTTGACAGTGTATATGTAGTTCATGGTGGGTAGTTATTTAGAATTAGAAATGGCATTGAAACATGTATATGCAGTTTATGGTGGGTAGTTATTTAGAATTAGAAATGGCATTGAAACATGTATATGTAGTTCATGGTGGGTAGTGATTTACAATTAGAAATGGCCTTGACAGTGTATATGTAGTTTATGGTGGGTAGTTATTTAGAATTAGAAATGGCCTTGACAGTGTATATGTAATTTATGGTGGGTAGTTATTTAGAATTAGAAATGGCATTGACAGTGTATATGTAATTTATGGTGGGTAGTTATTTAGAATTAGAAATGGCATTGACAGTGTATATGTAGTTCATGGTGGGTAGTTATTTAGAATTAGAAATGGCATTGACAGTGTATATGTAATTTATGGTGGGTAGTTATTTAGAATTAGAAATGGCCTTGACAGTGTATATGTAATTTATGGTGGGTAGTTATTTAGAATTAGAAATGGCATTGACAGTGTATATGTAATTTATGGTGGGTAGTTATTTAGAATTAGAAATGGCCTTGACAGTGTATATGTAGTTTATGGTGGGTAGTTATTTAGAATTAGAAATGGCATTGACAGTGTATATGTAATTTATGGTGGGTAGTTATTTAGAATTAGAAATGGCATTGACAGTGTATATGTAGTTCATGGTGGGTAGTTATTTAGAATTAGAAATGGCCTTGACAGTGTATATGTAATTTATGGTGGGTAGTTATTTAGAATTAGAAATGGCATTGACAGTGTATATGTAATTTATGGTGGGTAGTTATTTAGAATTAGAAATGGCATTGACAGTGTATATGTAATTTATGGTGGGTAGTTATTTAGAATTAGAAATGGCATTGAAACATGTATATGCAGTTTATGGTGGGTAGCTATTTAGAATTAGAAATGGCATTGAAACATGTATATGTAGTTCATGGTGGGTAGTGATTTAGAATTAGAAATGGCATTGACAGTGTATATGTAGTTTATGGTGGGTAGTTATTTAGAATTAGAAATGGCATTGAAACATGTATATGCAGTTTATGGTGGGTAGTTATTTAGAATTAGAAATGGCATTGAAACATGTATATGTAGTTCATGGTGGGTAGTTATTTAGAATTAGAAATGGCATTGAAACATGTATATGCAGTTTATGGTGGGTAGTTATTTAGAATTAGAAATGGCATTGAAACATGTATATGTAGTTCATGGTGGGTAGTGATTTAGAATTAGAAATGGCATTGACAGTGTATATGCAGTTTATAGTAGGTAGTGATCAGAGGCGTAGCTAGAGTGTTTGGCGCCCGGGGACAATATTCACCCCACCCCCCACCTCAACTCTGAAACCCATTATTTTCAGCAATAAAATCACCATTACCCGTTACAACCTATTTCAAAGCCCATTTGCGCGCCCCCCCCCCCCCTTGTATGGCGCCCGGGGACATATGTTCCCCCCTGCCCCCCCCCCCCCCCCCCAGCTACGCCTCTGGTAGTGATTTAGAATTAGAAATGACCTTGACAGTGTATATGTAGTACTTGGTGGGTAATGCTTTAGAATTAGAAAGGGCCTTGACAGTTTATATGTAATTTATGGTGGGTAGTTATTAAGAATTAGAAATGGCATTGACAGTGTATATGTAGTATATGTCATCTCGGTGACCTAGTGGTTAGAGCGTCCGCCTCGGATGCAGAAGGTCGTGGGTTCGACCCCTGAGTGAGTCTTACCAAAGACAAACAAATGGTACTAATAGCTGCCTCACTTGGCTTTCAGCATTACGAGGTTAGTGTTATAACTGGTCGGTCTGGCGTCAATAATGTGACTGGGTGGGACATAATGCTACATGTCTGCGGCAGGATGCTTCAATGCTAGTGCTTCTATCCACGTCCTCTCTCCTATCCACGTACTCTCCTATCCACGGTTTCTCCACTATCCACGTCACGTCCTCTCTCCTATCCAAGTCTTCTCTCCTATCCACGTCCTCTCTGCTATACATATCTCTCTTATCTCCGATCCACGTCCTCTCTTCTATCCACGTCCTCTCTACTATCCACGTCCTCTTTTCTATCCACGGTTTCTCCCCTATCCACGTCCTCTCTCCTATCCACGTCTCTCTGCTATCCACGTCCTCTCTTCTATCCATGCCCTCTCTCCCATCCACGTCGTCTCTCCTATACACGTCCTCTCTCCTCTCCACGTCTTCTCTCCTATCCACGCCCTGTCTCCTATCCACGTCCTCTCTCCTATCCATATTCTCTCTCCTATCCACGTCTTCTCTCCTATCCACGTCTTCTCTCCTATCCACATCTTCTCTCCCATCCACGTCTTCTCTCCTTTCCACGTCTTCTCTCCTATCCACATCTTCTCTACTATCCACGTCCTCTCTCCTGTCCACGTATTCTCTCCTTTCCACGTCATTTCTCCTATTCACGTCCTCTCTCCTATCCACGTCCTCTCTCCTATCCACGTCTTCTCTCCTATCCACGTCTTCTCTCCTATCCACGTCCTCTCTCCTATCCACGTCTTCTCTCATATCCACGTCTTCTCTCCTAGTCACGTCTTCTCTCCTATCCACATTCTCTCTCTTATCCACGTCTTCTCTCCTATCCACGTCCTCTCTCCTATCCACGGTTTCTTCCCTATCCACCTCCTTTCTCCCATCCACGTCTTTTCTCCTATCCACGTCTTCTCTCCTATCCTCGTCCTCTCTCTTATCCACGTCTTCTCTCCTATCCACGTCCTCTCTCCTATCCACGGTTTCTTCCCTATCCACGTCCTCTCTCCTATCCACGTCTTCTCTCCTATCCTCGGTTTTCTCTATCCACGTCTTCTCTCCTATCCACGTCTCCTCTCTGATCCACGTCCTCTCTCCTATCCACGTCCTCTGTCCTATCCACGTCCTTTCTCCTATTCACGTCCTCTATCCACGTCTTCTCCCCTATCCGCGTCTTCTCTCCTGTCCACATCTTCTCTGCTATCCACGTCCTCTCTCCTATCCACGTCTTCTCTCCTATCCTCGGTTTCTACCCTATCTACGTCCTCTCTCTTATCAACGTCCTCTGTCATTTCCACATCTTCTCTGCTATCCAAGTCCTCTCTCCTATCCTCGGTTCCCCCTATCCACGTCCTCTCTCCTATCCACGTCTTCTCTCCTATTCACGTCTTCTCTCCTATCCTCGTCTTCTCTCCTATCCACTTCCTCTCTTCTATCCATGTCCTCTCCTCCTATCCACGTCCTCTCTCCTGCCCACATCCTCTCTCCTATCCACGTCTTCTCTCCTATTCACGCCTTCTCTCCTATCCACGGTTTCTCCCCTATCCACGTCCTCTCTCCTATCCACTTCCTCTCTCCTATCCACGTCCACTCTCCTATCCACGTATTCTCTCCTATTCACGTCTTCTCTCCTATCCACGGTTTCTCCCCTATCCACGTCCTCTCTCCTATCCACTTCCTCTCTCCTATCCACGTCCACTCTCCTATCCACGTATTCTCTCCTATTCACGTCTTCTCTCCTATCCACGGTTTCTCCCCTATCCACGTCCTCTCTCCTATCCACTTCCTCTCTCCTATCCACGTCCACTCTCCTACCCACGTCTTCTCCCCACCAAACGCAACACAATATCAATAAATATTTACACTCTCAAGAGACTACAAAGAATCGTCAATGACCCAAATAAACGATTATGGTGGATCCAATATGCACATGTTAATGAAGTTTGGAGACATCGATGATATAATTCTAGTGTTATGATACAGAGGTAAGCACACATGCAATACCACGGCATTGTACTCTTTTCTGACTAAAAATACCATTTACACTCAGACTAGAATATAGGTAATTAAAACCGAAGCCAAATCTTTACTAACATCATACGACTAAAAAAACAAAAATAAAACCCCTAATAAAACCCCACTTTTGTTCGAATATACATGCGACTGTCGTTTTGGTTTCAGTTAATCAGTTTGTATAGTAAAGCTACTTATGAAATATCAACTCATTTAGTTGTAGACTTATTATTGCGAGTCATTGGTTTTAAAATAGGTAATAGAGAATACCATAGATGAGTCTTCTCTGATCTTAAAGCAACCAATGCAAGATTTATAGAGAAAGTAGATTATATAGTTCTCTACTTGACCTCAGGTCACAAGTAGTATATTTCAAAATAAAAACCCGTTGCAAATGAAAACAATCATTCTGGAAGGTTCAACTTGTTTAGAAGATAACATCTTAGTTACAATTAGAAAATATACAATTATACAAAACATTGTAAACACAATATATTGACTCATGCAAATATAATAATTTTAACAGTTAACACATACACACAGATAACACATACACACAGTTAGAACATACACACAGTTAACACATACACACAGATAATACAACACACAGATAATACAACACAAAGATAATACAATTAGCTTTGTATTAGTTGTTTCTAGAATTTAAAAGAATTCAGATCACGTGGAAAATGTAGTTGATTTTGGACAAGTTTAAGTCCAAAATACAATTATCTATAGCATATAATAAAATAAAAGAAAAGAACCTAACAAACAATGTAAAATAAATATACATAACAACGTAATCGCATTAAAGGAAAGCAGAAGGCTAACTATGTTTGGTCTCTTTAGACATCAATACCTGAATGGTGTATGTATAGTTTATCGTACTGGAAAAGTCTTGTTAGCAGTTGTTACGTCAAAATACTGAAGTACGTCAGATTGGCGTCGACGGTAACATATAACGATTATATAGTTTAAGGGGAACGTTAGTGTACGGGATGAAAAGGAGTGGTACAAATTAATAATCCAAAATAAAATCTACCTGACGTCAATTATGCCCGAATCTATTTCTGATACCGGACTGAAGGGAAGAGAAATAATACTCAGTACAAACAACAGAGAAATGTCATAATTTCAGAATAACATTGAAGAATCAATGTATGAAAGTAGAAATGACATAAATGAAGCTAAGGTACACGTTATGGTCGCTACCGATGCTGTTGAAGAAGACATTGTTCTTAAAAAGTAGGAATTTTAAGAGATAAATAAACGGGTAAAAGAAAACATGCAAATATAACAACTGCATAAAACTTTCGAACAAGAGAATATAGTCATTATAGGACTCTAAATATGTCTTTGTTGTAGAAGAGATATATTTGAACAAAATAAAAAGATTTTATGAATCATGATGGGAATTTATTTTACGTCTCTAAAATTGGCCTAACGTCACTTGTCAATCATGCTGATCAATTAACAAACTTAGACACATACAGGCATAGCTTTCGTCAGCCATTTTCCTCCGACAAGCAGATTGTGGCAATAACGAATAGATTATGATAAGTATTTACAAATTTTGCAATGATTTGTTGATTTCTCCATCGAAAATGGCGAACAAAAGTCAGTGGGAGCCTCGTAATTCTGACAGTCGATACTCAGATGTCTAAATGGAGGAATTATATTTATTCCTTTCCAGAAATATACAAAAAAACTTCGATCGATTAAGACTTTTTTGTGGTCAGCTGAATATGGAGACAATTGATGGCAATTACAACGTGTTTGTTTGCATAGACGTATGTAGAAGGCACTTCCGGTCGACGGCTTGAAGAAAACAAAAACAAACTGAAATTGAAAAATATATGTAAAAATAAACGTTTCTAGAATATGGGTGGAGAACCTCGTAACTTTTGGCTTTTGATATATATGATGTACTGAACCACAGACTGCATTATTTTAAAGTTTGAACATTTACTTTAATATTTATATCCCCAAAATAATAATTTATCGTCTCGATCTTTCAAACACTTAAGTAGCTCTTTACTTTCTCATGGGGCTGAAGGAGGGGTAGGATATATTCAGATAAATATCGTCCGATATATTAAGCACGCATTTAAATATTTACATCAACATACATCAATGATCAAATTTCAGTCTGACAAACACAGCTGAAATTTTAAATTATATACAACAGTATACTTTTAACCAATAATCCTGATAGTTTTATGAAAATATTGTAACAATTCTATGTTCTTAAACTAAGTAAAAGAAAGAATAGGAGAACCCAAGAAGTTAATTAAAATCAATAAATAATTAATTTCTCTAAGTTACAAAGTGAAAATTTAAGAGGAACTTTCAGTATTATGAATTAAATCCCTAAGCAGAATAAATGTTCTATCACAAGGTTTAGGATGTTCCGAAAGAAATATAATCTTATGCTGATGTAGCAATAGTCTTTCAAGTGCTGATGTATCAGCAGTCTGTGTGTGATTTGTGAGTGTGATTTGTTTATAGTGACGTCTAGCATTGGGACATCATGTCGTAGAAATGTAGCATGATGTACCAACAAGTCATATTATCCTGACACTAGGCCGACCAGACCTAACACCAACCTCTTAATGCTGAGCGCCAAACGAGACAGCTGTTAGTACCATTTTTAAAAGTCTTTAGTATGACTTCCGGGGTTCGAACCCACGAACCCCCGCTTCCGAGGCGGACGCTCTAACCACTAGGCCAAGGGAGCGGTTGTATCAGTAATCTTAATTTATAACAATGTGTGTGTGTGTGTGTGTGTGTGTGTGTGTGTGTGAATTTTTCGTCTGTTTCTTGTAGACTTAATCGGAACAATAGTTTTACAGTTAGCTTTTTAAAAATTAAAACTTGTTATGACTTACATCTTCTGCGAGTTTTAGAACAAAGACTACTATAGTGCCTTTCATTTGTTCAAATTCCATTGTCTTGGCGTATCATTTTAAATATAGAAAACAATCATAAATCTACGATGTTTTTGTACATGTAATCATCTCGTTACTACAGTGCAAACAAACTATCGCACATAAAACCGAATATTTCTGAAAAAGAGCTAGGCATGCGTATCAGAGCATTGTGTACGATTTAAAAGCTGGGAAAAGAAAAACAGTTTAAGCCGAACTTAGTAACGTCGTCTAATTATCGATATCAACTGGTCCTCGTGTCCTTGTTTCGGGGCTCTGTACAGGAACTATTGAACACAATGAACAATGTTATTGAATGAAGTTTAAAGCCCAATATACTGGACAATGGTATTGAAGAGCAGTGTTATGTCTAACATACTGAACAATGGTACTGAAGGACAGTGTTATGTCTAACATACTGGACAATGTTAATGAAGGACAGTGTAACGCCCATCATAATAGACAATGTTAATGAAGGGCAATGTTATACCTAACATACTGGACAATGTTACTGAAGGACATTGTAACGCCCAACATACTGGACAATGTTAATGAAGGGCAATGTTATACCTAACATACTGGACAATGTTACTGAAGGACAGTGTAACGCCCAACATACTGGACAATGTTACTGAAGGACAGTGTAACGCCCAACATACTGGACAATGTTAATGAAGGGCAATGTTATACCTAACATACTGGACAATGTTAATGAAGGACAGTGTAACGCCCAACATACTGGACAATGTTAATGAAGGGCAATGTTATACCTAACATACTGGACAATGCTACTGAAGGACAGTGTAACTCCCAACATACTGGACAATGTTAATGAAGGACAGTGTAACGCCCAACATAATGGACAATGTTAATGAAGGGCAATGTTATACCTAACATACTGGACAATGTTACTGAAAGACAGTGTAACGCCCAACATACTGGACAATGTTAATGAAGGACAGTGTAACGCCCAACATAATAGACAATGTTAATGAAGGGCAGTGTTATGTCTAACATAATATACAATGCTATTGAACAGAAGAGTTTTTATCCAACATAATGTAAATTGTATTGAACATACTGTGACTTCCAACGTACTGATCAATGCTATTGCAGGGCAGTGTTATGCTCCATATAACTGACAACGTAAATGAACGACAGAGTTACGCTCAAAATACTGGAAAATATTATTGAATGGCAATGTTATACCCAATATAAAGTTATAATATTCTTGAATGACTTTATTATGCTCAGTATACTGGCGATGTTTATTGAACGGCAGTGCGATACCCAACAAACTGGACATTGTTATTGAATGTATTGTTACGCCCAACATATTGGGCTATGTTATTGAACGATCGTGTTACTTTCACTAAACCAGCATTATCTGATATTGATATGCCTTATGTCTTATCATACTTAAGCCGAATTGATCAACCAAAAGGATCATAGAAATGAAATACTCGACGAGTGCCTTGATTCAGAATGATTTGTAAAATATAACCTATTTTCTCTTTCCTATATATTTGGAAGAAGCAACAACCAGTCTTCAAATACTACAACATTCTATGAATCTAAGACTTAATTATTATCTTGGAATTATTGTGAATTCATTCAAGTGCGTTTGGATTACATTGTGATACTAAAAATGCTAGCACATAGCCACATCACAGGCTATGGGCTCAGCAATACATTCAATATCGGAATTCATTCGGAATACTCTATACCTTCGGATTTGTGCTAAAACTGTTTGGACTATTTGAGATTTAACTCTATACTGTCAGTTCCTTTAACAGTTTCCTAATATATTCTTGGGAAATAAATAATTTGTGGAATTCTACAAAATTTGATGGCTTTCGCTCATTTCTTTTACCAAGCGCAATACCAAGGACTTGTAACAAATATCAAAATTCCATCTCAGCAGTCTGTCAGTTTTGTTTTTCATTTTATTAATGAAAGTAAGGGGATTGTGAACACTGAATGCAACAATCGGAGACGGAGATGAACGTATCTACACTTTAAAGTGTTCGAAAGCCAAAACTCCATTATCTGGTATTTATTCATTTTTTTGGGTAAAAAATAGCAAAAAATAGCAGTAGATAATAACACTTTATTTTCAATAGGTTACATATTTCTTCCTATATATAGCAACTCTCGACCTCAGAAAATACGGTCATTGAATTTTCAGCCACTAATGATGGAAGAGACACGGCAGATCAGAGACTGACAGTCATTCGAAATATACATCCAATAAATATTTATATATATGTCATCCATGAAGTCGACCCCTTTAGTTATCCAGTGTTGTATCAGGAACAAATTGTCTGTGGATGCGTAGGTGGCCGATGAGGTCGATGTACGCCCTGAATGTTTTGTGGTATTGTGGACATGAGATGTTAGGAACGCTGAACGTGCTGTTACTGGCTCGGGATTTCCTGAGGTCACCAAGGATGATGAGCTAATCAGATTTGGGAACAGAGGTTATGACAGAGTGGAGTTCTTCATAAAATGACTTTGTGTCATCTGGATTGAACATGGTTGGAGTGTAGGAACTGATGATCGTGACATGCTTTCTTCCATTTGACATTGGGAGTTTCCTGGTCATAAGCCTCTCATTCACACCCTTTGGAAGTTCACCTAGCTTGTTAACAAAATCGGTCTTCACTGCAAAACATGCTCCAGCCTCAATTCAGTCGTCACGACCTCTTCCGCACCAAAAAAAGGTGTAGCCGGTGCCCCTTTCACAGAGTTCACCCTCTCCTGCAAGGCGGGTTTCACTCACATTCAACGAATTTAATCTTCGATGGACACTGTTATCCACGGACCAAGAAGGTTTCAGGCAAGAGGAAATTTGCGTTGACCATATCTACATTCTCAGACACATTTGTGAACAGTCTATAGAATGGATCTGCAAGATGTACACAACATTCGTCGACTTTAATATACCCAGGGCTAAAATCAAAATTAGTTTTATACATATTTTCTGTTAGTATATCATTCAAAATCGTTCTTGATTGCTACAAACAGCATAAATGACCCTATCGAATCTTTGGGACATTTTATGAGAATAACTAATGTATTGTCATTAGAACATCCGTAACAGTGTCTAATTTGGATTTATTTCATCATCATAACGAGTTTTGAAAGGACTTAGAATCTCTGAACTACGTTATATAGCTTTTCCGTTTGAAGTTTGACTATTTGACACGGCTCGGATTTTCAGCTGTCTTTTTCTCAAACCCATTTTAAGATATCCATTAATTTCATTGAATCGGAAAACTGGTTCCTTTGAAGTTTTAGCACTGATATGGCAAAAATTAAGATTAGAGGTCGAAATGACCCTTTCCAAATACTTCCCTGGTCTAAATGTGATAAAATCTTTAGGCTCGGTGCATTCAGCTTTTAGGTTCACTGCTTATTCAAAAGTCGATACTTCACGATATGAATATTCAAAGTTACATAAATAAATATGGAATATTCAATGTCATATAACAAAATATATGGTTATTCAATATAATGTAAATAAATTGAGGAATAAACAGTGTAATATACATAAATAGGGGAATATTCAGAGCATTATAAATACATATATGAATATTTCAAGTTATATAAGTAAATAGGAGAATATTCAGGGTAATATAAGTAAATATATGAATATTCAAGTAATGTAAATAAATACGGGAATATTCAATGAAATATAAATAAACGGGAATATTAAATGTAATATGAATAAAATATAGTGAATATTCAAAGTTATATAAATGAATTGGGGAATATTCAATGCAATAAAACAAATACGGGACTATTCAATGTACTATAAATAAATATGGGAATATTCAGGGTAATATAAACAAATATATGAATATTCAAAGTTATAATAGTAAATAGGAGAATATTTAGTGCAATAAACATAAATATATGAATATTCAAGGAATATAAATAAGTACGAGAATATTCAATGAAATATAAATAAACAGTTAAATATTCAATGTAATATTAATAAAAAGGTGAATATTCAATGTAATATTAATAAAAAGGTGAATATTCAATGTAATATTAATAAAAAGGTGAATATTCAATGTAATATTAATAAAAAGGTGAATATTCAAAGTTATATAAATAAATCGGGGAATATTCAATGTAAAAAAAAAATAGCGGAATATTTAATGTAATATAAATAAATAGGGAATATTCAGGGTTAGATAAATACATACGTGATTATTTAAAGTTATATAAATATTTAGAGGAATATTTAAAGTAAGATAAATAAAGGAATATTCTAAGTAAAGATGTATAAATGAACATTCTTGTATTAATCATGTCATAAATTTTGAAATGGATCTGGTTATAATGTTTGTATGATAAAGAGTCCGAACTCAGCATGATGCAATGTAATTACCATATTAATTTTCTCACCTGCATCGTCATGTACGCTACCTACATACAAATCGTTACCATATCAAATTTACCGTACTCAAAGTGGTGTACATACATATAGTTACCTCATAAATTGTACAAAATACATAATGTCTTCTATATATTCTCGATACAATCAGTATTAATATCTTAATGGCGATGAAATTGCTGGATAAATTCCACCAAATTCATAAAATGATAATAAAAATAGAAATTGAAGTGAGAACACTACTTTATGACATAATTGTGTCATGTGATCTGGCAGCTCGTTACATGTTCAATGAACCAATTCAACTCGTCAAAAATCCACTGTTTTCACATTAGCATTGGAATCGGGTACAACCGGATACGGGGTGGGCTGTGAAGTTTATTTGATTTGGATTTTTAACTTAGCTTTAACAATTTTTCAGTCATATCACTACGATGTCTGGAGTGAAGCAGTTTATAGTGATGTATAGCACTGGGGCATTATGCCGCAGACATGTAGCATGATGTCCCACCCAGTCACATTATCCTGACACCAGGCCGACCAGTCATAACTCTAACCTTTTAATGCTAAGCGCCAAGCAAGGCAACTGTTAGTACCATTTTTGTAAGTCTTTGGTATGAGTCGTATGACTCGGCCGGGGATCGAACCCACGACCTCCCACTTCTGCGGCGGAAGCTCTATCTTCTAGGCCACCGGAGCAATTAGGGGCTGTTAGGGCTGTGAAGTAGAAAGGAACGCGATTTGTAAATGTATTTACGTTAGATTCAAACTAATACACGATTCAGAACTTTAGACCAGTTAATAACAAACAAAGCAAATCGATTTAGAAACTACTGGTAAAAAGGAGAAGCAAGCAAACACCAATCCGATAACAAGTATAGGTATTGTTACGAGGAATCCCCATAGACTTCATTTTCATTTCGTTATTTAATATTTCTTTTCGTTACAATTTATGTTCTGATTTTAAATGCCTAGCAGGTTTCGTAGTGCCATCTAATGTCTTAGTTTTCTTTCACTTGATTCTGCCTGGGTACGGACCAACTGTGGCGGTTTGGGTGGTGTGTTAGGAGGCGATGTAGTATGAAGACGTTCCCTGAAAGTGTAGAAGTATAACCACCACGCCAAAGCAATCATGTTTGGTCGTATTTCGTTTGACAGCAGAGAGCTAGGCCAGAGAATCGGATAACAGTAGGGACGAGGTCTTTCGTCGACCAAAATCCATGCGTTACATGGCTCGTCCACAAAACGTAGATGTCTTGTGGTAATACACTTCCTTGACTGAGGATAACTCTTCTTTCATCATTTCGCATTGTCGTCTCTCTGTCGATCTTGATCGGTTAACGACGCGACTCGGCATCAGCCCTGCGATCAGTCAACGACCAGAGGAGGACAAGTCGATAACAAGTCTTCAACCAAGACTGCGAAAAGTCGGCGACCTCGCTACAAGTCTGTGACCAGTTGGCAACTCTGTGGCTAGTCTGGTGGCAATGCATCTCCTGTCCCAGACATTTGAGCGGAGTCTGCCAAATGCTTCACTTTGGCAATCCTGTTGTTGACCTAATCGTCTATAATACTCAATATGGACTGCTCTTGTGAGGGTGCTGCCGAGGTATGTACATATTTTTAGCTTTGGGCCATTGACAGTGATGGATGGTTCCTGGTAATCTTCTCCGGGAGCTGTCTTATGCAAAATCTCGGTCTTACTGGTAGAGATGGTGAGTCCGAAGTTTGATGCATGCTGTGAAAAAATATATATGCTCTGTCACATGCCTGTCTCCGTGCTGGGGTTGAGGGCACATTCATCTGCAAACAGGAGGTCTCGAATGTTGCATTTGATTTGAAGCCTCCTCAGATTGAAAAACTTCCCATCGGAGACATACTCCCACATCACTGTCATTGAAAGTATCCATCAGCATTGCAGAGAACATGAGGCTAAAGAGAGTGGGGGCTATAATATGCTTCTTTGTTTCACACCATTTGTGATTGCAAAGGGTTTGGAATAGTTACCCTGGTCCTGGACTCTGGCAAGCATGCCTTCATGAAAATGCTATACCAATGACCTTCCCGTCGAATGCTTTATTCAGGTCCACGAAGGTGGTGTATAGCTGGACATTTTGTTCAAGACACTTTTCTTGCATCTTCCTGGCAGCAAAGATCATGTCGATGGTGCCTATCTCCTTTCTGAAGCAACGCTAACTTTCTGGCGGTTGGCCATGATTAAGGTGTTCTTTGAGTCTGTGCAGCAGTAGCATGGCAAGGATTTCGCCTGCGATTCAGAGTAAATCGATTCCTCTACGGTTGTCGCAGGATTGGCGATTGCCCTTGCTCTTGCAAATGTGGATGATGGATGCATCTTTGAATTCCTGGGGATTGCGTTTCTGCTTGCACCTCCCATAGTACATCTCTGTTAGTCTTTCTACTATCTCAGGCCCACCAGACTTGTACATCTCAGCTGGAATGCAGTTTGCTCCTAAACCATTCCTACTATACAGGAACTCAATAGCATCGTAAATCTCATCTCTGTTGGAGGGTCAGCCATGTGTACGTATGTAGGTATGAATGGAAGAAAATAGAAATGCCCGAGATAAATAGGATATGACTTATCAGAGTAAACTTAACTCGTATGAAGTATGGTTCGGGGAGTGTTAGTGTAAATTTACATGTATAAAGTCCGATTAGGGGCGTATCAGCGTGAAGTTACATGTCTGAAGCTAAGTTAAAGGCGTTTCGGATTAAAGTTACATGTATTAAGTAATGTTAGGTGTATATCAGTGTAAACTTGTGAAGTCCACGAAGGTGTGTGAACCGGCAAACATACCACGGAAAGAAATTGATGCAAAGAGATCATGGAAGATACATAATGAAAACAAATTCAAAATGTGTGAGAAAAGGCAAGAAGTAAAAAGTTGAAGAATTAAGGAAATGCGGGCGTAAAAGAATTTACAGTGTCGGACATACACTTTAAATGATAACACTCATCAAATTCGAATATAAAAGGACAATCAACTGAGGTGTCTCATTTTACTATTGATTTCGGAGGTGGGCAGCTATCTAAATAGGCAGATACCTGATTAGTCTGTCATATCCTTGCTTGTTTTGATAGCTATTACTGGCGCAACATCTATATATGACAAGCCGTTAGTTTGTAAACTCTGTAAAAAAACATGAGTTTTAAACCATTCTAGATCGATGAGAAAACAAGAATTCATACGTTATCACTCGTGTGTAAGTAGAAATAAACAGGATGATACTGACAAAAACAAATTTTTACTTATACACGTTCATGTATATATATATATATATATATATATATATATATATATATATATATATATATATATATATATATATATATATATATATATAATGAAAGTAAATTAAAACAAAATTAGTTTCACTATATCTTTGGGAGAGATATGCATTCATTGCGTTTGCGACAATAGCTTAAAAATTGGATTGACCATGACTATATGGCATGCATTTAGTTAGGTATAATGACTTATAAACAGGATTGACCATAACTAAATGAATAGGGAACGTTATGTCTTAAAATATGGATTGACCATGACGAATATATGGCATGCATTCCATTAGCTATTGTGACTTAAAAACAGGACTGACCATGACTAAATGAATAGGGAACGTTATGTCTTAAAATATGGATTGACCATGACGAATATATGGCATGCATTCCATTAGCTATAATGACTTCTAAACTAGATTAACCCTGACGACTATGGACTGAAAACGATAGCATGGTTATTACATTTAAATAAGTCTCAATTATCTCCTAAAGGGAATGTCACTTTAGAATGTCAGAATAGACGTTCACTGGTTGAATACAAGGGTTGTTTATATTACTTCTAAACGGATAATCGAATAGCCTGTATAATATAAATACATGCAAAAATTTATATTAAAATTTGATTTAATGTCCAATGATCAAAGTATAGATATGTATAGTAACATTTGATGTAACATCCAATGATCTCCGGAGGTTTTCGTCGTTTTCGCCTGAATTGCGTGTAGAAAAAATATTTTGGGGTCTATTTCTGAACACATCATAATACATCGACTTCCAAGAGATTTTCGGTTAACCTATTTGGAGTTTTTATTTGCTCACCTGACCCATTATTTTCGTATAGAGACCCCTCTTTATGCTAAATGCCCACCTTATCCTATTTTTTGCAAAGGTTCGGCTGTCTGTGTGCAGTTCAGACCGGTCTGCCTTAGATCCGAGGTCAAAAAGTCAAAACTCCATACACAAAATGGGACTTCGACCATAGGAGAATTTTGGTTTGAAAAAATCGGGTAAAAGAAATAGTTTTTTTCTCACTGTATTTTATAGTGCAACTAAAACGTCCATATTATATGGTAGCTTTGTAAAGCTACATCTGTCTACCTTTCTATAATCCCACCCATTGTAGTGTATGGCTGTTACAGAGCTCGGAAGTGGCTACAAACTCCTGACGCGTAAAGGCGGCACCAGGGGTTGTTAAGTTAATGCTGTGCGCCTAGCAAGACAGCTGTTAGTACCATTCTTTTAAGTCATTGGCATGACTCTGCCGGGGTTCGAACCCGCGACCTCCCGCATCCGAGGCGGACGCTCTAACCACATGGCCACCTGAGTAGCATTATCTGTACAGGATGGACGATGAATGCAATAACACGGACTGAACACTAGAAAAGAAATTGTGCATATCGGTAGTACATCTGTTAAAATAAAATGGAAAAATGTTGAAATAAAATGGAAAATTACTGAAATAATATAGACAATTCTTGAAATTGTTCTGACTCTATAGACATAAGCTAAGCAATAGAAATGAGCGAAAGCCAACAAGTTTTGTAAAATTCAACAAATAATATATTTCTCTATAAAACAAATTAAAAATTAAGATAGCGAAATAACAATAATGTCAATTAAATCCTAAACGGTCTTAAAATTGCTATCAAAAGTTCAAATGTATGATGTTAAATTGAATTCTAGTGGTATTCCAAATGAATTACGATATTTAACGTGTTCATGTGCCTGTAGTCCTGAACGTGATAATGTGCCGATAGCCCGGAGTATGATCGATTTGTTAACAGTTTATTCATGTATCACAAAAATCCAAAATGCCTTTGTCTGAACTCACTATAATCATAAACTAAAGTCTTAGTCAAAGAATATTTTAAAGCACTTTGTAATTGCAGTGAATAACACGTTGAATGTAAGGTTTGTTCACCCTAATTATAAAATAAACACAAAAATAAGACTGATTCTGCTCCAGATGTTAAGGCAATAATTTGTAATTAATTAAGTCAGCAACATTAAATAAAAATCTAAGACAAAATAATATAGCCAGGAGTTAGGTCAGTATCCCTGTAAAACATTCAAAGTTTTCAAGTTTAGGTATTTCCAAGTGAGCAACTTATTGTCCTAGACTCCGATCGATGTAAACATGTTTACCATGTATAATAATCTGAAGATTTCACTCACACTCATAGAGTAATACTAGATATGTATTTTAGTGTTTACAAAATAATTGGCACTGATCAGATAAACCATTAACTTAATTTTGGATAAGGTCAGGTACAAATATATATTTACATACATATGATCATTAAGACAATCCAACAAACAATACAAATTAAATATATATATATATATAACAAAAAACATGGTCAATTATTTAAATAACATGGACAGATATTGGAATAACATGGTCAATTATTTAAATAACATGGACAGATATTGGAATAGCATGGTCAATTATTTAAATAGCATGGACAGATATTGGAATAACATGGTCAATTATATAAATAACATGGACAGATATTGGAATAACATGGTCAGTTATATAAATAACATGGACAGATATTGGAATAGCATGGTCAATTATTTAAATAACATGGACTGATATTGGAATAGCATGGTCAATTATTTAAATAGCATGGACAAATATTGGAATAACATGGTCAATTATATAAATAGCATGGACAGATATTGGAATATCATGGTCAATTATTTAAATAGCATGGACAGATATTGGAATAGCATGGTCAATTATATAAATAACATGGACAGATATTGGAATAGCATGGTCAATTATTTAAATAGCATGGACAGATATTGGAATAGCATGGTCAATTATTTAAATAGCATGGACAGATATTGGAATAGCATGGTCAATTATTTAAATAACATGGACAGATATTGGAATAGTATGGTCAATTATTTAAATAGCATGGACAAATATTGGAATAACATGGTCAATTATATAAATAGCATGGACAGATACTGGAATAACATGGTCAATTATATAAATAACATGGACAGGTATTGGAATAGCAGGGTCAGTAATTTAAATGTCATGGACAGATATTGGAATAACATGGTCAATTATATCAATAACATGGACAGAAATTGGAATAGCATGGTCAATTATTTAAATAGCATGGACAGATATTGGAATATCATGGTCAATTATTTAAATAGCATGGACAGATATTGGAATAACATGGCCAATTATATAAATAACATGGACAGTTATTGGAATAGCTTGGTCAATTATTTAAATAGCATGGACAGATATTGGAATATCATGGTCAATTATTTAAATAGCATGGACAGATATTGGAATAACATGGCCAATTATATAAATAACATGGACAGGTATTGGAATAGCTTGGTCAATTATTTAAATAGCATGGACAGATATTGGAATAGCATGGTCAATTATTTAAATAACATGGACAGATATTGGAATAACATGGTCAATTATATAATAACATGGACAGATATTGGAATAGCATGGTCAATTATTTAAGTACCATGCCTGTGGTACGTAAATATGTCATGTCCATGCCTATTGTACATACATATGTGATGGCCATGCCTAATGTAGATAAGTATATGATGGACATGCCATTCTCTTTAAAAACATGACGGCCTTCTTTACATAGAGACGTGATGGCCATGCTCATTCTACATAAAGACACGATGGCCTCGCCCATCCTACATAGACACGATGACCATGCCCATTCTACATAAAGACACGATGACCATGCCCATTCTACATAAAGACACGATGACCATGCCCATTCTACATAAAGACACGATGACCATGCCCATTCTACATAAAGACACGATGACCATGCCCATTCTGCATAAAGACACGATGGTCATGCCCATTCTACATAAAGACACGATGACCATGCCCATTCTACATAAAGACACGATGACCATGCCCATTCTACATAAAGACACGATGGTCATGCCCATTCTACATAAAGACACGATGACCATGCCCATTCTACATAAAGACACGATGACCATGCCCATTCTGCATAAAGACACGATGACCATGCCCATTCTACATAAAGACACGATGACCATGCCCATTCTACATAAAGACACGATGACCATGCCCATTCTACATAAAGACACGATGACCATGCCCATTCTACATAAAGACACGATGACCATGCCCATTCTACATAAAGACACGATGACCATACCCATTCTACATAAAGACACGATGACCATGCCCATTCTACATAAAGACACGATGACCATGCCCATTCTGCATAAATATGTTATGGCCATGCCCATTTTACATAAAGACACGATGACCATGCCCATTCTACATAAAGACACGATGACCATGCCCATTCTACATAAAGACACGATGACCATGCCCATTCTACATAAAGACACGATGACCATGCCCATTCTGCATAAATATGTTATGGCCATGCCCATTTTACATAAAGGCATGCTGGTCATGCCCATTCGACATAAAGACCTGATGGCCATGCCCATTCGACATAACGATGTGATGGCCTTGCAAACAAGCACAGAAACCAAAAAACTTCATCAGCTGAAGAGAACTCATTTCAAACGATGATCAATACCAATCTATCCCAATGTGAGTAATAGACTCGGCAACCTTTTCCATACACCTCAGTTACGAAGAGTATTATGTCTTTATTGATTTGCCTCAAAAACGTTTCAATGTAATGACTTACATGACTGGGAAAGTCTTGGATTTTATGCTTATAGACGAAACTAAACTCACCTTTATTAGGTCGTTTACAAATGTTTACTTTGCTAACACCCACATTAGCGATGACAACAGCCATAACTTGACAAGAAAGAAAGAAAGAAAGAAAGAAAGAAAGAAAGAAAGAAAGAAAGAAAGAAAAGCAAAATGATTTTTTTTGAAATTGCTCCGACAGGGTGTTCATGTGCTGTCTATATTTAGAAACATTAAACCCTGTTCCTAATCTATTTAAATGACTTGTGTGATTTTTTTTTGTCTCAAGAATTAAAAAATAACATCCAGCTCTTGGGTTACGACTGCATCGCCGTTCTCAAAGTGATTGACTAATTGTCCGATGGTCAAAGCTGAGAAGTTTTGTATATTCGTTATCCATTTAACATCGCTAGAACTGGGTCTGGTAAACTCAATGTGCCCAAAATTTGATTGAACACAAAAAAACGTATGTTCAGTTATCCTCCACAGCCCATTGTAGTGTGATGCAAAGAGCGTTAGCCGTCATTCAACATACTCCGTAAAAGTCAAGGAAGCACGTTTCGTTTGTGGATGGCATTCTTGGCGAAGACGAAGTGAGCAACTACGAATCAAATTCACATTGTCATCATCGATGATATATTTGGTGTACCCAAATCATTGTAACGCCATTATTTCTTCTTTTTTGGCATTACAAACATGTATTTGTCGTTTCTTAGCATTACGAAAATGTATTCGTTGTTTATTAGCATTTAAAAAAATGTATTTCTGCAAAACAATGGGCATAGCACTACAAGTTTTAAAGTCCATCATGTAGTTTTGTTTGAAATTCAAAATTCGAAATACCCCCCCCCCCCTATAAAAAGTATTAGTTAAGGTAGTAGAATGGCTCCATTTTCTCTATAACGATGCCATACATTTACATCACGAGTATTTAATGGTCGATTAAATAAATAATACACCTGATTATTTGAGATTTAGTAACGATTTGTTCTGGATTGTCAATAACACATCTAACAGAACCATGAATCGATACCTATATCTAGCAATAAACTATGTTGAAGTCCGGCGGTAATGGATTTCTTGCAGGACTGAATACCATTCATTTCTACGATGAAATCATAATACAACTGCTGCGGACTAAAACCAAAAGCAAAGATAAATAGGAAAACAACAAAGAGAGCTGCTGTTAGTCTTCACAAAATTCATATCTTAATGCAACAAAGAGACGAGGAAGAGCAATTCCTAAACTGCTACTATGCGAAAGAGTCACTAACGCATAAACGCCCACGTTCTTACGCAAATATCGATATGCAGTCACGAGAGCATCAGCAGTCTTGTCGCGTATGCTGTTGGTGCTGGCAGCTAAGCGTGATTTAAGAGGTATTGGGTTCGATCCCCAGCCGGGTCATACCAAAGACTTAGATAAATGTTACTAACAGCTGCCAAGCTTGGCGCTCTGCATCAAGAGGTTAGTGTTAGGACTGGTCAGCCTGGTGTCAGGATAATGTGACTGGGTGGGACATCGTGCTAAATGTCTGCAGCATGATGCCCCAGTGCTAGACATCACTCTAAACTGTCTCACTGCAGACATCGTAGCGATATGACTGAAAAATTGTTAAAGCTACGTTAAAAGAATTCCGAAACAAACAAATAAAGCGAATGTACCGATACCAAAACCGTTCATTCAAAAGACCTGTAAAGAAAACATCAATATGCGAATGATGTCTGAACGTGCTGAGTTCTAGCTTTGAAAGAAAAACAACATATTATCAGCAATTAGGACGACATTGTCACATCTTCGAAACTTTGTTGTAAAGAAAAGTACACTGGCTCCAAAGAAAAATGTACTCGTCCATCAAGGAGTATTTCTGCACCTGCTAATATCTGTGGCTTGATTAAAGTCTCAGGTCCCATGTAAAAAGCAGATCCTTTTAATGCGGAGTCCTGAACTCTGCTTTCAATAAAAAGGTCATCGCGGTCTTACTGCACCATTGGACTCAATGTCAAAACGATATTTTGTATTGGCCCCGTGTAAAACTTTGGCTGAAGCTCCACCGTTGTTACGAACAGTGGATAACCTACTTGTAACTCAATACTAATGTCAATGAGACACCTCACGTACAACAAGATGTTTAAAAAACAATGTTTTAATGGAATGACCTGACTTGTGAAAAACGGAAAAAATGAAACGGTACAAACACATACTGGAACGTCTTTGAACGTTTCACCAAAAAGCTAGAGACAACACCACGAAACACAAACCCATCGTACACTCTTAAAGTAAATTATCTCAACAAAAGCAATCACCTCTATTACAATATCCCAGAAGAGCATGTCTCCATTACAAACGGCAAACGGAAAAAGGCATGGAAGTTTTCAAAATCCTAAATTTGAGCGAGTATAGTCGAACTTTTTCAAAATACTGAAGTAGAAGTATTTGGAAACTTAACATGCATTCCAATACATCAATAATACCATCGCATCAATTTATATGCAGTAAAATCTCTGTCAGAAATGGAAGTGTTTGATTGATTGTTTGGGACTGTCGAGAGGTCTGAGAAGAACCACCAAGTAGATCATGGCTGCCGCCATTGTCATTCACTAACTCCAGTGCTTAAATACTTTTGACAAATGCTATTTGCCCAAATGGACGTTGGAACTCTTTCAGATGACGAGTCAAGCCTCTGCTTGCTTAGCCAATTGATTCATCACCTGACGTCACATGTGAAGTGTGGTTCTAAAAATATATCTCTTATCCATTTAAATACGTTAGTGAAATTAAATCATGTTTCCATGACAAATGTGGTACGCAGGGATCTATTCAAGTATGTCAAATTTATTCCCCTTTTCGATGACTTACGTGGTCAAGAGAGAACTAGTTAAGTATGTTGGTGGATTTATTCCTGTTTTCCAGGACCTAATGTGGTACACAAGAATTCCGTCACGTATGATTTTGGATTTATTTCCGTTTTCCACGACATTATGTGGTATACAGGATTCAGTCAATTATGTTGGTGGGTTTATTTCCGTTTTCCACGACATTATGTGGTATAAAGGATTCAGTCAAGTATGTTGGTGGGTTAATTTCCGTTTTCCACGACATTATGTGGTATACAGGATTCAGTCAATTATGTTGGAGGATTTATTTCCGTTTCCCACGACATTATGTGGTATAAAGGATTCAATCAGGTATGTTGGTGGGTTTATTTCCGTTTTCCACAACATTATGTGGTATACAGAGATCGAGATAAGTACATTAGTTGAATTGACAGTTGGTTAACAGGACTGTATTCATGCTTTTGTCAAAAAGTGAATCTTTCTACATGGTTTTCATTGGTCGTTTTAACTTCCACACAAATGGTAATACAAAAATGAAGAATATAAAAACCGTATAAAGAATAAATAACACAAAGCATTTCTTTTCCAAAACAAAGTCTTACATCAATAACATGATTAATAAAAACCAAAAAAACATTAGTTTTTTATTTGATCTAAATCTTAAATATAGCATCACAGGGCCGGACCTGCTATAGGGGCCCAGGGGGCCCAGGCTCTCCCCCTTTAAAAAAAAAACCGATTCACTGCTTTTGATAAAAGATGCAAAGGGGGTTCCGAATTTTTTAATTTTTTTTTTAATTTATATATTTTTTTTAAATATTTTTTTTTGTGTTTTTAAAACATTGCAGTTTTTAGTCACTTTTGTTAGATCCCTTTTTCAAGGTTCAGATAGCACCAGATTGCACCATTTTGCATCCTTGAAAAAAAAATTCGGGAGGGGGGGGGCATGCCCCTGCACCTCCCTAGAAGGATCGGCGCATCGCGCCTTCGCTTAACCCAATAACAAGTTTGGCCCCCTCCCCCCGAAAAACTTAGGTCCGGTCCTGGCATCAGGTACAAAATATAAATATAGCATCCGGTACCAAGTATAAATATAGCATCAGGTACAAAATAGAAATATAACGCTTCTAATAAACCAACTGAAGCACCGACATGTTTATCCTTTTTAAATGTAAGTGCCTAACTGAATAACATTAAATATAAATTACTTGTATAGAAAACGGTCTCTAATGTTTGTGGAAAATTTCTATTAAAAAACAGACCAGACGCATTTAAAGTGAACAGGTCGACTCCAAAATATTTTCTCACTGATGTTTGACTAAATAAAAACATCACAACTCTGAAAAGTCTGGTTGAAACTACTAACTCTTCACAGCAAGTAAACAGAGATTTTAATGACTTTAAGATTATAAGGAACCGGTAAGAAAATTATTTTAATGGTGTGGAGATTATTTTTATTTATAAATAAACGAGTATTTAAGGTAGATGTCAATCATACATTATCGTTTGGATATCGAACTATACATTATC